>QLTV01002564.1:51356-62098 GCA_003457575.1 Thermophis baileyi
TGCATTATAAACGTTATATATTTCCCACTGGTGAGAAAGCCATGCTGCTTTTTTTTTCTTTTCTTTTTTTACCACTGTCAATGAAAGGGTTTCCAGAAGCTTGGTATGAACCCCTGTGGCTTCAGCTTCCTCGGTCTTAGTTTAGCCCAATATGGGAATGGGGCATTTCTGTTCTAAAGGAGATGCTTTTCACAGAAACACAAGACAATCCCTTTCTACTGAAGCCCATGTTGCATTTCCTCTTCACTCTTACCTCCAGATGTGTCTTCATCTCTTTTACAATTGCCTTTGCTTCATAGATGTCATTGGTGGCCATCAGTTTTCGCTTCATAATTGCAAGGGGCACATCAGGGCTAGGTGTGAGGTCATAGTGATCGACCGGCAGCAATGAAATGGGGATGCTGGAATTCCTTTTTGAGCCCTGGAACTGCATTACTTTCATATGAGAGATAGACTGCAAGTGGAAAAATAAAAAGACAACCACTTGAAAAAAACGGAAGTACAGTTAGGGGACTCTTTTATAAAATTATTTATCAGGCTCTGGGGACCACTGGGGACCAAGTGAGCCTGAAGATCCTTGGTCACAAGGATCACATTGTAAAACATGTTCCCTATTGGTCTTCCTGGCACAGAAAAGATAAGCAAAGGAAAATTGGATGCTACTATAGATGGGATTACCGAGAGTTGTAGTTCAGCAAAATTGTGAGTTTCCATTATTCCCTGTTCCCTATGCTAAACAACTCCCAGCATCATCCCAATCCCAGAACTGGGAAGGAGTCTGCCCCTTATGTGAACTTAATTTGGAAAACTTATGTTAGGGAAGACAGTTGGCCATTCTTTATCCTCATAGAAGCCAGGGCCATGCCTACTGTGGTGAGCTAATCTATTGAAAGTTAGATCTTAATTAGAAACTATAAAACAAGGTAAAGGATTCTCCATCCCCCTCCCTCTTTTTTCTTTTTTTTCCCCATCTTTCAAAACTCAAAGTCCTGGCAGTTTAAAAGTTGCATTCCTTGCATGGAGCTGTAAATAAGAATACTCAACAATGCAACATCCATGGTTCCCCCCCACTTTTCTAATGTAGCTTTTAAAATGAATTTTACAAAAGAAGTGGATGTCTATGGAGTCTCAACCATCCAGATCATGGTTGTCCCAAAGGTGCTTTTTCAAAAGGCAACGGGACTTTCTTGGTTTTTCCTTTGAAAATGTTTCACTTCTCATTCAAGAAGCTTCTTCAGTTCTGGGTAGAAGCCTACTATCACAGAAACCGGTCTCAACACTTCCCTACTATTAATTACTCACAATGTTTCCATACTGCATCACATGACTAGTGTTGGTGAAGTTCCTTACTAACACAAACTGCCTGTGGAGGGTTTCTCTTTTCAAATCTTCCTGCAAGATGAAAAAGAAACAATACAATTAAGGCTTTTATGAACAAATATTCAAACACAGTTTCTCTCCAAAGTTTTGGTTCTCAGTTAGCATCTTTATAATATAATCTTTTAAAAATACTGAAAAAGTCCCAAGTGACAATTTATGCAATAGTGTTTTAAGCTCAAAAGGAATTTCCACAAAACTCATCACAGATCATTTGTTTTACATTGAAAAAAATTATGAGGAACATGCAAGGGCCGGTGATTAATATTCAGAGAAATGAAAGAATATGCCTCTTTTAGACATTTTTGCAATACACTTTACTAATGGTATCCAGAAGTGCATTGAAGTTATTTCTCTCTCTCTCTCTCCCTTTCTCTCTGACTTCCAGAAACCACAATAAAAGAGCTAAAAGCAATAATAGTGTACTCGATAACCAGTGCAAATTTTTCAGAATTCTTGCCATAGGCCAGCAATGGGTGCCTATATAATTAACATTATTTACTGTGTAAATAGGTTAATCTCCCCCCCAAAATTTGTCCATGGATGAAAATCATAAGTATAATGTTCACAAGGGGAAAAAAAATAGGTGCCTTTTTGAAATTCCTAACAAAATTGGAAGATGAACCAAACCATAGGGAGTACCAGAATATGACTTTACCTAAGGCCCCAAAATGTCTAGAGCTGGCCCTGGATGACCTTCTTGGCCTTAGCTTCAGCCTCAAATAGGTGGGTGGCTGAGGACATGGACCAGGCTGCTCCTATGTGGCTTCTCTCTATCACCTCTCCCAGAAACTCTGGGAAATGAAGCATCAGAAGGGGAAGACAAAGACTAATCAGACTAAACATGAGTAACAGCCCATATTCAGGCCTACATCATGGCAGTAAGTGTGGCAAAACACCATTATTTCTCCATATTTGTTACGTCTGCATGACCCATTTAGTGAGGAAGGTCAGAATCCAGGAGTCCCCTACAGGGTCACAGACCCTTTCTTGCTATTTGGTCGATAAAGTAATTTGGATTCACTCAGAGTTGGACTCTGACTGGTCAGGTCCAATGAGCTGCCTGGGATACAGTCTTGTGATGTTAGGTGGACTGAATTTGACTCATGATTCCTGATTAAATGGGCAGGGTCATTTAATTGTGAATCTGGCCACCTGTTTCTTAAATCCAAGCTCCTCCTGTATCATTAAGGTTGCACCATCCTTATTTTTTGCAACACAGGTCACTAACCAGTGTAACCATCATGCCATCTTGGTGCTATACAATCTAGATCCAACTGATTCAGGATATCAGTAATCCACTTCCTCCAGAGCTCTCTGCAGCTAAAACCCAACCACCTTCTCAACAAGACAACTAAACAAAAATTGTCTAGGATGGTTACCTGGATAAATGGCCTTTTGAAGATGGGGCATACTAATGTCTCTTTCAAGGCTCTTTCAGAATAAGCCTCTCCCTCAAGAAGGCTGACACCACTGCATAGACCCAACCTCATGTCAGGTGATTGGCCTAACAGCCCCAAAGGATCCTGTCCACTTCCACAGGAGAAGTTCCTGAGAATCCAATTATTCCCAGATAATTGGCCATGCCTTTATCACCTTAATGGGACCAGCCTAGTCAAGGTCCATCTGTGAGCAAATCCGTGTGACATGATCCCCCAGATGCCAATACTTTTCACAAGGGCATCCCAAATGATTCTCTCCAGATAGGAATAAATCATTTGGAATGGGGCCACTAGCTGGCTATTTGCAGATGCAATAAAAGCAAAGAAATATCTATGTTTCATCTTGCCACAATGTAATCCCTAATATGGGTCCTTGCACAAGCAAATATCAGATCTTGGCAACTTACCACATCGGAATCTTCCATCCATTTGACACTGTACAAATCCCCCAGGTATGTTTGTCTCTTTTCATCATAGTAACACGCATATGAAGATTCCTCAGGGTTAGACGCTGTTGTGGCATAAACTGTGAAGAAAATGGGTAAACCCTATTGCCTTGCTCAGGAAAGAAGTCAGTTATACTTGTACAACCTGACCAATGGTACCATTTGAAGCACTTGGGATTTTAAGGTAACTTGCTCCAATAACAATGCATACTCTTTAAAAAAAATCTTTTCACTTTAAATCAAATGAAATAAACTAAAAGGACAGACCGAACAAGTTAATCAATCAGTAATGAAACTTCTAAGATACGTTGACAATTTCAGCCTGGCACAGGACAAATTGTCCCAGCTTGAATGGAATCTTAGATCTTAATTTGCATTTTCAATTTTAATTAGAGCTCTCAATTGAACATAAATTGTATTCATGTATTTAGAATCTACAAAAGGGACTAGGTGGTCTCACCTCCTAAATGCCAATGAATGTGCTGGCAATAATTTGAGGAGAACTTTGACTAAATACATCTTTACATTTTAAATCTTTGAAGAATGTACCGATAATGACTTGTTTTGGTCTTCATTCTGGCAGTTTAAAGTTTGATCTAGACATGGAAGAAGTCTGAATAATAAAGCCTCTTTTCAGACACATAAATAATGCAAACAGTTCTTTCAGACCACAAACAATTTGTGTTGGCTTGCACATTCTTAATGGTTCTTCAACAATTTCAAAGTCAGTGATTCTGAACACTTGAAAAAAAACTAGATATTGTTTATCAACCACAGTTGGGATTGACAACTCAGTGGTTAAGCAAAGTGGTCACTAAGTGAAACCACAATTGTGTTTATGATCTTGCTTCATCTTTTCTTTGCTTTATAGGCCTGCAAAGAAGGTAAATGTGAGGATTGGTCACAAAGTTACTTTTTCACACGATTTTTTTACTTCTATTCACAAAATACTATTAGATGCCCCCCAAAATGTAAAGTTTTAAGTGCTAGAAGAAAACCCCCACAGACTGAAAAAAATAAATGCAAAATAAGTAAAACATCAGCCAGTGGCAAGTTAGCCAAGGTTCTCTATTGTTAAACCATAATTAACTAGTAGTTCAATTATACTGTCAACACATATCCTATCTGCTGAAATGAACTACAATGGAAACTTGGATAATCATCATTTTACTGGATATAACCAACCAAATCTTCACTCTTTAAGAACAGTTAAGTTCATTGTTTTTAGTCTGTCCAGATAAATGTCACCTCACGTCTCAATTACTGCAAAGTGCTATACATGGATATGCCCTTGAAGACCATTCAGAAGCTTCAATTAGTCCAAAATGTCCATGCCCCTCTGCTCCATGGCTGTATTAATTGACAGAGCGCTTCTGTGTGCAATTCAAGGTGTGTTATCATCTATAAAGTCTACATGGCATAGGGCCTGGATATCTGTGGGGTTGCCCGTCTCCCATGGTTTCTGCTTATCCAGTACAATCCAGCCTAGTGGACATGCTCCAGGCCCAATTAAAGAGTGTCATCTTTCGGGACCCAGGAAACATATGCCTTCTCCATAGTGGTATCTCCCCTTTAGAACAAGGTCCCTCCTGTGATATGTATAGCATTCTAGGAGGACCAACACCTGGTTGATCTCCCAGACTTTGGGGTAAGGTGGATGAGACTTCCCTCTTTGTGATTTTTTTAATGTTTCCTTTGTTGTTGGATTGCTATCTTGTCATTATTCTTTACTTATTTTTGTAGTTGCTTTGGTTATTTTTGTATTCTGTGGTTTTAATGCTATTGATTTTTGTGAGCCTCCCAAAGTCAACTGCAGTGAGGTGGCACCCAAATTGCATCAACAAATAAATGGGCACAAATTATATGAAAATAACAATTATATGACTTTGCAAATTACTATAATTTCATAAATTAATGTCTATGACATAAATTTGGATTTATAAGGATTGAGAATTTTTCCTTTAAATGTTCCTTTGAGTTGAGTTTTCACTAGTGTTACTTATTGGTTTCCAGATCAAAATATTGACTAATCACTTACCATTAATATCATTAGGTAAATTTTCCATCATTGATCCAGACTCACATGCTTCAATGTAAAAAACCATCTGTAATTTACAGAAGACTCCATTAGAAATCTTTTAGCAGTGGTTGGTTCATTATATTCACTTTTTCTCTCTAGTATATTGTCTTTTAAACCAGCCCTCTCTGATCTGGAATCCTCAAGATACATTGAGATTATAATTCTTAGTCAGCACCCCCAGTGATTGGGAATCCTGGCTAGGGACTGTGGGAGTTATAGTTCTCACATATTGGCAAAGACAAATTTTGTAAGAATCTGACAGAAAGGCAGTTGAAACTCTTTCCAATCTGTTTACATGAAAATATGGCACATTTAAACACAATTATTTTTAAAACCTCTATTTCAAATTTGATGATTTATTATACAAGTTTCTAAGACATTGCAAAGGGAATATAAATTGGACACATCAACTAAGTCCTACTTAGGGGTCTCTGGGTTAATAGAATTGAAGAAAAAAGGTTCTATTTTATCTTTTTCTATGGAAATGAGCATTCACATCAAGCAGAGAATAACATAAGCATTTGTGTTTCAATACAGACTTTCAAAACAGATGACAGCTTAGCTATGTAGCACTGTATTTTCCATTGTACTTTTTTTAAAAAAAGTGAATTGTAGTGATAAAATATTCGTAGCTCAGGGTTGACCTATGGGGTCCTTCATGCTCTCTGAGCTTGGTGGTTTTCTTACAGATGTTTTATAGGTAACATCATCAGTGCTAAAAAGGAGAGGAGTTTGCTCTTATTTTATTTACATCTTATATCCCAAATTAACTCTTACTTGTCATTAATCATACCAGAGCTATAGCAGCAAGCATACTGACAAAAAGAAGCCTTCATATAACTGAGCCCAGATTTAACATCAATTTCCCTTGCATTTTCCTCATAATCTTATGAACAAGGCCACATTCCAAGCAGTTTATTAGTGTAAAATTTATTGTATCACAGCATAGAACTGAAAACTGTATGATTCCCAGGCACTTCAAAACCAAGATTTTCATGCAGTCAATTGCAATAAATAACAAAGCTTGTAGGTTTACTGCTATAGTATAATTCCTCATACTTGGTAACACAAACATCTAACTTTCTATAATGTCATCCATTCCATTAAACTCTTGTAAAAATTACAGATGAAGCTACAAAGAAATCTTTTACACTATTTTTATAACTTGAATGTACGAATTTTACCTTTTGGTATTTTTTATGATGGTACATATACCTAATTGTCTTGTTCAGGTGTTGCACCTTGAGCTGGAAAACAAATTGTTCACAATAAGCTCTCGGGCAAATGAAATTAGAAACATACAGTGCATATTCCTCTCCCAAAATTATATGAAACCCTTACAATATTGAGATATATGCTAGCATAATTATCCATGAATATGAGATTAAAGAGAAGGCTGATTTTTGAGTTTAGTCCCTGTTTCAGTAAAATCAAGTTGTTGGAAGTAAAATAAATCTCATAATTTATCTAACTTCAATATATCCTCATGTTAGAGAAAGAAGATATAAATTCAGAAATCAAAGCAATGATTATTTACATTCTATTTTTATAGTCAATCTAAAATATATATACTAGTTGGAAAATTCATTACAATTCTCAACCAATATGCATGCATTCTTTCATACTATTATTCATACGTACACATGGACCTCCCCCCAACATTCAGAAACGATTTTTTCAAGGATTCCATGTCAAATTCAGGAACTGATATTCTGGTTTCCTTTTCATAAAGCACCAAAGAAATAAACACCCAGGAGCTTTCTCTCCCCTCTCCCTTCCTCCTTTTTGATTTCCTTGCAGACACATAGGCAGGCATTTTGTGTGGAAAAACATACATCATCATCTGGAAAAGCCAGAATTCCAGGACCGCCATGATCAGTGAAGTAAACAAATACGTGATCCTTGGGGCCGCTGTAAAATAAAAAAGAACTCATCACTTATTTATGTTCAGAGTCTGTAAAATTACATTAGCAATAAAGTCATCTTTTGGGAACCTAATCTGTCCTTTTTCCTATTACCTTCGTAATACTTTTCCTGATCCTTTATTCTTTACTGCTTCAGCATCACCCCTCAGCACGGCAAGGAAGGTCTCTGGTGTTACATCCTACAGATCAGTACAAATTGAAAACCGAAATGAGCTCTTCGTTCTGTATCTGTAGCAAGCAACCCACAACCAGCATATCTATTAATATATTTATATCCTGCCTTTATTATTATATATAATATAATAACGCCTTCATTATACGTAAGCAACAGCAATGTTTCTCAACCAGAGGGATAAGTACAGTATAGGATGCGACTCCCATCTTAAAGAAAAAGCCTGATGGACAGAATGATGAGAGCAGAGAAAATACGTGCCAACTGACTGGTCTGAGGAAACAAAACTAGGTATGGAGTCCAGGATTAAAATGGCCTCCAGGAGCGTAAAAGCCAAAATGAAATAGCATTTTCCATAGTTCGCACTCTCTTGTTATTTGGATATACAGTATTTTTAATTTGGGTTTAATTACTGCTTTTATAGCAACAAGCACTGTTTCATCACCAATTAGCTCTTCTGTTCCAATATCATCATGCAAGGAAATCAGACACTTACATCGTTTGTGTAGTCCTTTAATACTCCTTTGTATACATCGGTGCCATTTGGTCGATTAATAATAATGCCTTTGGTTGGATTGCTGGAAATGGAAAAAGAGTGCGAATATTACAGACACACATAAAATATCACAGTCTCCAGAGATTTCACAACATGAATATCAACTGCTATAGAAAGGAGAACCTTCTATAAAGCAGGTCTAATGCTAAATAAGAATTCTAATCATTGGGGAAAATCTAGTTTTTCCTTCAGGGAAGCCAATTTCCCCATCCTGATCCATTAAGCTTTCTCCCTTTAATTTCCTCCAATTTCATTATGATGATATTAGTCTACAGCTAACAAAAAAAGAAAGAAAGAAAGAAAAGAAAATATACACACAGCATTCCAGACTTTTAGATATACATCTCTTTTATGCTGAGGTAATAAAAACCCCAAAAGTTTTGGAATTCTTAACATTACTTCATTATCTTATCACTTACTCAGTCCCTATGAAAAATATTATCCTTTCCTTATCTATAGATCATGGATTGGCCCCAGTTTTAGGTGGTATCATGGAGTAGGTACAAGGGGTCTTTTTTTTTTTAATAAGCAGGATCTTAAGTAAAAGAGCTGAAATTATGCAATTTGTCTTTGTTTTATTCAGTTTATGGGCTGTGGAAGCTGCTTTAGAATGGAAGTGATACCCTGGCCATGCAGCCTGTTGCCAAGCATTGCTTTAAGGAAATGGAATAGTTAGATGCTAAATAACACATGAAATAGTATGTGGCAGCTTGGACCAGCTGCAAAATGCTTTACATAGTTATTACTTCTTTTGTTGCTGGATAGCTTTATATGTCCCATGCAGCCTGTGAATGTCAATTCATATGCGATACTCAAGTGTATCTGTACATATCAATAAATCTATAAATTGCCCTAATCTGCCTTTGAAACAAAAATGGCCAATTTAGGCCGTAGTTTTATGATTCCCAAGATGAGCTATGAGCTAGCTTGGGATCACATTCTAAGCAAAAAATATATATTTTCTGTCCCCCTTATGTCTTCATTCAAATTTACAGATACTACCCCTCTTATAACCACTTAGTTGTTGAGGGATGTGGTCATTAAGTGAGATGCCATCTGATTGTTTTGCTCAATGACTACATCCCCATCTCTGTTGCAGTCATTAAGTGACTGCACAGGGTTATTACGTGAACTGCTAGGGAGTGGGCTTGGGCCTCCTAGGCTGGTGGGACAAGGAGAGAGCCTGAGCCTCCCAACACACCTGGGAGTCCCAGGCCTTCTCCCTTCTCCACCAGAGAGAATGACTGCAAATACCATCACTCTGGAAGACTCTGAACACTGGCATTCACTAGTTTCTGCCTCTCCAGAGAGAAAACACTAGTAAATGCCAGACTCAATTCTGAGTCTTCCAGAACGTTGACATTCACTAGCAATTTTGCCAGATTTGAGGTCTATTCCTCCAGCATGGTGGAAGATTTCCCTTGTCTGCAGAGGGGAGGGCAAATTCCTTGGTGCACTGGGGAAACAGATCTCAAATCCATCATCCCTTCCGCTTGCAACATTCCCTGATGGCTTCCCCACTGACTTTTTTAGGAAGCTGGCAGAGACAATTGCAAATGGCAATCACATGATTGCAGGACACTAGTCGTAAATGAGAACAGGTTGTCAAGCACTCAAAATGCACTTATGGGACTAGGGGACCCGGTGCAAGACTTTATGATGGCTGAAAGTGCTTTAGGGCTGTAAAGTATCCGTAGTGAGCCTGTCATGACCGCAAACAGTCATTAAACGATTGGTTGTAAGTCGAGAACTATCTGTATTGATCATTCCAGTGGAATGCAATCTGTGTTTTTGTTTCCTGAGAAAAAAATAGAATGTTAAGGCAGTTGGACAAGCCCAAATGAGTTGATTGTGGATGTGCCTGAAAGCATTACGTGAAACTCATTCAAACAGTAAGCAAAGGTGAAGTTGTGAAATTGAGACTTTATAAGAAAAAAAACACCTTGTGACTTTATTGTAGCATTGTTGTGGTTAAATGTTTATTACTTACTCATCATTATAAGCAATGTCATCATACATCATAACAACGATTTGTTCATCTGGTACACCATTCCGATGCACAATTTGGTAAGCATGGCATGCATCAGCCTGAAAGATGTAAGATAGTTTTCTTTACCAACTGTTTTTCAACAAAGACGTTATGACATACGGATTTTGCTTAAGTTAATATCTTGTTTCTCACAATATAGTGTTGGAACACGATTGTTCATTGAGAATCAAAGAGAGGAACCTCTCAGAAAAAACATTCACAGAAGAATAGTTCAACACGGCTCTGAGCCACACATACTGAATACCGAGCCAAATCTGAAAACAATTATATGATACTAATAGATTCATATCTATAGTGCTCTTTATGTTATGGCTTAGTTTTGTGGCTCTTGTTTTTGTGAAACTATTTAATTTCCCATGTATATCCCTATTTTTAAAACTGTCAAAGTAATGATTACTCACTGTACAGTACCCAAAATGGGGTTATTGTGAAACTAGAGGTGTATTTGGAGAAACTCCTAAATTCAGAGAAGATGAAACATGCTGTAGGAGAAATGCCAAGGGGACTAGAATGTCCTCACCTGACAAAACACACCCAAGTAGAAGCAGCAGCATCACCTAAAAGTGAAACCTTAGAAAGCAGAGGAGGAATAGAAAAGATGGAATGAATGTGGATCTGGGCAAATTCCAAAGAAAAGATGATGGGTGACTCATGGCAAGTCCATCTATGAGAAGAAGAGAGGGAGGGAGGGAGG
>QLTV01002564.1:62298-74555 GCA_003457575.1 Thermophis baileyi
GAAGGAAGGAAGGAAGGAAGGAAGGAAGGAAGGAAGGAAGGAAGGAAGGAAAGAAGGATCACTGTTGCATGATACGGATGGAAAACAGATGGGAAATGCAAGAATCCATAGCGGAAAAATATTGGGCACAGTGCTGGGGTGAAAAAGTCTGGCAATGGGGTAATGGAGAAAATAGCAGACTGGGTGACACACTGGGGAGAGACAAAGATAGTGCCACTTAAAGGAAATAACTAAGGAAACAGGTATGAAAACGAGTGAGTGGCATCAGCAAGTGTACACAGACAAAACAAAATAGGGAGGAAAATGGTTTTGGAAGAGGTCACTCATCCCAACAGTTACTTTGTTGGTGCTCAGGACACCTCTTCCAGAATTCCAGAAGCGAATATAGCCTCTATCATAGATTCTCTGAGTTGAATTAATGTTAAACTCAGAACCAAATGTAAGTTATGCATAATTCCAGTAGCATTGTCTGTGCTCCTGTATATTACACTTTAAGCTGCGGGTTCTAACACAGTATTGCAAGGAAGTCTAGCTAGAACTCAATTATCAGAAAAACAAAATGATGGCATTTGCCAAAAGGCTCACAAACCACTCCTGGACAATAGATGGCCAGAAGATTGAGCATGTCTCTTTTTTCAAGTATCTAGGAGTAGTCCTTCATTCTGCCGACAGTAGAAAAACCCAGGAGGACTGCATTGCTTAAAATGCACAGAGGAGCTCATCTGCCATCCTTAAATTCCTCAAAATAAGAATACTATATACCTGCAAAAGCCAATAGCAAAAACTTCTTTATGGTGTTCAGCTGGGCCCCTTCCCTGATTTTGCGCCAGTGGAACGTGTTCAATCCAAATTTCTAAGATAGGCACTTCAAGTCCCAAAATGAGTCTCTAATGCTACCCTGAGACTAGGGACACTATAGTGGAGACTATAGTGTGGGTGACCATACTCAACTATTGGTTCGACTATCATTTTCCCCCCACTTGGCCTTGCTCACTAACTATGAGGGATGGTTTTCAATCCCACATGAGAAAAGACAATGGCAACTAAAATCTCATCCTTGGGCTTCGCTCTATTCAGCATGGGACGTGGTCAATGAGTGTAGCAAACACATATTTGGATCTAACCAGGTCCCCATCTTTACCGCTGGTGAATCCAACAGGTACTCTGCCTTCCCTATTGCATACGTAACTAATCTTGAAGTACCTAACCACCAGAGGTTTACTCTGGCGAGATGTCATGTCCTCTCCTCAGCTGGCCTTGAAGGCTGATACAGGAAAATTCTCTACAACACACACAATGTCCTTGTGACTCTGAACACATAGAAATAACAGAACATATTTCTCCAGTGCCTACAGAAACATTTGCACTAGCCTCATCTCACCATTACTGTACAATGGTGTACACCCTTGGTACACCATTACCCAGGGTGCATAGGAGAAGTCTACCTCTCCCTGTTGTTTGCAGATACCGACCCTGATACAATATGTTGCCATGTTGTATGCATCAGTGCTTAAAATTCATCAGATGATCTGTGCCATAAACTACTCTCAATGAGCACTACTTCCTCATCCTAGAGCAGTGTTGGCGAACCTTTTTGGCACCGAGTGCCGAAATGAGAGCGTGCGTGCTGGAAACCAGAAGAGCAGCCGCCTGGTGCGCATGCGTGTGGCTGCTCTTCCGGTTTCCGGTGCTCCCGCGCGCGTGAAGACCAGCTGGCCGGCCCGCCGGAACCTGGAAGAGCAACGGGCGACGGCTCGCGTGCCCGGAGACATGGCTCTGCGTGCCACTTCCGGCACGCGTGCCATAGGTTCGCCATCACTGTCCTAGAGTGCTCTGTACTGTGATAATTTAGTCTACCACTAACTTTTATGCCCCCTACATCCATCTAATGCTTCTACCTCTCCTTTTAGATTCTTTTTAGACTTTTGCTTTATATATACACTTCTATTTTATATCCTTTAGCTTTTTATAATTACTATTCTTTAGGCTCTGAGGTATTTTCTATGCTTTTTAATTGACTGTACTTCACCCTCCTTATGATGGTCTTTGACCATAGTAAAGATTTTATGATGTGGTAAACTGCAGGTGTAATTCTGGAACTTTCCAGTTGCAACAGCTTATAATGTTTGCATATCTAGCAACACAGTTTTGAAGACAGAAAGGCCAAAATCGAGAGCATTTCTATAGCATTCACACTTCACTGAATTTCTGTGGTTTGCTGTGTGGGTCACTGCTTGGGAAGGAGAAGCCAACACCTGCAAAATTATGAGTCATCCTCCAAAGATGCTCACAACAATAGATACTACAATAGAATGGCTAGAATGAAAAAGTAAGTCTAACTTATTCCAAATAAAGAGCAGGAAAAAGTGGTGAGAATTTATTATTTATTTTGTGAATGTTTCTATACGGTTTGAAAACTACTGGAAAAATTCCTTTCAACCAGAAATTAAACCTATAGTTAAGCCAAAGGAACAATTGTCTAAGTTCCTATTGTTGGATTTAAGTCCTCTAATTTCCTTGTTTAGAAAGAAATGGATATTATTCAACATTTAACTTTCACAGGATGCTGTAATGAATGACTTTCAAACTGCTTAAAAATTCAATAATACAAAAGATTTATTGCAAAAAACAAAAACAAAACCCGCACTGCACTATAGTGGATATCAGTATTTTCCTTAATTTTTTTTTTCTCGGAAACACATAGAATGAACAGCATTTCTTACTCCAACAATTCTGAAAATGTAGGTGTACATATGTTCCAATAGTGGGACAACTTTGTCACACAAAATGCATAGGTCAATGTTATGTTAGTCTTTCCATTTTCTTCTCTATTGCAAGCATAGTGGAATAAATATCTATAGAGACGTTTTAGCCATGTTACATACTGAAATGTCACATAACAGATGGAGATTAATAATAAAAAGTAAATAGGGAATAAAAAAACATCTGAAGACAGAGCAATTTTTAGGCATTGTTTCTAAACTTTGGCAAGTTTAATATGTGTGAACTTCAATTCTCAGAATTCTCCCAGCATTCTGCCAGCTAGAGAAATCTGGGAGTTGAAGTCCAAATAATTTAAAGTTGTCAAGGTTGAGAAACATTGGTTTTTAGGTCATGAAAAGGGATAGAATCTTAGAGAGCTGGGCTGAAAGTTTCGACCATGGTCATTTTGTTTCCTTTGGTGAAAATTTCAGACTGACTCTTCTTTAAGAGGGCTGCACATTTCTGCAACGTCTGGTTATTCTGGCCAATTGCAGTTTAGTACAGTTTCCATCCTCTGTCAGCAAGTTTCTAGTTGCAATAAGGACAAACAAGTTTGGTGCAAAAGAGAGGAAGATTTCACAATAAAAAATCACTGCCGCTTTTATTTAGCATTTTTTAAAAGGTAAACATGTCCTTTTGCAGAATCTGAGGGCTGCTGTTTCTACATCTTCTGTTGCAACTTCTCTTCACGTGATTGTCGATGAAATTTTCCTTACCTCAAGCTTCCTCCTCCATACATATCTTACTCTGTCTGTTTCTCTTTGACCTGGTTTGTACTTAATGCTTACAAAACTGAACTGGAACTGCAAAACCTACCAGATTGCCTTATTTACAGCACTTCTTGCTTGGTCAAGTTGTGACCATGCACAAATACAAAGATCATAAACTGTAATTAAAAAATCATTTCAGACCTACGTATCATTTACAAAATTTCCTGACAGTGAAACTGATTAAAATCTGGTCAGTTTTAGGCAGCAGGGTTCTAATCAACTAATTAAGATCAGGGCGCTGAGCAGGGGTGGGTTCTGCTTTTCTTCGCTGCCGGTTCGCTCAGTGATGCGCCGCGCTTTGTGCACACGCTTTGCGCATGCGCAGTGCTTAAAAAAAGCTTCTGCGCATGCGCAGAAGCAAAAAACAAGATGGTGGCGCCATAGGCGCTGCCAAAAGAACCAATTTGGAAGCGTGGCAGGCCTGGGTCGCTGCCGGTTCTAGCAATCCAGGCCGCCAAGTTACTACCGGTTCTATAGAACCGGTCCGAACCGGGAGGAACCAACCTCTGGCACTGAGCCTGTTAACTTGCATTAGCACTTTTTAGGGAAGCTCTGTGTGTGGGGGGAAAGCAGCTCAGGAAGAGACAGCTTGTTTAAGCAATCTCTCCACCCTGAAAGGGGGCAAAAAAGGGAAGAAAAACAGGCTGGACATTGTGCCAGAGAAGTTTATCTGAATGAGATGGTAACAACCAGTGATCTTTGCAGCATCTCTCTCTTATTCACGTATTCACTTAGTGACAATATAACTTAATGACCAAATCAATGGAACAGAATGCAGCCACTAAATGAGGAGAAAGCATAGTCTGTTCTGTCTCTGCACTACAGCAAAGAAAGAACAAACGCCAAACCTCTTAAGTGTCTCAAACTTTGCTAAAAATGTTAAGATTTGGTGCCAGGTTGGTGACTTCTGGATGGGTTGGGAAGTCTAAATAAATCTAAATCATACCAAAACCTGTGCTACAAGCAGAATGGTAGTAATATTTTGACTCTACTTATTCAATGTGTATCCTGCCTTCCTACTCAAGAGGACAGTTAAGGCAATTAACAAGAACAATTTCCTCTACCATATTACACCCATGAAGAGTTTCTTCAAGTTGTAAGAATAAATATTTGAAAGCGGAAGTATGGAAGATTGGTTACAATGATGGCTCTCAGTTACTTTGATGGGCAGCTCAGGCTTAAACATCTTAGCACTGGGTTATTTCATTATTATTATACATCTGGATAGTATTAATAAAAAAACTGCATTGAGTAGGCTAAACTTCACCAAACAAGACATTCATTCTCAGTGCAGTCTACTGACATTTTTAGCTAGGTAGAGGGAGTCCTCAAAAATTCAATTCAATTCAGCACAAAGTCTTCTGTTTACTCAGTTATTGTTCAACTGGAACTCAAAGCCTTCTCACCTGGTGCCTATAGTTATACCAGCCATTGGAACCAGCCACAATGACAACCCAATGCTTGCCTCCATCCTCAGGGTCCTCCAGGGTACTAATTCCCAGCACACAGCTCAGAAGTACAGCTGCCTTCAAGGCCATCTCTTCTTTTTTATTCAAGACCTACCAGAACTGGGAGACAAGATAACAAACAAGCTATGAAACGAAGCCGTAGCGGAGCGAGCGCGCACAAAATGTCGCGATGCGAACCGGTGGGGAAGGTAAGTGGAACCCACCCTTGGGTGATTTGGCACAATATCAGTAGAATATGTTTTAGAGGCTCTAGAGCAGGGGTATCAAATTCACGGCCCGCGGGCCAGATGCATCACACGCTGGCCACCCCCACCCCAGCGAAGGGGGAAAAAGTCACGATATGTCACATGACGACACGAGTTTGATACCCCTGCTCTAGAGAGAACAAAAAAAGCTGGAGTGCAGATACTGCTATATGTCTTGATCAGGGCCGGATGAGTCATGCGCTGGCCACGCCCACGCCCGGTTTAGTGAAAGGTGAAAAAGTCCCAATACGTCATGTGATGCCGCCGTGAAGAGGTGAGTTTGACACCCCTGGTCTAGATGGTGTAATTCTATCTGTTACTATGAAAGTCACCATATAAGAAGGGGCATGTTTTCTCCTCCAAAGCTTCTTGTGTTAATTCAGCCCTGTATCATCAACTTTGCAGCAATTTGCTTTTAAATTTCTCACTTTATGGGAAGCAGTTCTGGCATTGATTTTCTTTTGTTTGGCCTACCTTATTGGGCTGACATTGACTTAAAATTAGTACATCAGGGAGTTGGCCTCTTTCAACACAGAATCACACGGCATTATGGTGGTGTTGACTCTCCTTATGCAGAGAAGTTGGGAAATCATAGGAACTTTTCAATCATATGAAAAATTCCAGTATATGCAGTTGAACTCTCTGAGTACATAATTATACCCAGTGTGCTGTACTTTGAACTTAATTGCATCTGGGTTTTTGTTTTTTTTAATGAATCTGCAGGCTTTTGTGAGACTTCCTGATAAATAAAAACAGTATTAAAGCCATCCTATTAAA
This sequence comes from Thermophis baileyi, assembly GCA_003457575.1. NCBI lineage: Eukaryota > Metazoa > Chordata > Lepidosauria > Squamata > Dipsadidae > Thermophis > Thermophis baileyi. Next base: position 68,323 of record QLTV01002564.1, read on the forward strand.
ACGATGGATTAAGGAACTATTTTATTAAATAGCCTCATCATTTTTAGATAAAGACAATCCAAGCTGGCTAGCAATGATCTATTAACATTTCTAAGAGAAGGAAAGGGCTTGCTTTTAATATCCTTGTGTTGATTTGTCCACCAACAATCTCTGAGAGCATCAGAGTTTTAGGTACATGCATTCAACCCACTTAGGATTCTGGCTAAGCCAGTTAAGTCACACATACACCTGTCTCATATTAAAGGTGGACCCCAAACACACCCAACTCCCTTCCGGTCCTGTTGTCATGCTTGGCAGGGAAAGATAAGCAATGGAGAACAAATTGTCACTTGGGAAAGCTTATCTACCTCTCTTCATCCTTCTTCCAGACCACTAGTGCTCCTCATACCCTGACTTTATGCTGCATTGAAAAGATTATCTCTTCAGTATGTTGAAATTCTTAACTGGTAAACTCAAGCTATTTTTTTTTACACCACTATTATACCCATGGCTGAGTGATTACAAGTGGAGCCAGCTTAACCAAATATCTCATAACCTACATATAGCTTTCAGGATTTTTTTAAACGTTTCATGTTCTTGTCCTGATTCTACTATCAACAGCAGCACTTCATTAACTTGTGATACATTGCCTAAAAATGTCAGGGTCCAAACCACATGTTTTACCAGGGATCCATAGATCTCCTGATTTGAGGCAAACTTAATAGGAAAAGAAACCATTACATACCTCCCAATAATCACAAAAATCTCAACAAAATTTCTGCAAGTCAGCTGACAGCAATGAAATCATGTTACAATGGAGATTTATCTACTTCTACTTCAAAAAGTTACATTTTCTTTCATTAACTAGTGTTAACAGTGACATTATCTAGACTTGATTAGAACAGAATATAATACCCAGCCACTGAATACTTCAAATGCAAATCACCAATTTATTTGTGAAAATTTATATGGCCTCCCAATTCACTCTCCCAATTGGATTACAGTAATATGCTCTACATGGGGCTGCCCTTGAAGAACCTTGAAGTATCCAGAACCTTCACTTGGTGCAAAATGCAGCAGTGCAGGCAGTTATGTATATTTCTACTTTGCGTATCATGCTGTATTGGTTGTCAGTCTTCTTCCAGATCCAATTCAAGGTGCTGGTTTTAACCTTTAAAGCTTTTCATAGCATGGGACAAGGTTATCTGAGGGACCACCTCGCCCCAATTACATCTGCCCATCCTATCAGATCTGGCAGAAGATGGATGCTGCAGGTCCTATTTGTTAGGGAATAACGTTTGGTGGGTTTGAGGAGGTACATCTTCTCTACAGTGGTGCCTCTCTTATGGAACTCCCCCCCCCAAAAAAAAGTGAGGTCAGCTCCATCCCTATTTACTTTCCAAAGGCGGATGAGAAGGGAAGCATCTTCAAAGAAAAACCAGAAAGTCCAGTTGCCTCTTGAGAAAGCACCTTTGGGGCAACCATGATCACCATGACCTGGATGACAGAATCTCCACAGACATTAATTTTGGGTCCTCCATCAGAGGCCTAGGAGAGTTTGAGGGTTCTGTACCAGGAGTGGGTTCCACTTACGGTTCCCATCGGTTCGCATCGTGACGTTTTGCGCGCGCATACTCACTCCGTTCGCACGCATGCGTGCGTTCTCTCGTGCAATTTTGCTTCCGCACATGCTCAGTAGCTGCAATCAGCCCGAAACACAGCTGAGGAGCTGATCAGCTGTGCTTCGGGCAAAGGAATAAAGGTCAGTATAAACCCAGGGGCAGGCGGGAGGGCCCTTTTTCAAGCAGCATAACAGGAAAAACCTTCCAAACAGTAAAAAATTCACAAAAAATTCCCAAAAAAAGATGGCGGCACCCACGGACCGGCACCGACCGAATCCGTGACGTCACCAGCGGGTCACTAACAGTTCGGGCGATCCAGTCCGAACCAGGAGGAACCCACCCGTTCTGTACCATATCTTAGCTGTTCTTAGCATTACACTCTTCTGGATAGAGAGGTCTGATTTTGTTCCTGGGATCTGTTGGAGCCACTCTCCCAGGAGGCTCAGCCCCGAATGTTCCTATTGCCACTGGGACACTTTCCATACCATCACATGACCATACACACCCAGTTTACTTAATGCCTGTTGCTGATAGGGAAGGGACACTTCCCATGTTGTTATGAAGCATCTGACTATAAAAGTAAATGATAAATTCATTTGCCGTTAGTATATAAGTGAACTCTCTAGAGACTAAATTTTCCCCCATTTTCTCCTTTATTAACCGCTGGTATGGGAAACAACCAAGTACATATAACTTTCTTCCTACATATCACTTAAAATCATGCACAAGTTTTCACCAGTCATATAACTGTCAAAGGGAACCCTTTGAAACTGCAGCACTAAAATATTACAGTAGTTAGACTGTACAAAATAAGTAACTCATTTACGCAACATCTGGGTTTCCACAAAACACTGAGCAGTAAAGTAGTTTATGAGTGGTTCACTGTGTCAACAATCTACAGCGTGCTAGCTTGTGTGAACACAGCTACTCAGGGCTCTTAAAATTTAAGGCTGCCCTTAAGTGCTTTTAGAAAAGTGGTTTGTAAAACTTACTGTTCATAAAGAAATATTAATTTAATTTGTTGAGAAGTCTTCTATATCAGCCATGTTGACTCCCACAGAGGTTTCTAAGTTTTAAAATGTTTGTAACATTTTTCCCTTCAGTTTCAATGCCAAACAAATAGCCAAAAAAAGGAATACTTAACTTCGGTTGTATTATTTTTTCTGATAATTGTATTTTGGTCATTCGATTTCACCAAAGGATTCTAAGACATGTGTAGGCAAGATACTAATCTTCTAATACTATAATTTAGGTAGGTGTCATAGATTCAGGCTTCATTCCTGGTAACTGTATGAAGCCATACATATCCACTATCTTGACCTGTTTTAAGTTTTACATTCCAATTTAAGAATTACTGTTCTAAAAGAAATGCACCCATCTGCTTCCTGCATCTTTAACCACTGGGGGTTCAACTACACAGAGTTCTGAATACATAAGGTAATTCAGTATTGCTCCACATTTTAGCCAGCTAACATTTTAAGTCTTGAGTATACTAACAGTTATAAATAAATACTGCTAAATACCCCCCAATTCTAATAAGATTTCTTCCAGTAACTCCATTTACTGGATTTACCAAGAATATGGACGGAGAAACTGCAATCTGAAGAAATCCTTATACCCAGAGCAAAACAAGATAAATAACTCTGGTGAAATACTGAATTCCGGGAAAGCAGATTAAAGTTCTGGAAAGACAGACCATCCGCTTCAACGCTGCTTCATCCACACCCAACACCGAGAAAGCCAGGTATACCCTTCCCTGACAAAAAGGAGAAAGGAAGCCATCGCAAAGGTGGCTAGTGAGACTATCATAGCCCAGACTGAAAATTTGGGGGGTTCACTTCTATTTATGAAATCAGATTTTACATCAAAAAGCCCGAAAGCAATCAGTCCATCGATTCTCCACACCTGACGCAGCAGGAGCCGGGCATTCCCAGCCACAACTAGAGATTGCGAACCTCTCCATCCCGAAACCAACAACAGGAAATGGCTGTTGTCGTTCTGGCGACCCTCGGCAGGGCGAAGTGCTGGATCCTTTCGAGCTCGTGATCCAGCTCAGCAATTCTTGGGACCTTAATCGAGTCATTCGCCCCTTCAAATTGGGGGCGGATGAAGTCCGGGAAATGTAATCCCAATTCCGTCCCGTCACCGCCAGCAAGAATAGAATAGAATAACTTTATTATCACATTGAATGTACCATAATCGGCATACATTAAAATGAAATTTCGTTGCAAGCTGCCCGAGTGGGGTCTTTCTGCAAGCTAATGCCCACCTCCTATCAATTCCACGTGCTCTTCCCGCCAAGCAACATTTAACCTTCAGCAAGTGGGCTCTTACCTACGCTGGAAGAAGAAACCAGGTGGTGGTGTAAGTGGGGCTGCTCCCGCCCGATCCGTCCTCTCCACCTCCGTTCCGTCGGGAAACAGAGAGCCAACGGCGGCGACGGAGGTTCGTGCGGCTGCCCGAGGCTCTTTATGAGAGCGAAAGAGAAAAAAAACAAGAGGTGGGGCAGGCGCGTGATTGGCGGACTTTGCGACCATTGGCCTCCCAGCAAAACGCATCCAGAGGCCAGGCCCGAGTGCGCAGGATGGCAATCCCTCGGGATGGAGCTGTCGCGTGAGAGAGCGTTGCATGATGGGAACGGAGATAGCAATCCGAGGATAAACTCCCGTGGATGTGGGTAGTCGAGGCTGCGACTGGATTAGTGCTGGGAGGGAAGGAAGCTTCTCGCAAACAGGATTCCCGCTTGTGCAGCCTGATGCGTGTTTGCTCAAAGGTTCCGTCGGTTTCTCCGGATTAGCGACGTTCCCTTTTTATACAAGTCTTAGTCGCCCAAAGGTCGCATTCCTACAGACACTCGTATATGAGATTTAACCTCATTGACCGCAGCAGAAAAAATACTTCTGAATGTAATGACTGCATTTCAAGGTGAACCATAGATTAGTAAACCATATTTTAGCCCTTTCATCCTACCTTATTCACGAGTTGAATAGCTGAATATGCCCTAAACAGATTTTACCTATGGAGTATCTACCTTTACAGTCATTTCTGAAAATCACTGATTATGTACCATCAAGTCAGTGCCTATTCTTAGCAGCCACATAGATTTCTTTTTCTGTAATGATGTCTCTAACCTGTTCTTCCAGGTTTTCCAATGGTGCATACATTGCCACAGTGATCAAGTCCATTTGCCTTACTGTTTGGTTGTCCTTTTTTTCTCTTTCCTTCCATCTTTCCCAGCATTAGAGCCTTCTCTTAGGTCTTTTTTACATAATTTGTCCTAAGTAAGATAATGTGAGCCTGGTCATTTGTGCTTCCAGTGAGAATGCTGAATTGATTTGTTCAATAATCCATTGATTTGAGGGGGTTTTTTTAGCCTTTTCCTTTCTTTCACTCTTTATGTGTGTGTGTGTGTGTGTGTGTGTGTGTGTGTGTGTGTGTGTGTGTGTGTGTGTGTGTGTGTGTGTGTGTCACTATTAATCTCTCACAATCCTTCCCTAATTAAAACATAAATGTTCCCATTTCTGCTGTCTGTTTCTTTTAGGGGGAAAATAGTAGCTTTTTGAAAGAAGAAATGCTCTAAAAATTAGGAAACTCAATTTTATGTAGTAAAACACCAAAATCCAAACACAGTACATGAAATTGTTTAGGGGGGAAAAGCTATTCCCCCGTGCTGTGAATATATTTCACATTTTATTATATATGTTTTTCTCATCAACCAAAACCCATTTTTAAAAGAGACTAAAAGTTTTCAGACAGTGTCCTCTGCTGGATGAAAACTAAAATTCCATCATTAGCTTGAGGCTAACATTCAAATCTAAAAATTAAGTTGTCTAATTAAACTCACAACTCCCCATGTCTTCCTACTTCAAAGATGACTCCATTATCTTAGTCATCTTTATTATTTTAACCATGATTATATAGAGAATAAGCATCAATAAGTATTCTCCCTAGTAAAGTAAATTATGTTGAGGTATACCACCTCCCAAGATATTTTAATACAGAATAAAAGTCCTGCACTCTAATTTAAAAGTTTTCCATAATCAGGCAATTGCAGTGATAGCTGTAAAATATATTACATAGATGTTTATATTCCTATGTGTATAATATCTAAACATAAATCAAGCCTAACAATTACACTAAATTCTCTATAAAGAGATGTGGTTGTATAATAAGAAGCATGTTGCATATATTCAAAGCACACTTCTGTTATTTGTATTAATCACATTTGTTATTAATACAAATGTTATTACTAAAATGGTCACCTAACATCAAAAACGTCATCAAAAAAGCACAACAAAGAATGTTCTTTCTGCGCCAACTCAGGAAGCTCAAACTGCCCAAGGAGCTGCTGATTCAGTTATACAGAGGAATTATTGAGTCTGTCATCTGCACCTCTATAACTGTCTGGTTTGGTTCTGCAACCCAACAAGACAGACACAGACTTCAGAGGATAATCAGAACTGCAGAAAAAACAATTACTGCCAACCTGCCTTCCATTGAAGACCTGTATACTGCACGAGTCAAAAAGAGGGCCGTGAAAATATTTACTGACCCCTCGCATCCTGGACATAAATTGTTTCAACTCCTACCCTCAAAACGACGCTATAGAGCACTGCACACCAGAACAACTAG
>QLTV01002564.1:78077-95098 GCA_003457575.1 Thermophis baileyi
CCAGCTTCATGCAAGTCAACAATTCTTGATCGTAGGTCTTCTGAGAGCTCTTTTCTGCGAGGCATGGTTCACATCAGACAGTGCTTCTTGAAACCAGTAAACCCAAACCAGGTGTGTGTTTTTAAAGGGCAGGACAGCTGTCAGCAACACATCCAATATCATCACACTGATTGGAGTCAAGGTTGGCTCACTCCTGGCTCCAATTAGCTCTTGGAGAAGTCATTAGGCTAGGGGCTCACATACTTTTTCCTCCCTGCACTGTGAATGTTTACATGTTATGTTCAATTAAACCATGGCAACATCTAATGTTTGTGTAGTATTATTTTAAGCAGACTGTGTTGTTGTGACTTAGATGACGTTCAGAGCACATTTTATGACCAATTCATGCAAAACTCCATGTAATCCCAAGGGGTTCACATACTTTTTCTTGCAACTGTATCTGTTTTTGGCAGAAAGATCACTGTGTTCTGATTTTGTAGAGGAAGGACTGGCAGAACCTGAGGGGATGGAGTTGAAAGAGGGATCAACCTAGAATCTCTACATAGCCATAAGTCCAAACACACCCCCCCCCAATTCCTTTGATCCTTATCTAACTCCTAGCAGGTGCTAAACATTAGGTGAGACTATTCTTGTGCATCAACATGAATACAGTAAATCAGTTTTAATTGAATCTTCAGACGTGGACATGATCTTTTACACCTGACTGATTTTATGCTTAAGAAATTGTATGCATTTTGGGCTTGCTGATAAGAATTAATAACTATAATAATGTAACATGGGTAGATTGCCTGTAGATTACCCATATAGTAATAATGCAGATAAGAATCAGAAAGAAAAAAATCATAATTGTTTTAATAGTTTATTAAATGAATGGATGTTACATAATTTCCTGCATTATGTTTGAAGCTAAAGCAAATGAACTTTTTAATATTTTTGACTGATTTCTATTCATATTTCTGGCCATTTATTCCAGTGGTAAGATGTATGAATTTGTCAGAAAGAGATATGTCACCGGTATTATTTTATACATATTTTCTTGATGTATGTCCCCTTTGGGTGGGGAAAACCTGGAAGCTTTCAGATTCGGGTTTTCCCAGATGTGCCAATATGACATCTCTAATAAAATGGAACTTTGAGGAAACTCAAGCCACGGGGTTTCCTTTTGTTGGGGGTGTTACTTGGAACCCTGACATTGTAACTGTTTGGAAATGAACCATCTGAATCCAGCCTTCTCCCTATATTTAACAAATTAGAAACATCCACGTTTGTTTCTTGTGTAGCTTGGGGAAATTGCAGAGAAAAATTTCCAAGTGGATTGTGTTCTGTATGTCACCTAGTAATTGCCTGATACTAGCCAATTGCCTACTACTGTACCCCAAATCAACCTCCAGCAAGTCATTTGTACTACCAAAACAACTTATTCCTGTTTAAGGCAAGTTATGCCTTAAAGAGATGCCACAATCTCTTAGAAATCCAAGGGAAAGGGTTCTAATTTATGAGCAAAAAATAAATGTGATGTGAATTGAACCTTTCCATCTGATTCCACAGTCTTCTTTTAAAATATAAAGAAAAAATTGCATTTCTTGTCAGCTTGAACCTATGCTTTTCATCTTCCTTTTGACATCCTACTTTTGTTTCCAGGGATGGTGTACTAATACATCTTACCTCATTTTGAGTTGTCTTTAAAAATGAGGAAACACATATAATGCAGAATGGGAAAGGCAAACTATATTAATTGCATTACTACATTTCAAAGAACAGAAGATATATTGTGATAATGTTTTTTGACATTTAGTCTGTGACTGTGTGGTGTAACTTTTCTGTTCTTTGTATTCCCCCCCCCCAGGTTGAATGTTGGATGATAAAATTCCATATAATTTTTGATTTCCATTATGTCTTGGTTTACCGACCTGGCTGGCAAGGCAGAGGACCTTCTCAATAGAGTAGACCAAGGAGCTGCATCTGCTTTAAGCAAGAAAGAAAATGCAAGCGGTATAAACTACGTTGGTAGCCAGGTGGATGATGTCAATGTGTATCCCAATCCATATAAGACCAGAGAGGAGCAGGGTCATGCATCATCTACATCAAGCTTTATCTCATCAGCAGCGGAGAACATTAAACATCAGAAGGCAACAATTTTAGCAGGAACTGCCAACGTTAAGGTAGCACCCAGGGCCTCTGTGGAAGGATCTCCATCCACAGAAACAGCTTCTGTGTCCAGACCCTCTTTCCAATTTGTGAGAAGGAAAAAATCTGAACCAAATGATGAACTCCTGTTTGACTTTCTGAATAGTTCTGAAAAAGAACCTAATGGGAAAAAGGACCTGAAAAGGGAGAAGAGCAAAGCAGCCACTGTTCAAAATCATTCTCGGACTTCAAGCATTAGCTCTGTGTCAGCAAGTTCACACAGCATCAAAACAGGGGAAGACCCTTCCATTCAAAGTCAAGGCAATGGTAGTTAAGCATAACTACAGATGTTAAGGAATGTTTTAAGGATTCTTTTGAAGGGTGTTAATGGTGACAGGATCCTGGTCTGATATTGATGATCATTCAGTGCCATTCTGATTGTGTTGGCTAAAGTAAGATTATATAAGCATATGGGTCACAATTTAGGATGTCTCCTAAATTCATCTGGATAGTTTGTTGAATTGTATTTACCCTCCCGATGGGTTAATACAAAAGCTCTCCAAGTCCCCATTCTGGGAACTGCACTCAAAGGCACCAGATTGCTGAACAGTGGTATAGATTACTACTCATTCATACCAAGCTTCTTTTGTAAATTAGAAATCGTCGTCTGGTTTCCTAATGCTTGTTTCATAAGCAGCACTCACATAAGTTACAAAGGGGTGGAGACTGCCCTCTATGTAAATGATTTTCAAGGATCAAAGCAGGTGATGTAATCTTACTAAATATAATAATAATGAGGTTAGTCCATGGGGAGCAAATATAGAAATATCAGAGTTTTCTATTTCCTTGGTACAGGTTCACTGAATGGACTATTTCTATAATTTTCCAGCAATCCCTGTCCCTTGAGAGGATGATGATGATGCAAGTTTAAATATTTAAATAAATTAAATATTTAATCATTCAAATCCATACTGAGTGTGTATAGACAAGTCAGTGTTGCATTATTAATTCTAAAGGCTTTGTCCTTTTTTTTAATTATTTCTCTAAAATTATTGCTGCAAATTGTAAAATGCAGGATGCACTTCTGAAACTCATTTAAATTTGAGGCCTTACTTGCCTCTTGCAAACAGAGGTATGGGTACTTAAAATAGCAATCCAAATGTATCTGTTTATTAATATGGCCCACAATACTACAAAACGTATAACAGCTTTTTAAGTCGTCCCTGGGAATAGGCTCCCATTTTACTACATTTCATTATTTCATGTAGGTGGCCATCTTTCCTTATGATAAGACTGCATGATATTTCTAAGTGGTTCTCACCCTTGCTGAACTTTAGTTTATCCCTACAAAGGCACTCTTTGCTAAATGAAATAAATAATACTGTGGGAACTGAACTAGTGAAGCAAACAGTCAGGGTTGCTTATTTTAGTAACTGTTTTAATTACCTATGAAACTACATAGTTTTCTTTTTATTAGTGTACTGATAAAAATGATGTGACAGCAATAGGCAGATCGGTACTCTTGAGAGGGTTTTGGATTTCAGCCCCCATCAGCCTTAGCCAGCATGGAAATTGGCCCTGAATTGTGAGAATTATAATCTAAAATATCTGGAAGGTATCATTTTTTTTTCATTTCTAGTTGTAAGACATACTTTGTTTATTACCTTTATAATAAGCAAGGTTAGTTTTGTTAGGCAGAGTAAGACCCAGCCAACAGCAGGGGTTCTTGGCTTTCAGCGTGCTGAAATGAACACAGTTCATTCAGTTGTGTTTTGAGGCTTACCGCTTTGCACGCAAGTGCATTTATAGGCACTTATATGTAACCTGCAGTTTTTGCCTGCATTTTGCAAGATGGGAGACCTATCCAGCATTTGAACATCTTTAATTTTGTGGGTCATAAATGAGCAAGTCTTAATGTATGATCTCCTATTTTTAAAATGCCAGATGTTTGGTTTGTTTATAGCATATGTGAAGTAAGGGTGTATCGTGTTTATAGTAGTGCTATAATTATTTTGATAATGATTTTTTAATGTTCCTGGTTATAAGCTAATGTACAATTATTTATTGTAGCAATCCCGTTAAACTCAATGAGACTTTCAGTAGCTATATAATTTGTCATAGAAATTGAACAGAGAAAGAAAGGATCTGTTAAATACGAATCTCTTTGTATAGAGACATCTGATAGTTCCAGTTCTGGATTGGCGACTGACGTGGATATTAAAAAGGATTCATTGCAAACCTCAGAAATTAATCCCAACCTTACTCTTAATGATGGTAAATCACATGAACTGTCCAATCTTCGCCTTGAAAATCAACTACTGCGTAACGAAGTGCAATCCTTAAATCAAGAAATGGCATCATTAATTCAGCGAGCCAAAGAAACTCAAACAGGTAGAGTGCGGGTTTGCACATTTTAAAAGATCCTTTGGTGGGCTGCTAGTTAAAGAAGTCTTTTTAATCTGTTCAATCCAAGTGGGAGCCATCTTTTTTTAAAACATAAATAAATAGTAGTGTTCATCAAAACAAGGTGTTTTGTGTTCTGTAGCAAAGTTAAATGCTAAATGATGGCTTTGAAGTAGACCAAATTACATTCTATATTTTCTTGTTGGGATGAACATATAGAAATGTGTTAAATCAGAGATTTATAAAAGTATTTTTTTCCCCCTTTGGATGAGCTTTTTCCATTTCCATTTTCTCCTGTATAGCCAAATGTATATGTCTCATTTAGTAATTTACTTCCGCCTGTCTAGTGGTTTACTGGTTTTATATGTACCTGGTAAACCTTCTGCCCATCCCTGATAATGCTCCTGCTCCCTTCTGCCCCTCTTAGGAAGATTAACCTTTTTCTCCATCCTTAACTGGAAATGCAAAGGGAGAGAGCCGAGCGTTTCATGCACATAAAGCATGAGCAATGAGCATTCCATGTTAGACTTAAAATGTAATATTCCTTCTAATTAGGATTTGAGATAGAAAGTGCACCATGTTTCATCTACTTCTCTTCTACATGAATTCTTCCTTTGTTTCCATTGCTTGCTTTTCTATAGAACATTGCTTCAATTGACATAAGCCTTAATACAACCAGGATTGTCTGTATAAGCAGGATCTGAAGCTGATTGATATTTTCAAAGATTACTGTCATTGAAAACCCTGTGATCAAATTCAGGAGAAAAATGGAAGAACTCATGTAGGTTTGTGGAAGAATAAAAGGAGTAATGATTGCTTCCAATATGATTTAATATCCCAACTGTAGTTGTTTTATATTGTATATTTTGTGCATTCAAGTCAATCTTGACACCAATTCCATGCAATTTCCATAGCAACCTTTTTTGAAAGTGGTTTGCCTTCTTCCTAGAGTTAAGAGAGAGTGATTGGCCCAAAGTCATCCAGACATTTTCATGCCTAAAGCAGGATTAGAACTCACATTCTTCCATTCTTGGCCTAATTCCTTTAACCACACACCAAACCGGTTTTCCTACCATAGTTACATAACTGGAAACATGATTGAGTTTATGTATTATGCTAAGCCATAATTAAAGTTTGTTTCTGGATTTGTTGGATATGTAAATCCAGACATTATGGTTTAAGCATTATGGTTGAACCAGGACATATAGTCTAAATAAAAAAATACAATTTTAAAAAATCCTGGCTTAGTGGGTCAATATATGAACCAAATAACTTTTTCTGATCACTGACAGAATCACGTTGCATACATAATAATATGGACTATAAACTTACTGATATTTACTAACCTCAACTTTATAGAATTAACCAATGCCCGGGCAAGAGTTGAAAAATGGAATGCTGACAATTCAAGCAATGACAGACTTGTTCGGGAACTTCAAGCTCAAGTTGATGATTTGACTGAAGCTGCTGCTGCCAAGGATTCCCAATTGGCTGTCCTCAAAGTGAGATTACAGGAGGCTGATCAACTTCTGAGTTCACGTAATAAAGCCCTGGAAACACTACAGAATGAAAAATCCAGGTATTCAGCATCCACCATGTCACTGTATTGTTGGAGAGATCAGGCTGTTTAGGTTTAAGTGTATTGGCTAGTCATCCCTCTTGTTTGTTAAAATTATTTTTGCATCTTGGATTTTTTTTTAATTTAAACTCAGTGCCCAAATAGGTGTGTGCATGTGTGTGTGTATGCTGATCTTAATTCTTTATATTAAGGAACATTTACTTTAAATAATATGTTAAAAGCAAAGGTATGTGTTGACACCTGGAAAACTGGATCCATTAGAAGATTCCTCTTTATGCTATGCTTTCTCTTCTTGAAAAGCAAAAGGGGAAGGAATTAAGTGTCTATTATTTTTTTTCATTTGGTGGAAGTTATTGCTTTAGGGTTTTTTTGTGGATATTTTGCTTACATTCTGAAAGAGTGTAGGCTTTGTTTAAATAAATATATGATAAATATATATCAAAGCAGCAAAACTACTCAGTTAAAATATAATCCCAGGCATGATTTAAGTATTTTCATTTCTTCCTGTACTCTTGTTTACTGCACCACTGACTTTAAATAGGAAAAATTATGTTGACATATCATGCCATGCAGGGGTGGGTTCTAACTTACCTCGCCGCCGGTTCGCTTCCTCCCACGCTGCGTGGGTGCGCCTCGTGGGCACGCGCGTGCATGCGCAGTGGCGAAAATTCCAAAAAAATCCCCCCCAAAAAAAGCCAAAAACAAGATGCCGGCGCATGCGCAGTGCCGGCAACTCGGCTTCTGCGCAGGCGCAGAAGGGAAAAAAATCCCCCCCCCCAAAAAAATCCCCCCAAAAAAAATCCAAAAAAAAAGATGGCAGCGTCCACAGACTGGCACCGACTGAACCGGCTCCATGACGTCTCCAGCGGGTTGCTACCAGTTCGGGCGAACCGGTCCGAACCGGTAAGGAACCCACCTCTGAGGCCATGACAATAGAAGGGAAAGAAGGCATTTTAGAAATTGAGGTGATACCTGTATTCTGATGAGATGGTAAGCAAGGCTAGTCCCTTATTTTGTGTCACATCCTTACAGATAATTGAAAAGGGGTTTTTGCAAGGGTTTTTTATTTGGTTATTTAAAACATTTAAATGGCCAGCCAATTGAAACCAAACTCCGGACACCCTTATAACCGTATCCTTATAATCTTAAGGATAAAAACAATATATAAAACAAAAGCTGTAAGCCAATACCAACACGGATGTTGGGAATGGCAAGAGGATGTGAAGTGATGGAGAGTGAGCACTGCAGAATACAAAGAAGTAATATATACAGGAGCCCCCCAAAGGTGGATATGGATCTTAGAAGATGTTTCCTTAAATCTCTGTCCTCTACCTATACAGAATAATAAAGGACAATAGCGAAGGCAACAGCCTGCACAGTCAAGCCCTTCAGACTCTTCAGGAGCGGTTGCATGAAGCGGAGTCCACTCTTAGGCGGGAACAAGACAACTACAAGCAGATGCAGGTGAGGTAGCAGATCTGGGGAAGGCTGTTTAATTTTTTTTTTTCCCCACCGATTGAAGAACTATATCTCAGTAATAGAGACAGAGGCACTTCGGATTTATTAGATCAACATTGTTTCTGACCAGATTCCCAAGGCCCACCATCCGGAGGCAAGTTCAAATTATATGTGCTTAGAATGAATACTCAATACATTCAGTGCTCGAGTCACGATCTACTTCAAAGGTATCCACTCCTGTGCAAATTTGCTAAGCTTCAGTAACACCTAGTATTAGATTTAAAATGCAATGCGTTGTTACTGTTGAGACACTTGGCTAGTTGTATCATATGGAAGGCTGCCGTTCTGTCCACTGCTCAACTAGCTTTGTGCAATGCAGAAATTTTGCTGAATTTAAGTGAGGTTTGGACTAAGAGTTTTTAGGGCCTCCTCTTTTCTCACATAAAGGGAAATAACGTAAACCCTCTCTTCTTCCAATCCATGCATTCAGTGCCTGGAGGAAAAAAAATGGGCTCTCACTTCCCATATCCGCCCTATGCTTTTCTATATAATTGGGCCAAAGATCAATTCCTGCTGCAGCTCCAAGAGGGCTGTTTGCAGACTAGGAACATGCTTGTAAACCAGGACAGACCAAATGTAGGCAGACCCAAAGCAAAATCTCAGCTACGTTTTGATAGTCATAAGTTTTGATTTTGTTAGTCTTGACTAATATTTATTTTCAAATTGTTGGATTTGTTAAAAATATGGTTTTAGAGGTGTCATAAAGGTTATCATGGGAAAGGAACAAAATTCATATGTACCTTCATATTCAGGATGTTCTGCTGTGGAAAATCAGAACTGAGCCTACTTATCCCATCCTTCATATCAGGGTCGTTGTACACACACACACACACACACACACACACACACACACTCACACACACTCACACACACACGAATGCCTTCCATTCAGATACCTGGATTTTAATTCCCAAAATTTCCAGCCGGTCATTGCTATAGAAGTCTGGAAGTCAACATCCACTCATCCAGATTGGAAAAGGCTGCTCCATGTGGATGGATGGTAGTCCAGCAAGCTAGCAGACTTCAAACAGTATGTCTTAATCTGCCATATCAATATGAAATGTCAAACATCAGTATTAAGTAATGGTCAGTCTGGGCAATCTGTTTTCCTCCCTTTCCCTGTGCATCCATTCACATCCATTTAGGCTTATAAGCCATTTCAACTACAGGTGACCCTTAAGTGGCATACTTGCAAGGACAGTAAGCAAGAAAAATTAAAGCAATAAATAATAGCAATAGCACTTAGACTTCTATACCGCTTCACAGTGCTTTACAGCCCTCTCTAAGCGGTTTTACAGAGTCAGCATATTGCCCCCAACAATCTGGGTCCTCATTTTACCCACCTTGGAAGGATGGAAGGCTAAGTCAACCTTGAACCAGTGAAACTCGAACTGCTGACAGCCGGCAGAAGTAGCCTGCAGTACTGCACTCTAACCACTGCCGTCACCACGGCTCTTATAAACACAACAAACATAAAACACAGTGAATAGCTAATAATAACTAATAAACTAATAATAACTGATAATAATAAAATCAGAGTCCTGTGGCATTCCACAGTAGAAAACCTTAGGGATTAAGCTATCTTATCCACTCCCCAAAAGAAGGGAAAAAAATCACTGCCAAATGTACTTCCTTCAGTCCTCAGAGATGGTCCAGAAGGAAGCCATGATTGATGGTATCAAAAGCAACTGAGACATCATCTAGGACTATTCATCTTAACCCTGCTCCACAACATCTATATTAGATCTAGAATTCTATGATCAGCACTACCATTTTATCTTATTCAGTTATTAATTGGCAGATTGCCATAAAATATTTTTTCATGTATGCATACACTGGCAGTTGTTTATTTATATCCCGCCTTTATTATTTTTTTATAGCTCTAGGCAACAACATACCTAATATTCCTTCTTCCCCTTATTTTCCCCACAACAACAACCTTGTGAGGTGGATTGGGTTGAGAGAAAGGACTGGCCCAAAGATCAACCAGCTGGCTTTCATACCCAAAGTTGGACTAGAACTCACAGTCTCCTGATTTCTAGCCTGTTGTCTTAGCCACCAGTCCAAACTGGTCTCTTGATTATTATGTTTGTTTATCTAGAATAAATTAAAATAACAAATACAAGCATTTGTTTATTTCTTTTGTACTAAAACCAAACAAAACTTCCTCTATCAGAATGAATTTGCAACGCGCCTGAGTAAAATGGAAGCTGAACGTCAGAACTTGGCTGAAACCGTAACTGCATCCGAGAGGAAATATGTGGAAGAGAAGCGGAAAACAGAGGAATTTCAACAGCAAATTAAAGTAGCCAAAGCTAGCTTGGAGTCTGCTAAGCAAGAGTTGGTGGACTACAAGCAGAAAGCCACACGCATACTCCAGGTAACGCTCACCACAGTAATCCAGTTCAACAATGTCCTCCTGACATTGCTAAACAAACAAATGGGGCAGGCTGTCCTACAACCTGAAGTAACAAACAGATGCAATTTGTTAATAAAATACCAGTATAAAACAGTTGTTAGTTAGGTTTGTGTTTTAGTATGTTTTGAAAGGACTACAAAATATTAATAGAAACCACTCATCACCGAAAAAAAATCCTTGTTAAGGAACTTTTGCATTTGATATAATTTTATATTCAATTTGAAAAGTTTCAGCAGAATTTTTATTAAATAATGTTTTCAGGCAACCTGATGTCATATACTTTTGCTCACATTTGTGGTATATTTGATTTGAGATAGGGATTCTGTGTCCCACTCAAATGGGGGTTCAACTCCAATTCCTATCAATTTTATCTTCCAAGAGCAGTAGTAGTGAGTAATGAGAGATTAAAATTCCAATTACTGCTAGAGGTCCATAACAGTGGTGAAATGTAAATTTTTTTTGCCACCGGTTCTGTGGGCGTGGCTTAATGGGTGTGGCTTGGGGGGGTCATGTGATGGTGGGCGTGGTCTTTTTTTTTTTAGCATTTTTAACTAAAAAAAGTTCCGACTATCAACTGTGACAATCAGCTGTTCCGCGCAATCGTCAGAACCTTTTTTTTTACTTTTTAAAGCATTTTTTACTACCTATTCACCGGAACCGGTAGTAAAAAATGCTTTAAAAAAGTTTTTTAAAAAAAAGGTTCCAACGATCGCGCAATCGTCGGAACCTTTATTTTACTTTTTTAAAGCATTTTTTGCTACCAGTTCAGCGAACCGGTAGCATTTTTTAACTAACGGTTTGGGCGAACCAGCCCAAACCGGTAGCATTTCACCCCTGGTCCATAAATTCCTCACCTTGACATTTAGGCGATTACTAATGTTAGATATGGAAACTCTGTGTTCCAAAGCAAATAGGGTTCCATTACTGTATTTACATTCTGCCTTTTGTTAACAAACTAAGGATTGTAATGCAATTTCACTTATCCTTAATTTTGTCTTTGCATCTCAGTCTAAGGAAAAGTTGATAAACAGTCTGAAAGAAGGCTCCGGTATTGAAGGTCTGGATAGTCAAACAGCAAGCATTATGGAGTTAGAGGAACTGAGGCATGAACGGGATACGCAAAAGGAAGAAGTACAGAAGCTGTGGGGCCAAATGCAACAACTGAGAATTGAACTGCAGGATATGGAAGCACAGCAGATAAGTGAAGCTGAGTCCACAAGAGAGCAAATTCAAGATTTGCAGGATCAAATTGCAACGCACAAAACAGCCAAACAAGAAGTAGAGGCTGAACTAGAGAAGCAGAAACAGGTAAATATTGGAAGAGTTGAAATGGCTTGCTGAGTGGTATTTCAGGAGCTTTCCTCTTAAATCTCATGAAAAATCAGTATGTATTAATATATTTGTGGGCTTATATATGGGAAAGATATATACTGGAATTACCGTACATAATTAAAAGAAAAGCCACATATGTGCCATGATGGGTATCAACATTGTTGGTATTCTTATTGACCAAATACCAGATCATGGATCAAATGTACCCTTCCCTAATCAGTGCTTCTGTGCATTCTTTGACCCACATGATGCTCGCCATGACACTAGGGTGAGGGGGGGTACACACGTGCACACTGGCCAGCCACTGACACAGCTCAGTGGCCAATAGGCCACTGCCCGGTAGTGGGCCCACAGGTTGGGCACCCCTGTCTTAGACCAAAAGGGATTATTCCTAGAACAGGGCTTTATTTTTATTTTTTAAAGGAAAGCATAAATAGCCTCTTAGCTTAAGGGGGAGACAGATATAGGATTCTGTTTTAAGTGACAAATTTTCTTAGCATCAATACAATTTAGAAAGTCAACAATCAAGGTAAAAGTTCTGTCAAGTCAACTTCAGTGTTGGTGACTTAGATTCATCAGTGCAGGTTTTTTTTACACCAGTATAGAAATGGTTTGCCTTTTTTAAACTTTCCAGCCTCAACTAGTGTTTTTCAGACATGACAAGTTTATGATGTGCAGATTTTAACTCCCATCATTCTCCAGCCAGCATTCATTCAACTCCTAATTCTGTGAGTTGAAGTCCAGACATGTTAAAGTCATCAAGTTTGAAAAAACATAGCTATAGATCAGTGATGGCGAACCTTTTTTTTGCTCGGGTGCCAAAAGGGCGCTTGCGTACGTGCATGATAGCGCGCACGCGCATGCCCACGCATAATACAATGCCCTCCCCCGCACATGCGTGCACAACCCCCCGCTGCCCCCCCCCGCATGCACACAGGGCTCACTGAAGCCTCCGGCGCCTGTGGGTGGCAAAAAATGGATTCGAAAAACGGCCAAACGGGCCTACCAGAAGTTCAGAAATGAACTTCCGGTAGGCCCGTTGGGCCCGTTTTTCACCATCCACAGGCTCCGGAGGCTTTCCTGAAGCCTGGGGAGGGCGAAAACGGCCTCCCCCCCCACCCTCCGGAAGGCCGAAAATCAGCTGGCCAGCGCTGGAGCTGACATAGGGCAACGCCTCGCGTGCCCTCAGATATGGCTCCGCGTGCCACCTGTGCACGCGTGCCATAGGTTCGCCATCATGGCTATAGATGGTAGCTCTTGGCTTCTCTGCTAGTCCAACCACAATTCCCTTTTGAAATCAGTAAAGGTCAGCAGGACTTGTTACCCCCTATGACAGTATAATAGTCTACAAATGTATGAAATCCTCTTCTAAAGTTGACATTTCAAAACCATGTTCTAAATAAATGAAAATATCTATATAGTTGATATATAGTCTGAACACAATTTTATCTATATCTTTTTGAAACAAACTTTTATCTAACTCAATAGCTGACTGGATCTAACAGCAATTCTTACTCAAGTATTTCTTCTGTTCACCGAAAGAATTTTGCAAATGCCTAGTTAAAAATTGCCCCTAGGCATCCTCGTATCCAGTCAGCTCAGGATAATGTGCAGATTAGAAATGAGTTATCATTGTTTTATTAAGGATTGTGTTATGGAGCTCATGATACACATAACTGCTTTTTTTGGGCAAACTAAATCACAAATTTTTCACTTGGGTGCAACTATAATTAGCTGACAAAACTGATCTCTAGAAATTGCCACAGCAATTGGATTTCCACACAAATTTCTGTAAATTCTATTTGATTGAAAATAGGTCTCTTTTCTTGTACTCAGTGGTTTTATTGTTATTGTGAACAGTTGCCATAGATGAAACCATCGAAGGCAAGGTATTTAATTTGCTTTTTCTGATTATTTATCTCGGAGGATTACCTGTTTCACAAGAAACTCCATATTAATTGGACAGGGTCGAATTGAACTAATGAAAAAGCAAAAGATCCATGCTTGCTTTCAAAAGATAATATTAATTCTGTATCTTGAAGCCATATGGCGGTGTTTTATTATAGCTCTTCATGTTTAACCCATTTTTTTGTTCTGGGATAAAAATACTTTGAAATGAACTGAATCTCATCTGTTTTGTTTGTGTTGGCATATAAGCACTAGATCTAATTCCCTCAAGTATTCTTGTGTTATTCATTTAGTGGAGCTAAGTACCCTGTTTCTCCCAGAATAAGACATCCCCTGATAATAAGCCCAATCGGGCTTTTGAGTGCATGGCAATAAGGCTAAGCGCTTATTTCAGGGTTCAAAAAAATATAAGGGTCTTATTTTTGGGGAAACACGGTAACACTTTGGATAAATGATACGAGAACGAATACATTCATGCTGAAACAGTGTTAAAATTAAGATCAAGAGAGGTTTGAGACAAAAACAATATTCTGTCTCTGAGGAAACCCCTTGCTTATTTTAAGGTTCGTAGAAAGAAGCCGAACTGTAGCACCTGGTCTATAAAAATCATCATGGTTGCAATATTTTTGCCCAGTCCTGAGCATATTAATGTCATATGGGATTGTCCTTTGTTTACTGTAGATCTGCCATCACTCTTCCTTAAATCTTAGTTTTTTGCAATTATTCAGGTTGTATTTCTAATTTTTGAAAGATTGATATACTAAAAGAGTAGCTTCCCCCCCCCCCTTCCATGGTTATGTAGAAATAGCTTTGCAGTAAATAGATAGGGGTTCTGCTCACTCAGGTGCACTAGGGTTTTTGTTCATTTTACATATGTAATTACTTTGGGTCCTCCATTCTATTCTGGAAAAGCAAACAAGACAAAAACAAAATGTTTCCTGGCCTGTCTAAATAGAAGTGCTGTCTGTTAAGTCAGTTGAGAAGGTGGCTTTACATTTGGTGAACTTACAGCATCCATCACCATTAGTCACTCTGGCTGCGATGAAGGAAGTTGCAGTTCAACATCCACGCTTCTCTTATCCCTTCGCTAAGTCAAAGCCACTATAACATACGATCTCATCCCTGGAATACAGAAATTATGGCTGTAGGTTGTGCTGGTTGTTAAGTAGGTCACCAAATGATCATTTCCCATTTGATGACCTTTTTGTGGTAGTTGTTAAATGAATCACCATAGTTGATAACTGAATCCATTGTATCCAATGGGCACCTTTTCCCCAGAAGGCAGAAATAAATGCTGGCCTTCCCATAGGTGCTTTTTCAGGAGGCAACTGGGCTTTCTGGTTTTTTTCTTTGAAGACGTTGACGGATGAGAAGCAAAACGTCTTCAAAGAAAAACCAGAAAGCCCAGTTGCCTCCTGAAAAAGCACCTTTGGGACAAACCATGACCTGGATGACTGAGAATATCTATAGCAGTGATGGCTAACCTTTTCCGGACCGAACCCCCAAAATGCAATGTGCGCGCTCCCCGCGCATACGCTCCACCCCCTGCGCATGCACGCACGGCCCCTTGCATACGTTCCCCACGCATGCGTGTGCACCCCATGCATGCGTGCGGCCCCCCACGCATGCGCGCAGCCCCCCACCCATGCCCCACCCCTGCGCATGCATGCGCCCCTCGCAAGTGCGGCAGAGACCCGGCGACCAGCTGGCCGGTGGGAGGCGCATGCGCGGTGGAGCTGAACTAGGGCGATGGCTCGCATGCCCACAGAGAGGGCGCTGCGTGCCACCTGTGGCACGGGTGCCATAGGTTCGCCATCACGGATCTGTAGACTTAAATGCTGGTCTCCAGCAAAAAAACCATCATAAGTCACAATTATGTGACTGCAGGATGCTGCAAATAGCAATAAATGCAGGCCGGTTGCTCAGCATCCAAAAGGCAGCCCCATGACTGCAGGGGGACACCATCAGAACTTCAAATCCAGGTCGTAAGTAGCCCTAGGGAGATCTGTCATAAATTCAAAAGATCACTAATCGACCGGTTGTAAGTCGAGGACTACCTATACAATTCTGAATGTTTCCTTATTGTCACAGAGATCACTAGTCATATAACACCTTTGTGACAGAAATACAGATAGTCCTCAATTTACAACAGTTCATTTAGTGACCATTCAAAGTTACAAAAACACTGAAAAAAGGGACTTATGGCCGTTTTTCACAGGACCGTTGTAGCATCCTCATGGTCACATGACCAAGATCCAGTTGCTTGGCAACTGACTCATGATGGCTGCAGTATCTCGGGGTCATGTGATCATCTTTTGTCACCTTCTTATAAGCAAAGTTTATGGGGAAGCCAGATTCACTTAACAACCATGTTACTAACTTAATAACTGCAGTGATTCACTTAAGAATTGTGGCAAGAAAGGTCACAAAATGGAGCAAAATTCACTTAACAGCTCTCTTGCTTAGCAAGAGAAATTTTGGGTTCAATTGTGGTCGTAAGTCGAGGACTACCTGTAGAAACAAAGCCAAGGAATATCTATAAACGGTCAGCTTTTTACATTTTCAAATAACTGTTGAAACTGGTCCCGCTAGTAATACCGCTTTTTGCAATTAGTTGCCTGTATCTAGGAATTTCTAAATGTTCATTATGGTCTTAATATAGTGTTTCACTGCTTCAAGCAATGCCTTTTCAATTGCAGAAAAGAAAGTAAGTTTCTAGTTGTAACCACAAATAGGTCACGGTAGTACCATCATGTTTTGCTTTTATTGTGACGTTTAATATATTAATTGCTGCTGGACGTGCTTATTTTCCAGGAATTACGCTATACTGAGGAAGAATTGTACAGGACAAAGGCTTCTCTGCAAAGCCGAATCACAGATAGAGAGGAGGAGATTCAGAAACTAAGAAATCAGGTAATGGATTAGCTTAACAATTTTGCAGTCAACATACATTTCTGAACAACCAAAATTTTCAACCATGCCCCTGTAACATCGCACCAGCTAACCTTGAAGTGAAATTGGCTCAACTATTAGATTTCTTTTAAATTATTATATTTATCTTTTCTTAATAAAAATAATTAAAAATAAAAAAACTTAAAATAAGGGTACAAAGACAGTCAAAGGGCAATCACTTTATTTCAAAGTTATGCCATCTCAGGGAGATAATTCTTTGGAGGCAAAGCTAAATGGAATATATGTCCAACATTTGGATTTATGCTTCTGGATTGACAAAGTTTTAACACAAAAATGAATGTGTTCACTTCTCTTTCTTCTGCTAAGCCTGACCTCTCATATTTAGGTTGGTGGTGGAAATGCTGGGTAGAGCATGCTGTGTGGAATCTGCTCACCTTTATGCAGTCCAGTGCCACTTCTCCATGCCAAGTTTTTTCCAAAAAATGGGAGGGTGAAAGGAATGAGACCTGTCAAATTCTGCTGCCTAATAGCAATTTGTGCCTCTTTGGTAGCAAGTCCTGATCCTTCCTCCACTCCCAGCTTTTCCAAGGGAAAGAACGTTGGGCTTTGTGCTTCACTCTAAAGCAGGGGTCAGCAACCTGCGGCTCTGGAGCCGCATGTGGCTCTTTCATCCCTCTGCTGTGGCTCCCTGTCGCTCAAAATATGTGTCACAACTGCCAATGTGCGACACCCCCCGGCACGCAATTTATTAAGCTTTTTGACCCCCAGTAGGCCAACCATGGATAAATCCAAGAAAAGAAAAGTTTCAGAAAAAAACAAAAT
>QLTV01002564.1:95109-108572 GCA_003457575.1 Thermophis baileyi
TCTCGGTTCGGGCGTGCCTGCGGGTTGCCAGACAGCCGGTAGCGACGGAAGCGGGAGACTTCGCCCACCCGCCCGGATACCGCCATTTGGGTTCTTTTACCTTCTGCGCATTGGCAAAGTGTTCTGTGCATGCGCAGAGGGTAAAAGAACCCAAATGGCGGCGTCCGGGCGGGTGGGCGAAGTCTCCCGCTTCTGTCACTATCGGCTGTCCAGCGACCCGCAGGCATGGCCGAACTGGGAGCATTTCACCCCTGCAAGTGACGATGACACCAAGATGGCGGGCTAACACGCGCGGCGACCCCTGTGAAATGGTCGTTCGACCCCCAAAGGGGTCGCGACCCACAGGTTGAGAACCGCTGGCGTAGAGCAAAATGCAAGTAAAGGCATTTAGTTCAGTCCGCACTCATTCAAATGAAGGTGCTTACTCGTTTCCTCTTCCAATGCTACTTTGTCCACTCCACAGCTAACGAACAAAACATTGAGCAGCAGTAGCCAAACAGAGTTAGAAAATCGGCTGCATCAATTGACAGAGACACTAATTCAGAAACAGACCATGCTGGAGAATCTCAGCACAGAAAAAAATGCTTTAGTCTATCAACTGGAACGACTGGAGCAGCAGCTGAAGACTGTCCAGGGAGCTTCAACAAATGGCTCCTCCATTAATATGGCAGGAATTGACAACAGCGAAGGTAAAATGAGGAATGAACTGTTTACTGTGAGAGAATGTATATCCAGTGGTGGGATTCAAATTTTTATACTACCGGTTCTGTGGGCGTGGCTTGGTGGGCATGGTGTGGCTTGGTGGGCATGGTGTGGCTTGGTGGGCGTAGCAGGGGAAGGATACTGTAAAATCTCCATTCCCACCCCACTCCAGGGGAAGGTTACTGCAAAATCCACATTTTCTCCCGATCAGCTGGGACTTGGGAGGCAGAGAATAGATGGGGCCAGGGCCAGTCAGAGGTGGTATTTACCGGTTTTCCGAACTACTCAAAATTTCCGCTACCGGTTCTCCAGAACTGGTCAGAACCTGCTGAATCCCACCTCCGTGTATATCCCAATAGATTGGAAAGCTTAACACAGTGTTTCTCAACCTTGACACGTTTAAGATGGATGGACTTCAACTCCCAGAATTCCCCAGCCAGCTGCGGAATTCTGGGGAATTCTGGGAGTTGAAGTCCATCCATCTTAAACGTGTCAAGGTTGAGAAACACTGGCTTAACACATTAATGTTGATGTTCCTTCCATGACACCAATCAGTCCTTCCAATCGACCATCCTCCATTCCATTCCTTTATTCTTAGTTTCCATTTTTTTTTCTTTCAACAGCCTCTGAGCTTCTCAGTCTTTGCGTGGTTTCCCTTCTCTTTTCCCTTCTGCCTTCCCAATATTTTCTGGGGTTTTTTTTCCATCTAGTATCTCCCTCTTGTGCATATAGATGACCATTTTGTTACATAAGAAAAGCCGCCCAGAATCACCTTATAGGGGAGATGGACGGCATAAAAATTTAATAAATAAAATGAGACAATTTCACATCTGAAAAA
The DNA here is from genome assembly GCA_003457575.1 of Thermophis baileyi. Lineage (NCBI taxonomy): Eukaryota > Metazoa > Chordata > Lepidosauria > Squamata > Dipsadidae > Thermophis > Thermophis baileyi. The sequence goes on from QLTV01002564.1 coordinate 96,650, forward strand.
CTGTGAAATAGAGACAGTAATGGGCTCCATGTTACAATGAAAAATTACTGTTTACCTCAAATGGCTTCATTTTATAGTACTGAGAGAGTTTTCCCGAAAGATTTTTGCTATGACATGATTCTTCATAGGCCACTGTAATTCTGATAATAACTTTGCAACCTGTGTTCTGCAGTGAGAATGTTTACAGACGTAGATTGCCTGACCTGTGGAGTATTGCAATAAAATAAAATTGAAATGAATGCAAAATCCTCACAGATTCATACAAAGTCCTTTTAAATATGTTTGAAATTTCTATTCTGTCGAAGCAGTCGTGATAAAATACAAAACATAATAAAATCACACATCTAATTTGGTTTGCTTCTACTTTGCTTTCTCATAATATTGTCATACCTTATGTAATGAATATTTATTGTAGAATAGAATAGAATAACAGAGTTGGAAGGGACCTTGGAGGTCTTCCAGTCCAACCCCCTGCTTAGGCAGGAAACCCTGCACCACTTCAGACAAATGGTTATCCTACATCTTCTTAAAAACTTCCAGTGTTGGAGCATTCACAACTTCTGGAGGCAAGCTTGTAGTTTATGAATCATTTTTACTGCTGCTAATTGCTTTTTAAATTATTATTATTCCTCTAGGCACTCGCATGCGAAATGTTCCTGTCCTTTTTGGTGATCTCGATGTGAATGCAGCAGGAATGTATGGCAGGGTTCGCAAAGCTGCAAGTACTATAGACCAGTTCAGGTGAGGAGAAGGCAGAGAATAGAAAGATTGCTTGGAAGAAGCAATTATGTCCATGGAGAAGATCTTTGAAAGAAATGTTGATATTGCAGTGGATATCTTGATTAAAATGTTGACCCAATATCTGGGTCCTGTGAAAAATCTGAATTACTGGGATGTTTGGAAAACGAATTATCAATAAAACTTGCAATGTAATCATGTCTTTATGCAAATCTCTGGTGCCCCATATATGCTAGGGTATTTTCTAATATCTTTCTTGCAATTGGTTACAGCATTCGACTTGGAATCTTTCTGCGTCGATATCCTATTGCAAGGGTATTTGTAATCATTTACATGGTGAGTCTGCTTAATGTACTCATAATGCAACATATGCCATTTTCATTATATACTATTTCATCTTGATCTGATATGCAATGAATGAAATATACAAAACAGGTGAAGTATAATTAATCGTAACCGTTCACTATAAATCTAAGTAACATGAAAGCCAGCTGGGTGACTTTGGGCATGCCATCCTCTCTCAGTCCCACCCACCTCACAGGGTTGTTGTTGTGGGGGAAATAGTAGGAGTGTTGGATACGTTCGCCGCCTTGAGTTATTTGTACAAATAAGGGTGAGATAAAAATAAATAAGAACTTACATAATTTACTTCTTGTAATTGTGCAGCAGGATGGAATTAATGCAAGTTTGCCTTTTAAAGAAGATTTTGTATTTTTGTCTTTTTTTATATGTCACTATCATTTCAAGCAATAAAGTCTTTAAAATTCTGTAGCTCATTATCCCAAAGGTGCTTTTTCAAGAAGACATTTTGCTTCTCATCCAAGAAGCTTCTTCAGTTCTGAACTGAAGAAGCCTCTTGGATAAGCGAAATATCATCAACAAAAAACAAAGTCCAGTTGCCTTTTGAAAAAACACCTTTGGGACAACCAGGACCCGGATGATTGAGAATCTCCATAGACGCCATAGCTCATTACTTCCAAAGTGTAACTGATGGCAGTCATGGTTACTGTAGATATTTAGTGCTGCTTATGAAAGAGCAATACAGACAGCCTTCTCCTTACAAACAGGTTACATTCCACGAGGCTGTTCATTCAATTATGAAAAATATGCACAATACAATTTTTACCTTACCCATTACACAAAGGAAGAACGCTGCAAACTAAACCCCACAAAATCGGCGAGCGGACAGGAGAAGGCTGTGTCCAGGGGCCTCTCAATGCATGATGCTGCTGCCAAGTGTACATATGTGGCACACTGTAAATTCACTCTTTTCTGCTTTCTTCTGCCTTCTGGAACATTCTAGGTTGGAGTTTCCGACAGGTTTGTTTGTATCAGTGAATGTTTGTAACTCGAAAGTTCAGAAGTAGATAACTTCTATTCAGGATGGTTTCAGCACACAGGATGTGTGGGTCATCTGGCTCTCCGTGTGAGTGCATTTCTATAGGACAGCACAGCAGGAAATAGGGAATGACAATGAAGGCAGCAGGCAGCATTTTGGATAATGATCCATATTTAGGTCCTTGTTAAATGTAAAGCTTTTTTGCTTTATACTTAACAGAGCCTGTTTCCAAGTATATGTCAACACACAAAAGGGGTAGAACTTACGTCATGATGCCACTTCTACCATCCTGACTCTTTTGAACACCACTAATCCCAGCTGATGCCTTTGGTTCTTGTATAAAAAAGCTAAAGTTACTCTCAAATCCAATACAATTCTATGCAGTTTTGACATGAGATGGAAATTTTGTTTGCCAGTGCCTTCTTAAAATAATATTTATTTGGCTTCCCAATCTAATCTGCAGTTTAGCCATGGATTTCTCAGATGGTTCTCCATTCAAGTAGTAGCCAGGGGTTGACCCTCTTAATTCTCTAACTCAGTCAAGGTTAGCTTTCTAGATCAGTCATATTGCTTGCAACCAATGTGCACATCAGACTATTTGGTTTATTTTGATTTAAAGTGCCATGCATTATTCCTATTTTTCTTTTGTCAGGTCCTGCTTCATCTTTGGGTCATGATTGTTCTACTTACATACACACCAGAAATGCATCATGATAAGCCAAATGGGAATTAGACCAGTCTGGAAGAGACTCCTTCATGCAATATATACTGAATTTGAAAAAGAATCCAATAAAGACTCTTTGAAGAGAAAAGCTTTTGTCAATATTTGAACAACATTTGAACAACCATTACATCTTTTCTTTAGCTGCTTGAGAAAAATTAAATAACACGAGGGGATCTAAGCTTAGTACCTGTAAAAACACGCAACTTCTTCGGGGAAAGCTACTAAGTGAACTGCTGCTGCCACATTTCTTCATCCCTCTTTTTGTGGTACATTCATGTCAAAACACACACATATATATATAATATGCATAGAAGCCTGGTTTTAAGACTATAGATGTATATGTAACATAATGTATTTTTGATTCTACAGGAAATGGGGCTATCGTCCAAAAAATAAATGTACTTAAAAGCTGAGGAGAAGCTTTTATTCTTTTTTTTTTTTTGCCTTTAGTGCACCTTTTAACTTTTTAAATATTATAAATTAGCGTAAAGTGTTCCATATATTATGGATTTGACAGCTGCTTTGCAGAATGCTTTTCTTTAAAAATCATTAAAGAAGAGAATAGAGATGATGTGGTCCTTAAAATATGGTCCTTCAGCATATCAGAAATTTATTTTCCATGGTAATGCAGAAAACCTGTTAATGCTTATTTTAATTATCATGTACAATAGAGCACATAAAGAATTGTACAATTCAGTGCCTTTTGATCTTTGCATTTTTGACATAGTTATTAGCTGTCTTATTAAAACTTATTTTTTCTTCAGATTTTCATAGCATTCATCTTAATACGTAGGTCCTTAATACAGTATTTATTTATTAACTGCAGATTATTATTATTGTTGTTGATATTATTATTATTATTATTATTATTATTATTATTATTATTGTTGTTGTTATCTCTTTTATTCATTAAATATATTTCTCAGTCAACTGAACATTTTAATATGTATTTTGGCATTTTTGTATTATTATTTAAGATTTAATCTTCAATTCGATTCACAGTCTGGGACTGGTGAAAACTTAACAGTTCAAGTCCTAACCAAGGACCTAAGAGCTGTTAAGGTAACGTCTGAGTAGGTAGGCAGTTCCGAGTAAGGTGGGTTTTTGCAAAGTCAGAATATTCAGGTCTAACAAGTTCAAAATTTCCATGTATCTAGACAGTCCTTTTTGGTATTGCTCCAAAAGCTCCTGTTACTATTGGTACAACCATTTCTTTCTTTCTCCACAATCGCTCAACTTCAATTTGCAAATCAAATATTTCATTATTTTTTTACTACTACTACTACTACTATTAGTATTGTATGTCATTGTTACATTAACCAGGAGATTGCAATGCTAATGCAGAGTAGTAGTTTGGCTGCCAATTTACTAGCTCTATTGTGGTACACGCTTGCACGCTTCCCAAGGTGCGCCTCAGGAGGGCGAGCTAGCTTTGCACCAGAAAGAAAGATGAACAGCTCTTCCTGCAGCGTCACCAAAGCCCCTTCCCTCCACCCAAACTGCCTCATAAATGGACATAAATGGACGTCACAATCAGGAAAGTTCAGAGCCTGCAGGCATCTGACTGCCTGCATAAAGCACAACCCATGTCAAGGACATCACAATGTTAATAGTTAATTGGCTTAAAAGTGACTCTGAAATGAGATCCTTTCAGCAGGATCTTGTGTAGGTGTGGTTTCGGTCCTCCTGTTGAAAACCCTATTCTGTGTAATAGCCAAACATGTTGAAGCAGCTTAGCCAAAGGGAGGGAATTAAAAAGGCTTTTCAGACTAATGCTAAAGTTGGGAGCAGAGCTGTCCCATTCATAATATGAGGATACATGAATGGTATTCTCAGAAAAAAACAAGAAAGCAGCAGCTCAGCATTTCTCCTTCACCAGACTTTGGTATCTAATCATTAAAAAATCCACTGATTTAAAACCCAGTTCATCAGTCAAACAAACACATATATTTGATTGCCAGGTGTTTATAATCTTTATTTATCTAATGTTTAGAGCTGCCCATGTCACAAGTGACTCTGAGCCGCATACAACAAAACTAAATAAATATCTAAAATCGTTACCATTAATCAATCTTAAAACGTTACAAAAACTATAAAAACAACTAAATAAAATTAATAGGCGAAGGGTTGATAATAGTAATGGAGTCACTTGACCATTTCACCCATCCGCTGGAGTCCCCAAGCTTGCCAGCATATCTAGGTTCCCCCAAAAGCTTAGAAGCAATGAAGCCATCCTCACCTCAGGAAGTGGGGAGAAGATTCCACAGCACAGAGTCCACAGGCCTTTAGTCTATATCAAAGGACAAATCATAGAATCAGAGACCGTTCTAGTTCTATGGTTGTTCTTAGATATTGTTTTTAGTTTAAGAGTTTACTCTGTACTTCAGGACTTTTTTACATATTACATTTGCCATAGGACACCTATGAAGTATCAGTGTCAAATGTGTAACTTCAAAATTTCTGTCCCTCGTTAGCTGAGAATCTTAATTAGGTTAGATTCTGTCAGGCACAAGCAACCAAAATCACTCATGAATAACACTTTGAACTTTATTGTTTAGCACCTATGTTACAAGAATCTCACCACACTGTTTGTCTTCACCTGGGAACGACCAGATAAAGCTTCATGGATTCTGTGGGAGGTCATGCTTATGCAGTTTTCAGCTGTGTAATAACCCCAAGCTCAGCTCTTGCTTGACCCCTCCCTCCAGCTAGCTGCCAATTTCCACACAGATTCCCACAGATCTAAATGCAGGTGTCTTAATTATGAATACACACATGTATATTTATACATTACGCAACTGCCACACAAAATATCACTGTGATGCCTCTTTTTCCTCTAGCATTTATCAAGTAACTGCTGTCATCCACGATATAAGTAGCACTCTTTTTCTCTGCAGTAATAAATAATTCATTCCAAGTTGTTTCTGTATCCACTAAATACCAGGCTGGAGAATGGGGAAAAACTTTGATCAGATGTGGGAAAATAGTGGTATTAATGTTTTCTGTTATATGCAAAACATTCTCGATGTGCTAGCAGCCCGTACTCGAAAATAGCACAATTTTTATCAGAGCAGGAAGTTCAGTAACGCTTCTGGACCGAATGGGGGTGGTCTTTTTTCCACTGGAGGGCATCCTTGTCACATATTCACCTTTCCTATGCACAGTTTCAACATGAAATTAGAGCAGATACAGCAGCTGAAAACACTTAAATATCCTTGTGTCTGAATATATTGTAAATCTATTCTTCCAAGACATGTCTATCTACCATATTTAGTAACAAGCACCACAATCACAGCAGGGGTGGGTTCTGGTTTACCTCGCTTGCAGTTCGCTCAGTGTCGCACCGCGCGGGTGCACGGGCACTTCGTGCATGCGCAGTGCTTAAAAAAAGATGTGCATGCGCAGAAGCAAAAAACAAAATGGCGCCGCCTATGGCGCCGCCGAAAGAACCGGTTCGGGGCGTGGCAGGCATGGGTTGCTACCAGTTCTAGTGACCCACGCCGCCACGTTACTAACGGTTCTATAGAACCGGTCCGAACCGGTAGGAACCCACCTCTGAATCACAGCCATTTGGAAAGACAAGGCTTTTAAATGCAAAAATGCTACTCTACAGGCCACGCAACCTATAACTCTTATATTATTCTGCCTTCCTTAAAGAGCGAGCCAGAGCAGCATCAAAAATAATGATAAACTCTTTTTAATGGAGATAGTTTTCACTTTAAAAAATAGAATTGAAACTTTCAGGTGCAAGTTTGCTCTTATGCTGACTATATACCCCTGCTGTTCAACTTGCTGCCATGGTGACCACATAGTCGTTTAAATCCATAATTTATAATTATTACAATAAATCTTCCTCATCATTATGTCTCACAGCAGTCTTTCCGAAGACACCTATTTTTTCCCCAAAGAATAACATGACAAATGTCTACAAATACACAGTGACAAATGGCTTAGAAAAGCAGAGGAGAAATGCTAGCAAAATACTTGATTTTACTTTAGGAAATGAAGAAATTGTTATTAATTCATAATCTATAGAAACCCAAGCGACAGGATACTTTAACCATTGTTCATCTGGTATGTAGCTATCAGTGCATCTTGTAAACAGTAATAGTTTTCTCTTCTCTCCAAGTGCTAAACATTAAACGTATTCACTCTACTGTCTGAATATTAATATAGACTTGAAAAAAGACAACAAAGGTATATTCCAATTTGATTTCCAAAGTGGATTGTTGGACAAATAATCTGTTTGGGCAAACTGAAAGTATGGTGGTCTGAAAAAATCTATATATTACCTACCAACTTTAAATCTGCCCAATCTTCTATAAAATTCTGTTCATGACCCGCAAGGAGGCAGAATGCAACTAGCCTATTCAATGCTAACCAAAATGGAATCATATTATGATTCAGTATTGTGTGTGAATAGCTATTTGGTTATTTTATCAAGAATAAAGATAAAATTCATACTTCTGAGTATTTCCTTCATTCCAGATCAACCTTATTCATAATTTCATTTTCAATGAACTCATTATTTTTAGTAAGTCTGGATTGGGTGATTAGAAATGTCCATTCTATGTCATAACTTCTTAAATATCCTTTTTAACTTAATGCCTCAAAGACTGAAAATATTAAGAACCCAAGTTGGGCGAGCTGCAATTGCTATTTTTATAAATGTACATGTACATATATATGTATGTGTGTATATTTATATTTTAGATTTATATGAAGTGCCCATAAATCTGCTAAATGTGAAGATTTGCCCTGTTTTCACAGCAGAACTCTGTCTTTACAGATTACATACCCATTAATTAATTTGGATTAAATAAATTCTTGTGAATATTTGCTGAGCTAAACAAATTATCTTCAATTGAATCAGAAAATGTAGTACCATTAGCATAACTGATATATCATTGAATAAGGAGGTTACAGCACAAATCCACACTGACTTTTCTTGCAGTTAGCTTTTAACAGTTGGAATAGTTAAAGTAGAGACTAAGTCATGTAAAGAATTTTAGTAAATTCATGGTCAAAATTTTTTTACTGAATGTATTTTTCCGTTGCTTTTTAATGAACCTGTGTTTCTTTTCAATTATTTGTACATGCTCAGTGAAGTAAGGATATACGAACTGATATTTCATAACATTTAATATTATTAGTAGTAGTATTTATACTCAATAGTCCTAGAGAAGCCTCAAAAACTACTAATGTGCGAGCCTCATAAGAACTTTGAACCTGAGCAAAATCTTTCTAATCCTCTGGTAACTGAGCCTCATCTGGATTTGATGTTTCATTCTTTGTTGAAGAACGCTGTAGGATCTCTGCTAGTGGCTTTTTTTCCCAAATGAGACTTGTTTGATTGAAATTGCTTCTAACTTCCTTGCCTGTCTTCTGGCTAACCCAAACACCACCTTCCTCAGCAGTTATTTGCTGCAACCGGGGAGGTTTTTTCTCCTCCACCTCAAATTTTATCTGCAGTGCTTCTGGGCATGAACTTTCTGGGCCAAAATAGTATTCTCCTGGTGTTGGGATACTCTTAGTACTGTCCTGGGATAGCTTTGTTTCTCTAAGCTGATGGCTAAGTGTCAATTCCTCTTCTTTTGACAGCTGATCATCATTTTTAGATTCCTCTCCCTTCACAGATTGGGAGTTCTCAAAGGAAGGCTGCTGATTTTCTATATCCCCAGCAGAAGGTGGTACATGATCTTCAGCATCTGTATGTTTTTCGGTATCTCCACTTATTGGAGGCATTTTAGGATGTAGAATTTCTGCGAGGGGCTTTCTTTCCCAAATGAGACTTGTCTGGTTAAAATTGTTGCACAGTGGTTTGCCAGTTCTTCGGCTTATCAATGGTGGACTAAACTCACTATCTGTTTCCTTTCCATGTTTTATCGACGCTGTATTGCTGCGAAGAGAGTACTGACCAACAGAAGGATGACTTTTTGGCTGGCTTGAAGTTTTATTACTGCTGTGATGGCACTCTTCAGTCATTTTCTGCATGTCACTGCTGGAAATAAAACGCTGATCATGTTGTTCCTCTGGGTGTTCATCATTTATTCCTTGAAAGATAGTTGAACTTTCTACTAGAGCTTCACTATTTTGTTCATCGGTTTCTGAAATGTCCTTAATTTCTTCATTTGTTTTATAGCTTGCATCCTCAGTATTTTCCATCCTTTTTTTTTTTTTTGAATTTATCTCTCCTTTTTGGTTGTCTTCTGAAAACTTATCCGTTAAGAATACTTGAGAAATACTTGTCTTCTTATTTTATTCCCATAAAAGTTCTTTCCTCCCCTTCTTCCGATCTGAAATCCATTTGTATGGATGCTGCATAATCACAGAATAATCCAGAGGGGAAATAGAAATTATGGAATATATACCAAAACACAAGAGTCCTAACTATGCTGGAAAGAGCTTCCTATGGTGTTTTCACACGTTTACTGGATTTACCACACTGTTCTAGAATGTAGGGTTTTCTATGACATCATAGATTTTTTTTCTACTCAGTCTAATCATTTTATCTGTCAGTACATTCATATATGCCAGTTACCTTTTATGCTCATCTTTACATCTGTGAGCCTGGTTTGCATAGAATAATGTGAATATGCTTGCAATGGATGGTTCTGGTTCTGGTCAAAATATGCCAAAAGAGAGTGCTGTGTTTATTGTAAGTAGGGAGTCTTCATGTGGCATAGTTATCTAATCTGATGTTTCTTTTGCTTACTAAGAAGCATTCTGTGAAAGACAAGGAAGGAAGGAAGGAAGGAAGGAAGGAAGGAAGGAAGGAAGGAAGGAAGGAAGGAAGGAAGGAAGGAAGGAAGGAAGGAAGGAAGGAAGGAAGGAAGGAAGGAAGGAAGGCTCTGAAACTATTTCCTCCTTGCTAATTTCCCGTATAATTTGGTTTTGTTCTATATTTTCTTATGTAGATTCAGGAACACTGACATAAAAAAATGCACAAGTGGCCTAAATAACCTTTGTCATTCCTCTCTGTGGCTCTGAGAATATTTTATACCTTGACCTTGGAGTGATTTTTATTTCAACAATGCCTATGTTCACCAGGCAAGCAGCTTCTCCCACGTGATATCTAATTTTGAAAGGCATCCACATTTTTCACGCAGAGGATGTATGCAGCCATTTGCACTCCACCCATTTACTTGTTTGTGTGTTTGTATGTGTTTCATTTTCTTCTCAACAAACCCTCAGTTCACAAATGGGGGAGCAGGAATTTTGTTCCTATCTGGTAAATATAAAAGAGATTCCTTGTGTCATTTCTAATATTGAACCATAATTTGAATAGAGCACTCTCCCTTTCTGGGCTCAGAATAATTGTCTCACCCCCCCCCCCAAAAAAATCATTTTTCCTTGGTTGGGATAGGTTGGCTGGTTTCTAATTGTTCTTTAAGATTCTGAATGGGCCCAACTCTGTATTTTAAACTCAATAACTACATCAGCATAGATCAATAACTGGAAAACACACTTAAGGTGAGGGAACATTGTCAGTCATGCTGAAGTACCGTAGGTGGAACCTGGTTATTTTAGGCCTGTTCTGTGTGGTGTAACTGGCCACCAGGTAAGTGTTGTTTTTCTCTTTTGCTCATTGTAAAAACTATATTTATTCTGGTGATAGAGCTAATGTGGTTACCATATTCTTCTTTGCCTTTGTACCCTGTCAATAGGGCCATGTGGCAAAACAATCAGGTCCTTATGAAAGTGTTCTATTTGCTAGCAATCAGGGCAGGAAAAATAATAAGGAAACGGACACCATCTTTTCAAACTAATATCTTGTTTTATTATTATTAACGCTGTTAATATGCTGGGAGCTGAAATTATCTATTATTACCCTTTCTCTGTAATCTTTCATTAGAAAAACTGCTAAATATACAAAGAGGAAAGGCAGCTGGAAAATTCTGTGAACTCAAAGAACACGCATGTTTTTCTTTTACTGAGTGGGCAAATACAATGAGACTTTTCTCTTTATTTTTAACTTAGCTTCCTTATTTTTCTCCCTTGGACTAAAATATGACTCCAGCTAAAGCTTTTGGGGGAATTGTTTTTTTATAGAGGACTTAAGGCCCTTAATTTTGGATTCAGATATTTTCCCCCCCAAAGCGAGACAGAAGCGTTCTCTTTTACTGTCATTAGCTATATTAGAAAATAAATGTTATTTAAAGTAGCACAATGCTCTAGGCATACCCCAGTGCTCGCTCACTCATCTGCAAATGCAGAAAGATAGAATGACAAATGATTTTGTGATTGCGGTTTATGCATTACTTGTGGTCAACATTTCAAACAATCTGAAAGTGTTTCAGAGAATGGCAATGTGAATGGTTAGAAGACAGGAAACCATAGGGAACAAAGGGCATGGATATGCTTAGTTGAGAAGGAAAGAGACAGAGAATATGACTACAATCTTCAAATATTAGAAAAGGTGAAGGCATCTTTGTCATTCAGAACATAAGGCAGAGAAAGGGATTTAGATAAAAGATTTAGATCACAAGAAACATCTCCGTTGAATGTTAGGCAATTATTTTTGAAAATAATAATAAGGGCAGTTTGATTTTGGAGCAATTCTGTGGATTCCTCTTTGCTGGATGTATCTAAGCAGAGGCCAAGCAGCAATTTGCATTCCTGCACTAAACAGAGAGGGGGATAGTTTGATAGCCCTATCAAATCCTGTACCTGTTAACAGCGGTGTCCCCCAAGGCAGCGTTTTAGGACCAACACTCTTTATACTTTACATAAATGACCTTTGCGATCATATTATAAGCAACTGTGTTCTCTTTGCTGATGATGTAAAACTATTTAACACCATCGATAATGTTGCTACCCTTCAAAAAGACCTTGACTATGTGTCAGAATGGTCAAACAATTGGCAACTTCAAATCTCAACCAACAAATGCTCTGTCTTACACATTGGCAAAAAAAATCAGAACACAAAATACAAGCTGGGCGGATATGACCTCGCAGATGACCCTCACTCTGTCAAGAACCTTGGAGTACTCATCTCAAACAATCTAAGCGCCAAAGCTAACAGCATTGCAAAAAAGGCATTAAGAGTTATCAACCTAATCTTGCGAAGCTTCTTCTCCGGTAATATTGTACTGCAAACTAGGGCATACAAAACTTTTTCT
>QLTV01002564.1:109104-150776 GCA_003457575.1 Thermophis baileyi
GCTGATGAACTTCTGATTTTAAAATCAGGGAAAAAATTGTTTTGATGGTTTACACATGTATGAAAAGTCCATAGACTTTTTCCATAGATATCATAGTCTTCAAGTAAAGATCTGAGCAGATAAAGGCAGTAGAGGAAAAAAAACAAAAAAAACCCTGATGCTTCCAAAGAAGCCAGAACAAAAAGATATACAAAATACAAAATGACTACAAGAGAGCCACTTCTCTAGAATGGCATTTGGTTAGAACCAAGTTCCGGGAATTCTGAAAAAAAGTACAGCAATTAATTTGCATCTAAGATCTAGGTATAATTAAACTTTTATTTTAAAGCAGTAAAACAGTAAAGCAGTTTTACTGCTTTAAAATAAGTTCTTTATATTGGCTTGTAGATAATTCTCATAATACTACTTTAAACTTCCTCTTACCCCTAAGAGAGAAGCTCAGTTGAAACAAGGGACTGGCCTGCAATCAGCCCTTACTTTCTCCATGGCCAAAGGGAGACTAAACTTTGGGCATTCCTGATCCAAATCCACAACCACTTATCTTTTCAGAATATCAAGCCTGGACCACCAGTCAGTCTATAACTAAATTTGTATCAAAATGCTGAGCTAGAATTTGTCAGGTTTTATTATTCATGATGGAGCATGCTACTACAGGTTATCAATTGCTCCCATTTGACACTTGTGCAAGCAGAAATATGCATCTGAACTAACCACGAACTTAGCAAAATATGGAGAGAGGGGGGGAAGAGAATAATTTTATTCAAATCAATACTGGCTTTTAGGTTTCAAATTGTTAGAAGAGTGAGAATTTGATTCAGACATTATTTTCTGCTTCAGTAAGTTTTGTAGAAGCAGCCAAGTGGGAACAATTGATTCATTGAGCCAATCTAGCAACATCTCATAATTCTGAATTTTTCTAGTCATTGATTGCCTTAACTCTTATGCAAAATGGGATTAAATGCAAATATAAAACATAGGTGTTTAAAATGGTAGATGTGAAAAGGTGCCTGCAGCATAATAACTATTTAAAAAGCAACAGTTCAAAATTTTTGGAAATATCAAAGTATTAATTTTATTTCTATATTTCCAAAATGAGGAGCCAAGAAATTTAGTACCTAGAAGGCTGCATTTTGCCTGTGCAACTTTCCTATATTAGATAGTGAACATAGTGATGCAGGATCTCTGAAAGAAATGAATTAACAGGGACATTTTATTATTTCAGAAACTGGACACTGTAGAGCAGAGATGTCAAACTCAAGGCCTGGGGGACGGATCCGTCCCGCGGGGTGCTTAGATCTGGCCCGCGGGGCTGCCCTGGAAACAGCAAAGGACCAGCCTGCCTCTGCCAGCAAAAACAGAGCTTGGGAGGGCTGCGTGCGGCCCTCCCTAGCTCCGTTTTCACTGGCAGAGGGTTGCAGGAGGCCGTCACAGCTGAAACAGAGCTTGGGAGCCCGTTTTCGCTGGCAGAGCCCTCAGGCCATCACAGATGCCCCTGACCTGAGTGACGTTGAGCTGGCCATGCCCACCCTGGCCACACCCACCCCAGCCCCCCAAGGTCAAACACAACCTTGATGCGGCCCTCAATGAAATCGAGTGACACCCCTGCTATAGGGGACTAAAGATTTTAGACAGAGGAAAGATTTGCAAGCTTGTAAAAATATTGCAAAGCATTATAATAATAATTCTGCTGGCACTAGAACTGAAAAGATGATGTTTTGTGGATTTGTTTATAGATGGGGTATGCAATCAAAAGATAAATGTTTGTAAACATGCAGGAGGTGAAGAGTCACTAATTTTTTATACCTGTGATAAATGTTAGAAGTTACTTCTTTATATATTTCTTTTTCTTTATTCTTTATTCTTGCTTTTCTTTTTTTCTTTCTCTTTTTTTCTTGTACATTTTACTCTTTTCTGTTCTCTTTTTAAATCTTATTGTATTAGATTATATTTGTATAATTAGAATTCGTAATTAAATTTATATACATTAAAAAAATAAGTTTTCAGTGGTGGCATTCTGTATCCTTCACAGCACGTGGCAATATGTAAGCTAACCATGGTTGATCTTGAAAGGGCTAAGCAGAGTTTGACTCGGTTAGTATTTGGATGGTAGACTAATCCCATAGCTGTAGGCTAGATTGGTGAATTAAAAACAAAAACATCCCAGAAGGCATTGGCAAACCACTTCCATATTATTGCTAAGTAAATTATTGAGAGTTGAGATCAGTTTAAAAGTCTTTAATTGTTTATTCTTCAAAAAATAATTCCCAGGTTTACAGAATTTTTCCTGTTTAGGAGGTTTCTTGGGTAACTGGAGAGAATTTGTTCAACTTTTGAGTACCCAAAAGCTGGCAGGGGGCTGGGGATTAATCATTTTTTTTTTAAAAAAAGAAGGCAAAAAATATAGATATATTTAAAGAAACAGAGATTAAATAAACTGGTTTGAGAACATTCAATTCTTCTGCAGGCTAATTAGCAAGAAAAAACAGGCAGTCTACTTTTTAAATTGTAGAGTATAATGATGATAATTATGGGCTTAAAATTTTGCTTAGTTTATTCAAATAATTTCAATTGTGTGTTGGCATGTTAGACTATGCCTGGGGAAAGCTGGTTTCAATCTAACCAACTTCACAGAAGATAATAATAAGAGATACATTTGAACTGCTTTAAGCTCCTTTGAAAAAATAAAATAAAAATAAAGTGGGCATATACATTTTTAGTAGAGAAAAATGCATTATTTCATTGATCATTATAACCAATGTGCAAACAAATTAAATATTATCATCCGACAAAGGAGACCTGTAATAAAATAATATAAACAATATTATTCAAGGCTCTGGCAAGTAGCTTGGTGAGGAACCAACAGTGTATAATAATAAAATAAGAAACACTAAGCTACAAAGAGAAACAGAATCCACAACTGCCCTGAAGCACGAAGGAAATGGGGGGGGGGAAGGCATATAATAAGTCTACTTCTACCCAAACGGGCAGAAATCATAAAGACAGTTGGAAAAGCTGAACAGTCTAAGTTACATTATATCATCAGATTTAAATCACTGGGTCAAACATAGGAAAAGGGTTATTCCAGGGCTGTCAAACTCGCGGCCTGCGGGCCGGATGCGTCACGCATTGGCCATGCCCATGCCCAGTTTAGCGAAGGGAAAAAAAGTCCGGATACGTCATGTGATGCCACGGGTTTGACACCCCTGGGTTATTCTAATGCAGAAGCTGCATTTTGCTAAGCAAAACCTATTTGAGTCAGCACCAAGTTCTCATTCAATATATATGTTTTCTTCAAGAATCCCACATCCATGCAACCCCTACAGATTACAACCAATTAGGTGTCATTCAAGGAAAATAACCAGCATGCTGGACCAGTGGGATTGTGGCTGGCCCATTATGTTCTTCTGGACCCTTCCCATGTTCATTGTCATGGAAATGGATAGAGACTCATTTAACTGCCTGAATAGATATTATTTGAGACCCTGGAATTCAAAGTGCATGATAAATACTTCTAGGCAGAGTTCAATTGGTCACTCCTGGTCACTGGTCATTAGAAATTTGTTCCCTTCCCAGCCCTTTCCTTGCCATTACTGAAGGGTTCTCCTTCTCCTTCTCCTCCTCCCCCTTCCCCTTCTCGTTCTTCTTCTCCTTCTTAAAAAAATCAGTGAAGACAGACAATTTTTGGGAAGAAAGTAATATAAATTAGTGTTAAAAATTAAATAAATAAACCCTTCAAATCAAACTCAATACCTGATACCTATAGCTCCAAGTAACTTTTTATAATAATACATCTTCAACAAATACTTTTCTTGTACACATGGGGAAATGTTCAATAGAAAACTGATAACTGGATAATCTTTGTTTTGTCCATTGAAATTGGCCGTGAATTTCAAAAACTTGATGTACGAGCTAATCTTCTGTGTCTTGTTGCACAAAACCTTTCCCATTACAGGTTTAATTTACTTGGTTAGATTCCGAGTATATAATTTAGAAGGAATAATTTGTTATGATCCAGAAATGATCAAACTTCCCCCAGGAAGCCTCATAGAAATTATGGTTAATGTCACATACATCGGATTTAACTCTGAGAGATGCCTCCTGCCCATTGTGTTAGTAGTGTCCCTGTCCATATTTTTTCCTGGATTGTTTGCTCACCACAAACTAGAGCAAATCCTTACAATATATATCATATTATTCTGGATAGGCTTACTCGGTAAACCTTTCTTGATTAAAGCCTCAGGTCAAACAGCTAAGGTTACTTTGCCAACTTATTAAAACTCATAGTCGTCATGTTATTTTTCACATAATCAATTAATTTCATGCATGTTTATAAAGCAAGAAGCAATGGCAATTTAATTGGATGTTCCCTTTGTTTAGTCATCATATCTCATTTATATGCTGTACCAGGATATTAAAAACAGATGTGTTGCTGACAAGAATCTCACTTCATGGTCCAGGAAATAATAAAAAATACCGATTAAGGAATATCCACTGTTGCACAACTCCTTTAAAATATAATAAGAAAGGAATCAAAACTTTTGATTAACAGAAACAAAATGGATTTGAACAAAAAGAATTTTAGATCTGTCATACTTATGGAAAGAACAGAGTTCAAAAAACACCTATTCATGTTTATTTAAAATGAGAATTATATGCTTGAGTTGCTTGAAAGGCAAGATACTGGAAATCGTGCCTTAAGGCATATAATGTGAATGTCTTGCTAAAGATACGTTTGTGATGCATGGAGGCAACACTACCTGGTAATCCAATGTATTCCATAAGTAATTGCATGGTAGAAGATATGAAAAACAAGATATAAATCTAGTAAGCAAGGTCTGATAATTTGCTTATCATTTAAACTATATTACGTAGTTTGATTCCATGTATGTTTACATAGAAGTGAACACTATATTGTAAATTACTATAGAACACTGAATTGGGGTGATCCACATCTTAAGAATTTCAGCACTGGACTCACACCAGTATAGTATACCTTGGCAACGTTAAGATGCGTGGATTTCAACTTCTGGGGGAAATTACATGCATGAAATTCAATCCCTGAGTTCCGAGGGTTGATGTCTATACATCAGTGGTGGGTTGCTGATGGTTCGGACTGGTTCTCCAGTACCGGGGATGGAAATTAGCCCCCGCTCACCGAACCAGCAGCGATGGCCGGCTGGCCACGCCCCTGAACTGGTTCTCTGGTTGCCGCTCCTTGAAAGCGGCTTACAAAGAACCCTCTGCGAATGCGCAGAGGATCATTTGCGCGACATGATGGGGGTGCGCAAAACACGCACTTCTGACGCGATGCAAACCAGTAGGGAAGGTAAGTAGAACTCACCCCTGCTACACATCTTAAATTTACTAAAAAAACACCAATATAGTGATTTGTTAGTCATAGGAACCATCTACATTCAGATTCCTCAACAGCCTGATGCTCCATCGGGGAAGTGTTGAATGAAAGATTGGATGACCATTTGTCTGGGAATCCAACAATGGAGAATCTTGCCCTAGGCAGAAGGTTGGACTAGAAAAATTCCAACCCTATAAGTTTAAAACAATACTTTAAAAAAAAAGGAACAATCTGTTGTTTAGTTAACTAGGACATGTTTAAAAAACATTTTAATTAACAGATTTAATCGACAATATGTTGCAGTCCTAGGTTCCAGATTGTAATGAAATATCCAGGAAAGATGGGACAGGGAAAACCAGGACTTCATTCATGGAAAATCTGAAAGGAGAGTCGGGTTCTAACAGATGCCTAGAAGATGCATCAGTGGGCACTTTACAAAGTTCAGGGAGGAGAGTTTTCTAGAGTACAGATCTGTCTGTGCCTAACCACAAGATGACATCTACTTACAACACAAGCAAAACATACTTTTTCTGATTACCTTAGAATGCTACCAAGTTTGTAACAGCAAAGGCAAAGCATCAAGTATTCTCATCACAAATTGTTGGTGGTCTTTGACAAAAGCAACAGCTTGAAGTTGATTCAAGAGTTAATTGGTAAGTCATGCAGCTGCTTCAGGTGCAGAGAGTCACAGAAATGGCTTTAGAGAAACTACACCGTTTCTCTCTATACAATCACCAATCAGCTACAACAGACATAAAGAAAACATTAAGAAGAAACTCAGTGTCAGCGTTCCAAGTAACACACCCATTGAAAGCAGAACTCCGAGGCAGGTAGATTCCTCAAAGAACATGTTTATTGGATACATCATATTGGCACAGTCAGTGAAAACCAACTCTAAAGCTGGTTACCAACTCTATCTACTTCCCCCCCTCCCTTCCCTCTCTCAGCTTCGTGGCAACTATGAGGCAGCACAAGATGGCTTCAGCCAGGTTCGCTTCAGAGTTGACACTCAGAGTTGCATATACCTGCCCTATATGATATTGGTTTCTTAGTATGGTTCTCACCTAACACTCAGAAGTTGATTTGGGATGTACACAGCATCCTCCACTGAAATGACCCTGTTAGATTTATGGAAAGCGTTAACTATGGTCCCTTCTTTGCACTGTTTTTTTCTAGAGAAGCAGCTCAAAGAAGCAACTTGTACAGTTACCTTCATTCTGCTCTTTTTCTTTCTCAAGTAAACATTCCTGATGTTTTATTCATGTTAAGATGCCAGGATGCTTTTAAAAATATGCATTTTGCTTCTCTACTGTCGTTGGTTTGTCAATTTTCATTTGTGCTGTCATCTCTCAGTAACACTGATCCCCCCCAACATCACTCATTCGGCTTGGTTTTGGCAAGGCTAGCCAATTTATCTAATGACATCAGGCATGTCTGATTTATCAGACATGTTACTTAAAAGAAACTATGTGCCTCCTCATAACAAATACCTTATTCAAAATATCTACTGCATCCCATATCACTTCAGGCAATGGTAAGAGATTACAAGAGCTAGTGCCAAAATGAGCTTTTGGGGAAGAAATGGCAAACTGAAGATGGTTCTGCTAAAAGCAAAACTGGCAACTCTAGCAAAATGAAAAGCTGGCAAGTAGTTCAGCTCTTCATAATTCCTCTCTGGACAAGGAGGGGACTTGAGATTCCCCACAATAGCACTTATAGCACTTAGACTTATATACCGCTTTACAGTGCTTTACAGCACTCTCTAAGCGGTTCACAGAGTCAGCATATTGCCCCCAACAATCTGGGTCCTCATTTTACCCACCTCGGAAGGATGGAAGGCTGAGTCAACCTTGAGCCGGTGAGATTTGAACCGCTGAACTGCTGAACAGTCAGCTGAAGTAGCCTGCAGTACTGCACTCTAACCACTGCGCCACCTCGGCTCTTAGTGCTCCATAAGGTTGCTTCTCGCAAGGAGACCACAAGACAACAATCTCTGGTAGGTTTAAAGCTCTGGGAGATAGCACTAGCAATAGCACTTAGACTTATATATCGCTTCACAGTGCTTTACAGCCCTCTCTAAGCGGTTCACAGAGTCAGCATATTGCCCCCAACAATATGCTGCCAATATCTGAGGATCTTTATCTGGGTCCTCAGATAAAGAAAAGTCATTCTTGCCTAAGCCACAGTTGGTGCCTTCAAAAGTATAAAGGGTTTGCATCCTTCCTTTTGTGATCACTTTTGGAAATTGTTTGTTAATTGCTTTTTAGCTTTTAGAAATCTTTAGATCACGGGTGTCAGACTCACGGCGTCATGTTGCCGTCACGTGACATATCGTGATGTTTTTTCCCTTCGTGGACCTGGGGTGGGCATGGCCTGCGCATGACGTATCCGACCTGTGGGCTGCCAGTTTGACACCCCTGCTTTAGATCAACAGGTTTTACAGCAGTGAGTGAGCTTCCTTCAATCTTTAGCAAAAATTAAATTCAAGTTTAATCAATTTGCACAGGTTGTTCCTTGGGAACTGAGCCGAGGTGGCGCAGTGGTTAGAGTGCAGCACTGCAGGCTACTTCAGCTGACTGCTAGCTGCAGTTCGGCAGTTCAAGTCTCACCGGCTCAAGGTTGACTCAGCCTTCCATCCTTCCGAGGTGGGTAAAATGAGGACCCAGATTGTTGGGGGCAATATGCTAACTCTGTGAATAGCTTAGAGAGGGCTGTAAAGCACTGTAAAGCGGTATATAAGTCTAAGTGCTATTGCTATTATATCAAAATCTATGAAAAAATGCTTCAGACAATTGTCAGTCAATTCGCCTTTGGAGGCAGTATTCTGATGAAGAAGAATTAGATATCATTTTATTGTCCTATTCTTTTCATTTCCAAATAATGAATTGCATTAAACTGTTTCTGTTTTTACTGTAAAAGCTGGTCAAAGACTGTAATAAAGATATTTGATTTGAAGGGATATTCAAACAACAAACCAAAACAGTAATCTGGATAATTTCCCTATATTGGATTTACAAAAGAAGCTTGTTAAAACTTGAAGAATTTTATGAAAAGGGATAAAGAAAAAAATGAAAAGAAATCAAGTTCTTTTACTTACCTTCTTTGAAGAGACTAAAGATCAAGATTGTTAAAAGTACAAAATTTAAAGTTGGTTTATTTGATCAAGGTTAAAATGGATTTATTGTTGTCTCTGATAATCCTTAGTGGACTTTTGCTGATCAGGACTGAAATGATGAGATTTTAAGGATCTGTTTATAGATAAGAGATGAGATATGGGAAGAAGAGATCATTTATTGATTTTAAGAGAAGGCGATAAGTTACTAAAATTGTTTATATGAGTTGTCATTTATTTATATATTTCTTTTCCTTTTTGAATAACCATGAAAATTGACTTGCATCATAACTCTTTTTAGCAACATTTAGCTAAGATGTCTGCATGTTCAGTCATTTTGCCTCCACTGATATTTGCAAATGAGGCTACAAATTGCACACATTTGCATTGTAAAAGAGGCATCCATTTCCCTTGGTCAAGTCTATGTGAAATGTGACCATCAACAGTTTGCAGTCATAATAGTTATCATTAGACAGACTGTTTAAAATATTTCTCATGCATTAGAGCAGTAATCAAAACAGCTGGTAAATTAGATAAATAGTAGAATCACCATTCTACTATAAAAGGGACACGGTGGCTCAGTGGCTGAGACGCTGAGCTTGTCGATCAGAAAGGTCGGCAGTTTGGCGGTTCGAATCCCTAGTGCTGCGTAATGGAGTGAGCTCCCGTTACTTGTCCCAGCTTCTGCCAACATAGCAGTTCGAAAGCACGTAGAAAATGCAAGTAGAAAAATAAGGACCACCTTTGGTGGGAAGGTAACAGCGTTCCGTGCCCCTTGGTGTTTAGTCATGCCAGCCACATGACCACGGAGACAGCTTCGGACAGCGCTGGCTCTTTGGCTTTGAAATGGAGATGAGCACCGCCCCCTAGAGTCGGGAACGACTAGCACATATGTGCGAGGGAAACCTTTACCTTTACCTTTTAGAATCATCATCTTCCTTGGGAAAAAAAATTCTGAGCTATACCCTTTTGCTACTTTGTTATACCAAAAAAAAAAAAAAAAAAAAACCAGTGAGTACAACTGTTTTTTTGTTGCTGTTTTATGGTCAGGGGACGTAAGTGCTTGCAGATATCTCCTTTTGAAATTTCAAAAGCTGTAGCAATCTTTAAAAAAAAAAGGCCTAGGGTGGAAGTGTTTTTCTATATATTGGCTGTTTAATGGTGCTAATGTACTGGTAGCTGAAAGAAGCATCCCATTTATAAGGCCTCCAAAAAAAATGGATCAAATTAATTAGACTCAGAGGAGGATGGAAGGGTTTCAGAATGGATAAATGTATTATTAGATTCTGCTTCATCCTCCCACTGGAATACATCTTTATAACACGGGTAGAGAAGGTGACTAGCTACAATGGGGATAAAAATAAGATAGTTCCAAGGTAGTGTGCCATGTTCTTCTCTTCTGAATAATCTGAATTTTCCAATCTTTCTACTTTCACTTAATCTTCGTCAGGTACCCAATTAGGATCATACACAGAAGGAGAATTGGATGTATGATTAGCAAGTTACATCACTGTCCTGTCCAATACTACAGTTTCATTTCTTCATTCTTAACTCCCTAAACTTGGTCTTCAATGCTGCCAAATTGCCTTGTTCTGTACTTCAAATGATTTTTTCTATGTCAAGCAAAGTGCTGCTAAATTTTCCTTCCTCTATGGATGACTTCACCTTGCATGCTAAAGCACATATTTATTTGGTTTTGCCAAATGCATATCAATTATTTCATATTTTTGCATTTTTAGGTACCTTGGGAATTCTAACTGAAAAGTGGAATATAAATACTTTACATAACAAATTCATGTCCTAATGAGATATAAAGTGAGTACAGATTAAGACTGATTTTAAGAATTTCTTCTAGTGCTTTATTTATGAACTTGGATAATTATGCAGGATTTTTACCAACAAGATCAGGCTATCATTGCTAGTGCAAACAAACCTGGGGAAATTTATGCTAATAGGATTGATCTGGAGTTGGCTTTTCTATATTCAGCTGGCTAAAATACATTGAGTACAAGCCTATGACTGCAAAGATCTCCCCTGACTTTCCACCCCACTCCAGTGAGTGTGGCATACAAACATTTATTCAAAGATAGTTGGGTCCCAGCTTCATTAGAAAGAGGAACTCTGAACAAAGGAAGGTGTAGAAAGCATAGATTGTGAGCCAGAAAGTCCTAGGGCTCTGATTCACTTGCAGCTGTTGGGAAACAGCAGACATGTTCTTGTCCCAATGTCCCATGTAAATTAGCAAAAAAAATGAAGTCAGTTGCTAAAGAGGTGGGAAGTTGAAATACTTGAGTGCATGTTCTTGGCTGGGAGTGGGATACCTGCAGGTTTTGCTTGGTTGCTATCTTGCACTTTCTTTATTTACAGGTTACACTAAAGCATGAGGGGGAGAAGGAGGCATCTTCTTTTTTTGGCTTGGGGGCTTTGTCTTTTCTGAGTCTGATGGGAGGGAGAAGCTGGATTTTGCATAGGTCATATCTGGAAGGAAGGAAGATGGAGACAGTCTCTTAGCTTCCATTTTGATCCTTTAATTAATTTTTCCATCAAGGAAGTCCCGCTCTTTTCTTAAATGTCTCATATGCAACGTGTAAAAACGGTCTATGACAACTCACCACAGCCAACTTGCCATGGCCAACTCACTATGGCCAACTAGCCGCAGCCAATTCACCATGGCCAATTCGCCATGGCCAACTCACCACAGGACAAGAGTTACACTAATATCAAAGAAATAGTGGAATAGAATCATTAAAGAAAGGATGCCAAAGGAGGGACCAAATGAAATCTGAATGACAAAAATTAAAATATTTTTTAAACTATTTTAAATAATTAAATTGAATTGTTGAATTGTCCTGCAGTGAGTTGTCCTGTGGCAAGTTGCCCTGTGGTGAGTTGGCCATGGTGAATTAGCCGTGGTGAGTTGGCTGTGGCAAGTTGTCCCAGTCCAATGTAAAAAAGAAGTAAGATTGCCACCATCTTGACCGTTTTATCCACATACCCTTTGCAGATTCCTCCCTATCTGCATGATTTTCAACTCTTCCCTGCCCTGATATATAGCAACATTTGTCTCTTGTTTCTTTATTGACCATTCTTTCTCGTGTTTTTTTCCAAATCCAGATGTCTATAGTACAGGTAAGGTTAGAACAAGAGGATTGGAGAAAAATAATGGAATATCTCTTCTCCTGAGGCCCTGAGGGATGGAAACATGTGAGGTAATTCCCTTAGCAGTATTAATATTTCTGCCTTTAAAACCAAGGTAGGAAAAGTTATGACTCTCCAGATATTGGTGGATTCCAGTTTCCATCTGCAATTATGATTGTAAGCTGTCCAGAGTTACCCTATGGTAAGATGGACGGCCAATACATTTTATAAATAAATAAATAGCCAATATGTATATGGGGATTATGGAGTTAAAGGCCAATAAAATCTGGCAGGGCACTCTAAAAACTTTCTGTTCACCATTCTCTCTGCTCATGATTGCAGTCCTTGGAAAAATGAAATCTAGCTAAATGAACTTTATGGAGTCCTTGAGGCTCTCTGAGCTTGGTGGTTTGCTTGCAGGTATTTTGTTATCAGGTTAAGTAATATCTTCAGTCTAGAAGGGAGTTGGGTTTGCTCCCTGTTTTACGTACAGTATCTTGCCCTGTCAGTGTGGTGGGGATGTTGTTTTCTTCCATATTCTCCATGGAATATATTCCATATTCTATTCTATTTGGCCAACACGAATTGGGCTTCATTTTGGCCAAAGAATAAATCATGTCTTTAAGCTATGGTTAAGAATAAACATTTGCTCACATTGTGCAATCAGGTTTGAGAGTGGCGTGCAAACTTCATCACAGAAGCTACAAAACCTTTTCCTATCAAACAAACACACCTTCATTCATCCAAACATATCCTCTAAATTAAATTAAATTGTAGAGCATCTGGCATTTTTAATACTGATTTTATCAGGCATCAAAGATATAAAACCTCTCATGGTCCTTTTTTTATTTGTTTATTTAACAAAGAGATATAAATATTCTTCCTCATCCTTGGCTGGATAAAAGATAATTGTCTCATTAGATTGACTGATGAATGTTATTTCTTCTGAGCATGAATATCATATACCTTCAATATCTTCCTTAACCATTACATCAACACTTACTGTAATTAAAGTGAACTGAGGGCCCCTCTTACAAGGACAAACAAGGTTACTGCTCACCATCATTTAACAGCGTTGCTCCATTTTGGGCACAATTTCAAATGGTAAGATTTATGGCAGGGACTGCTGTACTTAGCTGCTCATTCCAATCTGCCTGCAAGTTTTCTAGGCCATTTTCTTCAAGAATACAAGGCACACATTTCAGGACTCATTGCCAAAAGATCAATGAGGTGGGCTCAACTTGTGATTTGACAAACCTATTCTATAGTACTGCATATGAAAAGGACAGTTTTTCAGTGGAGGTACATCACATGGTTGGCTTGACAGACCTCTAGTTCCATTATTATTACAAATGCTTTTGTAGGGTGGTGACCAAGATTGAGATCATCAATATGTGGGGAAAAAACCCTCCAAGTTTATACAATAGCAATATGTAAAGTAGTTTAAATGTGCTTAAAACATCTGTTTATAAAGACTATAGCTGTAAGAGCATAGGTCCCCAGAGTTACAATTTGAGGAGGAGGAGGAGGAGGAGGAGGAGGAGGAGGAGGAGGAGGAGGAGGAGGAGGAGAAGAAGAAGAAGAAGAAGAAGTTGTTTTGCTATAGCCACTTCACCGTGGGAGACTGAGAATTGGAATGCCAAGATATGTAGCCCTCACATATCTGTAAGAGCTGACATAGAGTAAACCAACAGAATTACTTTCTCATAGCGGATTACATTATGGTGATATGTGCACTATTGGAAGACCTGAAGGGCCAGATTGGGGATAGATTTTCCTAGAGAGAATCTTTGTAATTGCTAAGAGCTGACACGAGCTTGATAGCATATAATCTTTCAATCACTGCTGCTTATAAATGGTCTATAGTGGACTGCTTTTTTAGAGTTCTGAATCATGCAGGAAAAGCCCCAGGCACATATATGAGCGTGTCCGCTCAACAAGCAAAGCATGACTTAGCGCAAACACGAGTCTGGTACTTGCAGAATAAATTAATACTTGTTAGTGTGGCAAGTTGCAACCAGGCATGGCTTGCTAATGTCCAACTCTAACAGTCTTTTTAGCATTTCATAGTGTTTGGAACAAGAACAAAAAAAATCAAACTCAACCCCACTTTTGGCCACATATACTGGACATATTAAAGTGGTGCAGCGCTTCAGATTTAAAGGTGTAAAGATGTAACATTTCACTTGCCTAATAGTAGTAACTGACCCTTTATTCAACTATGGTTTAGTTGCATTTTTCTTTGAAGGCCTCCTAATGCTGGTAACGATTGTTAATTAAGTAAAGCCTAAAGTTTGTAAACAATTCTATTCTGACCAGTGGAAATATGTTCAAACTTCTAGAGTGCTTGATATCACTTTGATAGATTTATAAGAACTGAATTTTTCTTTCATTATTAGTTGGAGAAATATAACATTGTATGAGAGGCATCATAGCCTGATTTTCATCCACTTATAGACCCCTCAACTAATTAACATGATCTCATTCTCATAATTTTTAAGTAAGCGGATATGAAGATAAAAGATATGGAATCCTAGGAGATAGTTCTTGCACATAAATGAACTCTGAAAATTTTCTCTCAGTACATGTGTGTGTGTGTGCATAAGATTTTATGTAACGTAATTAAAAACTGGCTTTTGGATATGTAATAAGACCAAATTTGTAACTTTCTTCATATAAAACATATGTACCAGTGGTGGGTTCTGGATCCTTTTGCTGCCGGTTCGCTCAGGGTTGTGCTGTGCGCGCACCCGCGCGCCCTCAGCAATAAAAAATATAGCTTCTGCGCATGCGCATGTTGTAAGGAATATCCTTCTGGGTTCGGTTCCAAGTGGGGAAAAAGACACTGGATTCCTGGAAGTTGCTTGGAAAGAAGGTTTAATGGTGGACAGGAGAACATGGCATGAGTTCCTGAACAGAAAAGGTGGATCACATGCTTCCAGATGTTGGGTGAAGAGAAAAAAGGGCAGAGATGCTGAGAGTGCCCCGGTTTTATGCTCTCTGTTGGGCCCCACCTTAAGAGTTTCCTGTTCCTGTGTAAGAAATGTATCCCATTAGCTGTCAGAGTCCCAGGGGCCGGGGTCTTAGCTAACTCTGTAGGCTTTGTCTGTGTCCCAGGCTAGTTTGAGTGCTGGCTGATGCAATCTTCCCAGGTGCCATGTGGTAAGATGGGCAGAGGGCTAATCCTATCTTTGTTATGTAGAATATTCTACATTGACAAAGGTGGGGGGATGAGTGAGTTTGCTCTGGTTTTAATGGTCCATTGACAAAGGTGGGGGCTACTAAGAGTGAGTCTTTTCTGCTTAAAAGCATGTTTCCAGGGATATTCTATATAATATTCTGCCTTTTTAAATATTTCCTAGGAGATTTCATTTTTCTAGGAGAGGGGTGGGTGCTAACTTCCTACACGCAGAAGCAAAAATTAGCTTCTGCGCATGCGCAGAAGCAAAATCCAAGATGGCGGCGCCCACAGAGACACTGACAGAACCGGCTCCGTGATGTCATCACCGATTTACTAACGGTTCTGAAGAACCGGTTAGAACCGGTAGGAACCCACCTCTGATATGTACCCTTCCGAGTTATTGTCCTTTCCAACAGCAACCCCTGATTATTTTTAATATTGCCTGAAATATGAACAAAAGACAAAGTCTGCAATTTTATAATAAAATAATATTTATGTTAACCACCCTGGCATTACTATATAATACTTCAATTTAAAAAAAATCATATTCACATTTTAAATAAGTAAGCTACCTTAATTTACTAGCCCATTGACTACCCCTTGATTGAATTGTAAGGAACACTTATTTTAATTAAAAACCTCAGGTTTTGTTTGCTTACAGATCAAGAACAATACAGCATGACAGCTGTTGCAACAACATCAGATTTCACACACCTGAGTTTCCAACAGTACTGTGCAAAGATAAGCACATTAAATACTGTATATGTGGGAACAAGATATCCCAGCCATGATTGTTTGAACAACAGATCACTTTTCAGATTAGTTAAAATGGACTCCTACTTAATAAAATGAACATAATAGTAATAGTCAATCACCATAGCCAGTTGGAAGAATACTGTAATTGGTTTATTTAAGCATTGTTAAAGATTGTTTAGTTGGGTGATTTAACAAAACTCCTAGGTTTTATACATGTTTTATACATATTTTTATACAAGACTTGAATAAGGGATTTATCGCATTTATGGACAAGACAGGACAGGGAGCAGCAAGAAGACAATTTCAAGACTGAAAATGCACTTAAAAGCAGGACATTGAGTAGAAAACAAAAGATGAATTTGATCAGGGACAAAATCAACATACTGATTGTTATTATTTTTATTGTTGCTTGATTGGGTTTTTTTTTTAGCAGATTCTCATTGTTTTATTTGGTTTTTTTATATAACGTAAAAATTCAATTTCAATCGAACAGTGTGTTGTTTTGGTACAATTATTTTTAGACAATCATAATCAAGATGTTTACAGTAATATTCATCACAATAATATTAATACTATAATAACAATAATATTTAACTTATTTACTTTAACAAATCTCCTTTATAACATTTATCCTTTTTATATGCCCATATTTCTAACTTCTATTTTTATTATCTAACCATTGGTAAAATAGGTCCCATATCAAGAAATATTCAGTTTCTTCTTTTTCCTTAATTGTAAGCGTTAATCTATCCATCTCTGCACATTCTAATATTTTCTTAATTACACTCTCATCTGTCGGGATCTCGTCGTTTTTCCATTGTTGTGCAAATACAATTCTGGCTGCAGTTAATACATGTAAAATCAAATATATATTCCTTTTATCATATTTTTCCAGCAGGATGCCCAATAAAAATATTTCTGGTTTCAAGTCTATATGCTGCTTTATCATTTTTTCTAGCTAAGTATGTATTTTCATCCAATATTTTTTAGCTTTTGGGCATGTCCACCACATATGATAATAGGAACCAGGTATCTGGTTGCACTTCCAACATTTAGTGGATCTATCTTTAAACATTTTTGCCAGTCTTGTTGGTGCAAAATGCCATCTATAAAACATTTTATACAAATTTTCTTTATATGCAGTTGACATAGTTAATTTGACATTTCTATCCCACAATTTCTGCCATTTATCCAGTTCTGTTGCATATCCAAAAATTTTAGCCCAAACTATCATTGTCTCCTTTACCTGCTCACTTTCCAGTTTGATACTTAATAAGTAGCTATATATTTTCTTTATCAGTTTTTCATCCTTTCCAGTTAATATCTGGTGTAATTCTGTTAATTCTTTATTAAAACCATACATTTTAGCATCTTTCTCATATCGAGATTGTATCTGCATTTGTGGCCACCATGCTATGTCCATCCCTTGACTAATAAGTTCTTGCTTAGTTTTTAGTTCCCCCTTTTCATTCAGAATATCTTTATATCTTAAAATTTTTTCCATGTTAATAACATTAGGATGTATCAATGCTTCCATTGTGGAAAGCCAGACTGGTATTTTCAAATAATGTTGTTCTTTAATTTTAACCCATACTGATAACAATGCATTTCTAATATAGTGTCTTTGAAAATAGCTATGTAACTTATTCTTCCCATACCATAAAAAAAGTGTGCCAACCTAATTGAAGGCCGTGTCCTTCTAAGGTTAATAGTCTTTTGTGCCTCAAATTAATCCATTCTTTCACCCATGTAAGTACTGTATTGTTGTTTGATTATTAAGAGTGTTATCATATCTGACATTGATTTGGAGGGGGGGGAGGGAGGCAGAGCACATAATGGTTGAAAAGAAATCAAGAATAACCCAATAAGCATACTTGTCTGAACTATTCTTCAGCAAGATGCTGCTCCAGTGGATATCTTCCATGTTCTGTTGGTGGAAACAAGTCTTTCCTATTTTGTGGCTCTAATGGTGGAATTGTGCAGAATTAAAGTTTGGGGTCTACTTTGCTAAGTGACTGATATTATTGCATTATCTAAGTAATGATAAACTAAATTAAACCTGGGCAATAATGATGCTTCAATTGAATGTTCTTTGAGGACGAACTTTATGGAGTTCAGAAGAAGCAATTTTACAAGACACAAGAGCCCTAATTTAGTTTCAGACCACTGCTTCCTGAACAGTCAAGATAAAATGCCAATTGGATTAGTAATTACATTTGAACTGATTATTTCTATAAACGATTGGCACAATTAGTACCTAACGATCAAAAGCTCCCACGTATTTAGATGAGAAGGTGCCTCCTTCACAGCTTGGGAAGGCAGCTCTCCCACCCCTGGGTCAGCCGTTCACTACACCAAAATGTCGTCCTAAAAAGTATCCTAAAAAGCGCAGGATCCTAAAGATGCTTCAGAAGACATCCTATTTTCCCTGACGTGTTTCCCAGTGTGATGGGCTGAGCTTTCATCTCCGATCTTTTCCAGCACCAGAGATGATCCGCACGGGAAGAAACACCTGCGCGCTTTTTACAGCGCGGAAAGATAGCGGTCTAACTTGCTGTTGGTTGCCTCTTTCTTCCAGATGCGAGGCGCCGATAGCTGCCGGGCCCCGCCTTGTCCTTTGCTTAGTTAGGTGATCAGGCGAAAGGACAGTTTCACCTCATCCTGGCTCTGCAATCCCTCGCAGAGGAGCGATTGGACGGGGCCTTCCTGGGAGGGGGAGTGAGCTTCCTCCTGACGCCGTTTCCGGAGGAGAGGGGGCCGAATATATAAGCCAGGTTGCTGCTGCTGCAGTGCTCGGTCGGGGATTGTCGGCTTTCGAGAAGGCAGAGGATCTTGGGACGGGCAAGAAGGACAGTGGATAATCTATTTCGCGACTCGGCGCTCGGTCAAGGTCAGCGCCTATCGCTTCTGACAAGCCAGTCCCCACTCCCATCTTTTTGCCCCGCCGACAAAGCCAAAAAGCGCAGCCGGACGGCCCCACCCTTCACCCCGCAGTCCCTATTGCCAGCGGAATGACTCGCGCGGCGTTTTTCGCAGCCTTCCTCCTCGTAGCCCCAGGTAAGCTCAAGAGGCAGGTGGGAGAACTTGCGCCGAAGCGCTGTCCTCTTTAGGCTGCCCTTTTCAGCACCAAGGACAGAGCCGCCGAGGCCATTGCCCCGAATAGCCAATGCACTGGCCGGCGCGACGTGGTGGCGTTCGGCGCCTATTCGAACAAGAAGGCCTGCTTTGCGATAATGATGATGATGATGAAGTCAGCGGTAGGAAATCGAGCGACTTCATTAGACTATTGCCAGTGACAGCAGGATCTTCCTTGAATGTCAAGTTCCCTTTTACTCGTCCCAAAGATGCTTTTTCAAGAGGCAACTGGTCTTTCTGCTTTTGTTTTGTAGACGTTTCGCTTCTCATGCAAGAAACTTCTTCAGCTCTGAAGAAGCAGCTTCTTGGATGAGAAGCGAAACGTCTTCAAAGAAAAACCGGAAAGTCCAAGTTGCCTCTTGAAAAAGCACCTTTCGAACAAACATGTCCTGGATGACTGAGAATCTCCATAGACATCCTTTTTACTCAAAAATTTTAATGTTCCAAAACAGCAAAGCACTGTTTTGGCAAAGAGGTTTATTTTAAAAACCAAAAGAAATTGCAATTCTAATCTTCAGTCTTATGAAATGTCAATTCTTCTCAGTTACTCTTCTACTTGCGTCTTTGAATGCCATGTAGTGCACTTACGAACAATGGTTCCATTCACTAGTCAGACTCCTCAACTGATTGCAGATTGAGTCTTCCATAAAATCATCAGCTCAGTTCATCCATTCTTTTTTTTAGTAGCAACTATTTTTAAATGCAAAAGGTGAGCAAATTTCTGATGCTCATTTTATATACTTTTGGTCTGGTTTACAGTCTCCTGTGTACCTCTCTACTGATTTTCTTCACACCCCAAATCTATTATGCATTCTGATTGGAACTGTCATAGAGAATGTGAAATATTAAAGTCATTCTTTCTTTTCTCTCTTTCTTAGTCATTTCACTTCCAGTAACAAATCCAACAACTCAAGATGACACCAAGGTGAGTTGAAAAAAAAAGATTTGAAGCAGGAATATTGTTATATATTATTGGTATTTATGTACAAATATATAAATGTACAATATCATTTTTTTAAACTTCTTGAAATAACAATGGGATTGCTAAGTCTTTTCACACATTAAATTTTCAAGTGTACATAGAAGTTTTGTAGATCTATCTATGAAGAGTAACTGCAATAAATACTTTAAGCTCCATGTATAATTGCGAGTGCATCCATGAAGAAATAAAGAATGTATGCAAATATACAGTTATAAAATCAGGTTTGTGCTATAGAGTGTCTGAAATGAAACTACAGATAAATGCTTTGTTATATTTTTTTGGTCCTGTTAACATGCATGGCCAAATAATACAATGGGGAAATTTGTTTAACTTTCAGGAACAGTTATAGATGCTTTTCTTAAAAGTATGAAAATTTAATGGATTAGCTTTTCATATATATCCTGTGTAAGTTCATTGTCAGCTAGACTTTACCTGTTGCTTTTAAAAAACTCAAGAGTTGCTGACAGCATATTGAAAATAGTCATTACAAGTCACTAGATACAGAGGAGGCAATATAAATCAAAAGGAAGAACCAAAGGAAAAAATACATATTTATATTATATTATATTATTCAGGTGGCATAAAGTAAACTCCTGATAACTGAAAGTATACATGGTATATGCAGAGTGATGATGGGATATAATTACTGAATCTGGATTTGAAGAATTATTTGGATGAATGATATTTTTTGATAAAAGGAAAAAGAGTTGCCTCTGAACTCAAGTTGGTACTGACATCTTTGGAATGTATTCATTCTTCCTGTCAAGTTATCCATAACATTTCTTCTTTGTGCAGTTTTCTGGGACACATATCAAGATACCTTTGATTGAGAAAGCTGTGTATTATATGTGATACACATACAGTATATCAGGCTTGTGTGAATTGAATGACGGTGCCGACTGAGTGGAACGTTTTGTTTTTTTGATTTGGTTTGGATATGAATTATATGTCCCATTTCATACTTTTAAACTTTCTGGACAGATGGGTTGGGTTCAGAGATTGCATGAAACTATAATGTGATGGGTGATATAGCTTACCATGATGAACCCAGACACTGTATTTTGTGTAAGCCATGTTTTATATCTTAACACAATGTGTGAACTCATCCACAGTGGTATATACATACTGTATAACATATATACAATTAGAATCTGGAATATTTTTTTCTACTGTGTGGCAAATTGGATGAACAATATACTTCTATCATTTATGAGATTGAGATACGAATACATAGGCTATTTCACATCTACTGTACATATCAGACTGCATATGAACAAGTAAATCCACTCATGAAAATGAATTCAAACATTTCTAAATACAGTTTGCCAATGCTTGATTTGAGCATTGGCTGATTTTTATTGAATGGACACAGGGGCAAGTTGATAAGCACATGGCTGGCTCTATGCATATTGTGTTAGGAAAGCTCTTCCCAGGTTAACACCTTCCAGATAGGGCTAAAGTTGGCCAAAAATCCTGAGACTTGTAGAGACTAGCAAAGCTTCCAATGCTGGGTCTGATATCTACTTGGGGCTTGTGTATGTGTGTGGCTTCCATAAACAAACCAGAGTTTACAGTCAGAATAGCCAATTGTTTTATTTAATATGCTGGATTTTCAAAATTGCTGCCCTCTTCTAATTTTCCTAAATAGAAAATGTACAGTAGTTATTTCTCCCATTTTTTATGTAATTAATGACAAGGGATTTCTCAATTTTCCCTTGATGGAAAAAAAAAACAGGAAACATTTTCCAGCTTCTTTGCCGTATTAATTATCCTTAATCTCTACAAACATACTATAATTTCCAGTTTAAAACTCTGCACTCTGCAACTCTATCCAGTTTCTGCCAGCCAGGAGCCTGAGGGGCTGTTTGGTTTAGAAGTCAGCATGTCCAACCAGCAGTTTTTGGAAGATTTCAAACATCTTCATTACTGTCTTATTTGGAAGCCCAAAATGTTACATTTTCCTTCATTAGGAGTAGATCAGTGCTTTCCATGGCACTGTATTATTCAGATTGCATAATAATTTGCTGTTATTGTGCCATTTATGAGTTTCCTGAAATGCCCATAAATTCCCCTCTCTATATACAGTATATACAGTATATGCTTCAATATGCAATTGAATCTGTGCTGCATTTTCTTTCGTTTTAATGATGCCATCTGCAGTGTAGCTATAGTCCATGGCTTGAATTCAAGTGTTGCACTATAAAAAGACATGCTGTGCTATAGAATTCAGTAATAGAAAATAGAAAAATACTAGAAAAAGCACGGGGCAGCATATTGTTGCTAAAGATAAAAGAATATGGCACCTGAATAATATTTGTATAAAAGTTCACTATATGATATGACATATAATGTCAGATATACCGTATGCAGACTAGATATGAATGGGTTTAAGCGGGTTTTTGCTGGATTGTGGGCCAAATATAAGTGACCCTTTGCCTCATAAAGGAAAGCACTAGAAATAGATTGTTGCTAGTTGCACAATCTTGTATAGGTTTGGTCAAATGGAAATGATCTGAAAAAGCAAAAAATTGAGAGAGAAGAATAGCATAAGGTACACATAGAAAAAGAAAAATCTTGTTGCTGGTAGAAAAATGGATTTTCTTACATAAAAGAATATATTGTATATATTTGGATACAAATCTACAGCACAGAGAGGAAAATAGCACATGAGCCAGAAAACCTATTAAAATAAAGAGAGATTGAACTTGGAACTAAGGAACATTTTTCTGACAGTGAGAACAATTAATGGAACAGCTGGAATTGTGGATGATCCATTGCTGGAGGTTTTCAAGAAAAGTTTGGACAACAATTTGTCCAGAATAGCATAAGGTTTCCTGTCTTGGGCAAGGGGCTGGACTAGAAGACTTCCAAAGTCCCTCCCAATGATTCCATGATTTTATATAAAATTAATACTTATACAATCTATTGGATATTTTTCTATAATGTCCAAATACAATCAAATGACTTCTAAAAACAATTAAATACAGTATAATCCAAGAAATCCAATTAATTATATGGAAATGAGAATGTAATAGACTATTACATGAAAATACTGGGAATCTGAAACCATGCAATCCAATAGATAGTTACATGGGGGAAAGTCCTACTGAAGCTCACAGGAATAAACAGTATAGGACAGTACCAGTGGAAAACACTCTCCTCATTTACCGTACCACAAGTTGTTTTCTAATAACACTATTTCTCATTTAAAAGCACTTGAAGATCAGTGAGTTCCCTTGTAAAAACAAAGGAAAAGATTCCCACCTGAGGTGAGTTCTACTTCTGTGTGTGTGTGGCCACATCCACACAGAGAGAAATTATTTGCTACCTAGATGTTTTGCGTTCTCTGCTTGGAAGTCCTTGGTGATCACATTTCCAAGTATTAAACAGGCCCCATCCAGTTTAGGTTCTAAATCCAGACAAGGTCAGCCATATGCTGTCACTTGCTGAGACACGTAGCCAAATTCTAATCCAAGGCCGACTCCTGTAAGCAGCCCTTCCAGCAACGGTTACTCATCTAGCATAGCTGACAATGTAAGAAGGTCAAATATATGATTATACATTCACCCCACTTCCACAGCAAAAAATTACCAGCACCATCCTCACTAAGTTCTCAAGTAATACAGCAAACTAGAGCTCCACAAATGAAGTTTCGACGGCATGGGAATCCAACCTTTTGGCTTGTCTGGGCTACACTGAGTGAAGAGCAATTATCTTGGGCCACACATAAAATATATAATATAGTTAATGTATATAAATAACAAATGTCCTTTTAAAATATATTTTATTATATCTTGTGAGGCTGCATTACTAACTATTCAGGGCTACATGCAGCCTACAGAGCATGGGTTGGACATGCTTGTTCAATGGGGTGGAAGTTGAAGTGTTGGGGTGCAACTGGGGGGAGCCCCACGTTCAGCTGCATCCTCTACTATGGAAACACCAGTGTGGCTTTATTTCACTTTTCTCTCAGCTCAACCAACTTCCCTTAGTTGTCATGCAGGAATAAAATGAAAAAGGTATCCTCATGCAAGCTTTTGAGGAATACTGGGATATATATTACGGTATAGATAGATGAAGATAGGGATAGATAGATGATAGATAGATGGATGGATGGATGGATGGATGGATGGATAGATAGATAGATAGATAGATAGATAGATAGATAGATAGATAGATAGATAGATAGATAGATAGATAGATAGATGATAGGAAGAATAAGGAGTTATTTACTCAGTAGTTCTAAAATAAAGTTCTATTATCCTTATCTTGCCTTCAAATCAGTTAAGAAACTCAGCAAAAGACACAAATGAACCATTTCTGTAAGTAGGAAAAAGTTCAAAGCTGGTCCCCCAGAATTTGGCACTTTGTTTTTACATCACATTGGTTGTTGTGGAATAATTTGAAAGATTCTCACTTTTTTTTGTTGGTGTTGAAACTACAAGACAAATTTAGGGCAATAATTCTAATTTTGTTGTTTGCTACAGAAAAATTCCCCACTCAATAGCTTTCTGATTCCTTTTGTTCTTTTCTTATGACTGCACACTGTTTACCTGAAATGAAGGCTTTTGAAATCCTGACGTTCATGTTTATTTGATGGAATGGGGGTTAATTTCTAAAAATAGAAATTTTTTGGCTTATGTAATATGAATTAGCATTTCTTGGTGCTTGCTATTTTAATGTTTTAGGTCAGTTCTACTGTTGTGTGTTCCACAAGCACTCAATATCTATCTATGCATAATAATGGAAAGACAATTCATCTGAATAATCAATTGTTTAAACACCCACTTTTTCAGATATTCATTTGTTCCTTTAATTTGATGCAGTCTTCAAAAGACAATCAAAACCTTCATATTTTCTCTCCCACACATACTTGTGCACTCTGTTGTCATGTGCAGTTCTTTGATGAAGTTTTAACACATAGTTAGCAATGAAAGGCTTGCCAGTTCCCAAATCAGAACAAAATGGTCTAAATCTCCAGCATAGTGAAAGACGGAAGTAGATATAGCTTTGGCAAGAGAAAGAAAGGAAAGTTTCCCTCATTATTTGCACAATATGGTTGGATGACATTAGAACACCTTAAAAATATTAACATGAAACTTGCCAAAAAAAAGTCAGATACAGGATTAGTAATTTTCAAGGATATCAACCAATAATATCCAAGAGTGCCTTTCTAAAGTGAATTTGATAGGTAGGAGATGTAGTAGTTGTAATTGTTGAGTGGATTGTTCAGAGGTTTGAATGTGATATTAGTTATAGGATAAAAATATCTACCTATACTTGTCTTTTCTGTTTATAACTCCCAGGTAGGCTATATTCTCCTTGAATGGGTTTTTGTAGAGAGCCATGGAGATGGCTTTGAGGGAAATATTCAAAAGCTGTTACAAAAATAAAAAAGGGCAGAAGCATTCTTTAAGCCCTGGGAAGGGAGACATTATTAGGAAGAATCTCAGGATGGCTTCTCTTTGACTCACTCAGGTATAAGAGAAAGAGAAGGGGAAAAAACAATTAGACTTGCAAGGTTCTAATGTAGAACTCAGTTCTAATCTTCTTGTGAAATCTGTTTCCTGATCTGGACAGCTACGAAGGGCTGGCAGTTTTAGAAAGAGCTTTTGATGGATAAAAGCAAATAAATTGAATCATTCCAGACAAGATGGAGATGTTGTACATTAAAAAAAACCCCAGTAATTCAAGCAACAGATCCAATTTTTCTTGATGCAGATGCGTGGTACATGAAATATCAAGAATAATACTTCTCCCCAATTGAAAACCAGGTGGAAGATTCTACTAAAAAGTCTCACAACATGATATAAATTTCATAGGTCTTTTTGTTCAGTGTATTTAAAATAAAGCCTTAAATCCACGATAAAAGAGATTTTTAAAAAGCAGGTGAATATCATTTTACAACTCTGCGTGTGCATTTATCGAATTTCTAATCCCACTGATACGATTTGCTGGCTGGTGACCCAGACTTGTTTATACAGTGACCTGACATAGATCATACCAATAATATATTTGTCATTTTAAAAAGCCATAGTTGTGCTTTATAAAGGTTAGTTCTCTCTAAACCAGGGGTCTCCAACCTTGGCAACTTTAAAACTTGTGGACTTCAACTCTCAGAGTTCCTCAGCCAGCAAAGCAAGGTTGGAGACCCCTGCTCTAAACAGTTCTCTATCATAACTTTCTGTTTGTTGATATCCTTTATTAAAAGCCTGCTCAATTCAAATTTAGTACAAACTTAAGTATATGGGAAGAATATAGGAAGCAGAAAGCAACATGAAAAAGAACAGTATAATGTAAAAGGAAACAAAACATAATTTTAATGCCAAGGATAGTCATTCCAACTATGAAAAAAATAGCAAAAACGATGCAGAGAAGTTTGCACTGCAGTTAATTGAAATCACACGCAGATTTTTCATTCTAATGGGACAATATTACGTTAATGATGGATTAGGATTCAGCATGGCAGAAAGGAAGACCAGGTTCAAAACCTTCTTAGCTTTGAAGCTTTGTGGCTAACCATAGCCAGGTGGCTTCCAATCTATGCTACTTCACAAGATTGTTGCAAGGATAAAACAGGACAGGAGTGATGAAGGGGGGATTTCACGTATTAAACATAACACCCTGAAGGAAAATTTAAATATAAAATCCATACAAATATATTGTGTTTTTCTAGGTGATGACATGCATTGCTGAGGTTATTTCTAATACAGTAGCGAAGCCAAAACCACTCTCAATCAGCCAAGAATGCCTAGAAACTCTCCAAGGAGGTACATTTTCTTTCCAATTCTCTTTTAAACTATTTAGAAGTTAACATGATCGAATATTAAAGTTTTAAGAATATGTATGTCAAAAGTCACTTTTAAATTTTTTAAAAATGGGTAGACAAGTTGAACTCAAGTAACTGGTCTGCCAATGAAACTATGATGAGCAAAATCATTGTGTGCCAACTCAATTTGTTACTATTAAAATATTAAGATCTCCTGTCCTTTCAGATGAAAGAATTCGTTCCATTCTTCGCCATCAAAACTTACTAAGGGAGCTTCAAGAGCTTGCAGTTGAAGGTACAGTTCTGTTGAAATTTTGTGCCTTTTGTGTGTGGCGGCTATCTACTATTATGGGAATTTTTTTTTAATGTGATACAGATAGGATATTATGTCTATATCAGAGGTGGGTTCCTCCCGGTTCAGACTGGTTCACCCAAACTGGTAGTGACCCGCTGGTGACGTCACGGTGATATCACGGATCCGGTTCGGTCGGTGCCGGTCCGTGGCTGCTGCCATCTTTTCTTTGGATTTTTTTTTTAAAAACTTTTTTTGGGGGGGGATTTTTTTTTGATTTTTTTTCTTCTGCGCATGCGCAGAAGCCGAGTTTCTGGCACTGCACATGCGTCGCCATCTTGTTTTTGGCTTTTTTATTTTTTTAATGAACAGGTCAGGATTTGTTAAGAACAAATCTTGTCAGACTAACCTCAGGTCATGCTCAGAGAACTACTTTAATGGATGTTGGGAATGCTGTAGACATAATGTACTTTGATTTCAGGAAAACATATGATAGGACATTTTGAAATGCTGTCCGACATAAGTAAGTAAATACTGATAACTATGAGCTGGATGTCATGATAAAAGTGGATAACAGCTGCCTCAAAAATCAGTCATTGGGAGACCAGCAGTGAAGTTGCAAGTTGCTCTGTAAGGCTCTCCTATTCCTGCCACTTTTTGTACGGAGAAGTCATCCTACACAGTACAAGATTTTGGCGATCTTGTATTCTGTAGTATCCACCTGCCTGCAGCACTCCTCCATCTGCACTCAGTAGCACTCATCTGCCCAGCTGCACTCAAGTCAAGCTGTAGCATCCACCTCCAACCCACCCACACTTGCACTGTGCCACAGCACCTACTCCCCACTGCCCTTCTGCACTTGGTAGCATTTACCTGCCCACTGGTCTAATTGCGAGCCATCTA
Organism: Thermophis baileyi; assembly: GCA_003457575.1. NCBI lineage: Eukaryota > Metazoa > Chordata > Lepidosauria > Squamata > Dipsadidae > Thermophis > Thermophis baileyi. The sequence continues at coordinate 136,726 of QLTV01002564.1, forward strand.
AGAAAAGACTTGCTGTGACTGGGACTTGCAACTTCCTGTTGGCTTCCCCATTGACTTCCCGTTGAAATCTGGCAGAAAGTGGCAAGCTGCACTCACGTAAGCTTCTCCCCTAACAATCTGTGATCCTTGCTTAACGACAACAACAATTGGGACTAACTGGATTGCCATCGCTAAGCAATCACGACATTGCATTTGATGACCAAATCATTTAACAACAGAAACTCCAGTCCCAACTATCGATGTTTAAGTGAGGACTACCTGTATATCCATTGATTTTAAGGTAACATACTCCCAGGAAGCTTGATCAGAAATTGCAGTGCTACCTTCATCATGTTTAAAGGAGAATTGTTAGTGAAAGAAGTATGAATTAACTCCACAGTTGGTATTAATGGTAACTGTAGTTGAAGTCATAGTTAAGTTAGCTGGCCATGTGGCATTCTGTGCACATGTTTTTATAGTAGTATACATCATAGTTATCGTCTAGTTGTAATTATTCTTTCTTCTGCTCCCCTATTACTAAATAGGAAAGATTTAACAGAATAACAGAACTGTAGAGTTGGAAGAGACCTTGGAGGTCCTCTGCTCAGGCAGGAAACCCTACACCATTTCAGACAAATGGTTGTCCAATCTCTCCTTTAAAACTTCCAGTGTTGAAGCACCCACAACTTCTGGAGGCAAGTTGTTCCACTGATTAATTGTTCTGTCAGGAAATTTCTCCTTAGTTCTAGGTTGCTTCTCTCTTTGATTAGTTTCCATCCATTACTTCTTGTTCTGCCTTCAGGTGCTTTGGAAAATAGGTTGACTTCCTCTTCTTTGTGGCTGCCTCTTAGAAATTGGAATATTGGATATTGGAACCCTTAGATTTGACTTTTAGTATGCTATGCATTTGTAATGGTGAGGGGACACATATTGATGATGATGACGACAACAAAAGAAGTGCTGAAAAAATGTTTATATTCTTATTTCCCATTTCTGAAACAGGAGCAAGTGAAAGAACAGAGCAGCAGAAGAAAAACAGTGGATTTGAAGATGAGCTTTCTGAAGTCCTTGAAAGCCAAGGCAATGGGAACACGGAAAGAGGTTGATGTCAGCATAACCTCTAAATAATCCTTTCCAAGCAATGTAACTGTGGATGTTAATTCAAATGGCCTTGGGACACACACCTGCTTCACAGCCAAACTGGTTTCTGTGACAACTGTGACCAGGTCATCTCCGCACTGCTTGGTTCACAGCAAGGAAAATTTTTGATAACATCTAAAAACCTTCTGCAGTGCTGATCTTAACCAATAAGGAAAATTATGTTACAAACAGCTACAAACACCATATTGCTTAAAAGTCTTCTTCTTTGCCTCTTTGTTGAGCAAAAATAACTTCAAATATTGATAACATACACATGTTAAGAGCCAGGTGTAAATTTCTCCTTCCTGAATTGCACTGTACAACAATTCTTTTTTGGGCAACTAAACAAAAGTCACACTTCTTTATAGATTCCAAATAGTAGGAATATAACCACTAGTGTGCTGGTACATGTTTAATAATCAGCTCTGCTGGCTCTTTTACTGCTCTGCTTTGCTCTGAACCAGAAAATTCCAGGAATCAGAATCAGAATAGAATAGAGTTGGAAGGGACTTTGGAGGTCTTCTAGTCCAACCCCCTGCTCAAGCAGGAGACTATACCATTTCAGACAAGTGGCTGGCCAGTCTCTTGTTAAAAACCTCCAGTGATGAAGCACCCACAACTTTTTTGGGGTGGTGGTTTCCGAGCTAATCAACTTTATTTCCGTTAACTGCCACTAACATCAAAATGCCAATGAGTGGATTATTTTAATCAGTTTTATTGATTCATGCTTTCAGATCTTATTCAGTTAAAAACAAGGCACATTAAATACATCCTCTTATTGCTCTATAAATGCATGCAGCTCATTCTGTATATCAAAAGTTATAAATAATGGCAATAAAACACCAAGAAAAGTTATAAAAATGACAACCCAGCCTCAAACATAGTACTTCTGAAGGCAAAGCTGTTCCACTGGTTAACTGTTTTCACTGTTAGGAAGTTTCTCCTTAATTCCAGGTTGCTTCTCTCCTTGATTAGTTTCCATCTATTGTTTCTTGTCTTGCCTTCTGATGCTTTGGAAAATAAGAAAAAAAGGAAATACAAAAAAAAGGAAATTTAACAATTGGCTTTTTCAAGGTGGTATAAGCCAGCTCCCCACACTACTGGATATAACCAAGAACATATGCAATATTAACATAGAGTACAGCAATCATTTTAAAATTACTGTTAATGTCAACAAAAACAGGGAAATATGATAAAATATAGCCAGCAGTGTGCTGCAGCAGTCAAACAAGCTAATGTAATCCTAGGCTGCAGTAACAGAAGGATAGAATCACGATCACGTGAAGTCTTAGTATCACTTTATTATGCCTTAGTAAGACCACATTTGGAATACTTGATCCAGTTTTGGTCACCAAAAGTATAAAAAAAATGTTGAGATTCTGGAAAGAGTGCAGAGAAGAGCAACAAAGATGGTTAGGGGGCTGGAGGCTAAAACATACCAAGAATGATTACAGGAACTGGGCATGGCTAGTCTAGTGCAGAGAAGGACTAAGGGTGACAGGATAGCAATGTTCCAATATTCGAGGAGCTGCCACAAAAAGAAGGGCTCAATCTATTTTCTAAAGCACCAGAAATCAGGACAAGAAGCAATGGATGGAAGCTAATTAAGGAGAGAAGCAACCTAGAACTAAGGAGAAATTTCCTAACAATGAGAACAATTAATCAGTGGAACGGGCTGCCTTCAGAAGCTGTGGGTGCTCCATCACTGGAGGCTGTTAAGAACAGACTGGACAGCCATTTATCTGAAATGGTACAGGGTCTCCTGCCTGAGCAAGGGGTTGGACTAGAAGACTTCCAAGGTCCCTTCCAACTCTGTTATTCTGTTCTGTTAGAAAAAGGAAGTACAAATACCTGAGCTATTCTACCTTCCTGAGTTACATTTCAAACAGTAATCCTCTGATTGGTTAGATAGTGTCATCGATTCAATGAACATGAATTTGGGCAAACTCTGGGAGTCAGCAGAGGATAGGGGGGGTTGGGCGTGCTATGGTCCATGGGGTTGCAAAGAGTCGGACACAAATTAGCGACTGAACAACAAATTCTCTGATGTGTCAATGCACATGAAGATATCTAGGGTTGGTGGGAATTAATCTAGTTTTATGTTTGTAGCAAACTAAACACTTTATTTAAAGAAATTATAGGAACAGAGCCAAGTTAGTTTGTGGAAGCAAAAAAATCCAGAGTCCCAGGATACCTTTTGGCAGACTCAAAGTGAAAGGTTTGGAAAAGTGAGACTTTAAGAATTCATTTCAGTTATATTTATCTTATCCCGTATTCTAAAAAGAATTCTATATAGACATCCTTTTGTTTGCATCAGAACAGGGAATAATTTTTAATGTACCCATTGAAAAATCTTCTTGGGAATCCTTAACCAAGATAAAACAAAGAATATAACTTAATCCAGATCTTATACTTTTCTAAATTATGGCTAAAACCCAGTGATATCGAGTCTCCATTTACTCCAATTTATAGATAGGATATTAGGATAATAAACTCATATATTAATGGAATAGAACAGTCTGATCTACCTTTCAAGCATGAAATACAATCTTGAAATAGTAGATTGGGAAAAAAAATATGCTGCTCTGTAGTTAAATAAAAGCAGGTAAGAAATATATAATGTTGTCCAAAAGGACATGTGAAATTGATTTACTTTGAGTTTGCAATTCTGTTTTAATATGGCTTTCTATCTATCTTCTGTTTGTTTCTCCTATTTTTGACCTTCCGATCCATCAGAGGGGACCCACAATGAGAAGCCAACGGCCTCTTTGGCCGAGCTGGAAGCAGAAAAGTCTTTTCAGAATAAACAGGATGTTTTGAAAGAGGAGGAGAGAAATAGCTTGGAAGAGAGAGAGCCAAGGATTCGAGATGTTGATCTTGATGATGAAAAGGAGAATATAGCAGGATTTGAGGGCAATGAGGTTGATGAAATGGAAGGATTGCCTTGGAGTGATACAATAGACAATCACATCAGTGACATCAGGGAAGATGATGTACTTAAGCAGACACAGCAGGAAGTTGAAGAAGTTGCAGGGGCAGAGGAATCTGAGGATGAGAAGGAGCATGTTTTCAAAGAGAGTCAGGAGGAAAGGAAGGAGGAGGAGGATGGCAAGGTCAGAGAGCAAGTTGAGAAGGAAGAAGAAAAGGATGAAGAAGAAGAGAAAGAGAGGAATGCTTCTGAAGAGGAACATCCTACCAATTCAGATAATGTGGATGATCAAAGGGAAGATGGTATGTCTATCAGTTTGGGTTCAAACTCGACTTTTAATATGTGGGGTAGACCCATATTTGCCATTTTTAAGATTTTGGCTGAAGCAAGTCTATTGGGGAACTTCCTTGCTAGATAGCTTCTCCTTACTGCTAAAATGACAAATTAATGATTTCTTCGCATTTTGCAATCTTATTCTGCCAGCGCTACTAGCTTTGGGATTAACTAAAGCAGAGGATCTGGATATAGATATCCAAAATGATAGAGCCAACGCTCCCCATCGCTTTTATAGCATAATTTCCCCTTCTCCCAGGACTGTTTCTAAGCATATTTTATATATTCCTTATAGTAAACTGTTTTCTTTTGCCCATATTGAGGCACTACCTATTAAGACAACATCTGGTAGATAGAGCCCGGGTGTAGTATTGCAGGCAAACTCTACCCACAGCCTGGAGTTTGATCCTGATGGGCTTAAGGTTGACTCAACCTTCCATCTTTCTGAAGTCAGTAAAATGAGGATCCAGATTGTTGGGGGCAATATGCAAATAATGCTTTTGCATAAACTACCCAAAGAATGCTGTAAAGCACTATGGGGCAGTATATAACCTTAAATGCTATTGTTATTGCCACATGAATCCCTGGGGTTGGTTGGTGGCTTGAGGGTGCTCCCTCTGCCTTTTAAAGTTTTTAACTTACAGTATTTATACACCATTTGTAACTTTGTTTTTATCTATATTTTTATATGGCTGTATGACTTTTATTTGTAAACCATCTAGAGCCACTTAGGTGAAATGGATGGTGTATAAATTTGATAAATAACATACATAAAAATAAATATATAAGTCTCCTATATAAAAACCAAACTTGTTTTTGGTCAGATTTGGAGCTAGAATCTGTCTCACATATGCTATTAAAATGTCTACTTTACAGTCAATGATTATTGAACTTAATACATGTACACAACTCTAATTGTCGTTGCAACCTGGAGGCCATTACCCTTCTTCTGGGTGATCACTCTTGAGAAACCTCAAAAAAGATTGCAAAATTTTTATAAATAGCCCTGGTTATTGCAAACCATCTGGTTTCTCCCTCATGCTACTGAATAGCAATTATTTCAGCATTTATCTCACAATTTTTATTCCTTTTTATAGATTGTTAGTCTTTTTTCTTACATTTGGTCTTGGACCATAAATGAATTTTGATTGATTGCATGAATATGTTGGACATCAATTTTAGTGAATTTTGTAAAAAAAAAAACATGCTCCCTACATACATTTATTTCTCGCTTCAGCAAGTAAGACTGTCACCTTAGATATTTTCCAATCCTCTCCAAATAATAATTCAGCCTTTCATAATATAGTGCCTCCGGTTGTGTAGGATTTCAATTTTCAGCAAATGGATATGATAACCGGGAAATTATAAGAATTACAATCCAGCATTTCTGCAGGAAATAAATGGGAGAAGACACAGGTTCTTATTTGAGAAGCACATTTGAGCCCTGCAGCTTTCCTAAGTACTGGGGTGACAACCGAGATCTTGTTTCTTATATGTAAGCTCTTAATTGTAAATGACAGGAGCAGGTGTCAAAGGAATGGAAATAGTTTGTGTTAAATAGGTCTCATTAGGAATTTAAAAGTTACTATCAGCAATTAACTGGCAACCAGTGGTTACAACATATCACGTATGGAGTAAAACTATATTAAAATATTTTGTATCAACTATTGTATATTTCTAAGCATGGAGTAGATATTGTAATACTATAGTCATTTCTGTAATTTACTAAAGTCTAAATTACAGTGGTTAAATCTCCAATCCTGGGCAAACAAATGAAACAATTCAAAGCTGATAGAAGCCTCACAGAGCTATAGCAATTGTTCACATTGATCGAGAGTTGTAGTCCAGGGTACTCAGTTGCATATGATTGGGGGCAGTTGCCACATGATAACTATGCAATCCTTAGAGAAAGTATTGTGGTGGTGCAGTGGTTAGAATGCTGTATTGCAGGCTAATTCTGCCAACTGCCAGCAGTTTGATTCTCACCGGCTCAACTTTGACTCAGCCTTCCATCCTTCTGAGGTTGGTAAAATGAAGACCCAGATTGTTGGGGACAATATGCTGACTCTGTAAACCACTTAGAGAGGGCTGTAAAGCACTGTGAAGTGGTATATAAGTCTAAATGCTATTGCTATTGTGATGGCTAATTGAAATAACCACCTGTGCATACGGTACTTTGAGATCCTAATCGATTTTACAACAACTATGTATAACAAAGCAAGTTACACAGAAGATGGTTAGGATTCAGCATCATTTTCTGCCCCACTGAAAGAGTAATTAAACTGGGCTCAGTGCACCAAATCTCATTCCTCATCCAGGTTAAGAAAAAATATTTATGGAAAATGGCTTCTCTTCTTACACAGCACCAGATGATTGATCAATTTTATGATAAAGGACCATTTCACATACTCTGCAAAGGTGATTTCACATCCCAATATACTCAGATACCTTGTATTTTAGATGACATTTGACATGGCTTTAAATCAGCTTTCTTCGTCTTATTGATAGCACCAAAATATAACTTCTGAAGGAAAAGAAAACAAATGATTTACATCTAGTTCTATTTTCCTTATAGATAATCAAGATGATGACAAAAATATCTCAGAAGATACAGATAAATATCATAGTGTGAAAAGTAGAGGGCATCGTTTTCTAGATGGAACAAGGCAGGATGATGACTCCTCCCATGACAGCAATTCCAAAAGTGAAGAGATGGAAAAAAAACCTTTCCAAGATGTAGAAGATGCTAAGAGATGGAACAAGATGGATGAACTGGCCAAACAACTGACTACTACAAAGCGTGCAGAGGAGAATGAAAGTGATGAAGACCCAGATAGATCCATGAAAATGGCTTTCAAATCTCACAACACAGGTGACTTCCCTAACTCTCCAGAAGATGAAGCAAGGCGGCTGCAGAAGCATCATTCAAAAGAGGACAGTGAACAAGGGTTTCCACTTCTTCCCATACCTGAAGAAAAAAAGGATGAAGAAGGAAGTGCAAACAGGAGGACAGAGGTAGGTTGACAAATTCTTGTAGAAACCATGTTTTGAATAAAGTGTCAAAAGCCAGAAGAATGCTTGAGAATTTCTCTTGGTGGAAATTTTGAGCTTATTTTCTAGTCAGAGATAGCAGATAATAGAAGATGGGAAAACCAGAGAGGCTACAGGCTGCTGCAGAAATGCTGGTAGCAAAAGACCGGCCATTCACATACCACACTTGACCACTTCTTAAGTAAATTAGGGCAAGAACACCCTACCCCTTCCATAAGAAATTTACAGAAATTTATTTCCCCTCTGAAATTGTAAACCAAATCAAATGAGAATTGATAGGGGAACTTTTCTGCACTATTTCGAGCTATTTCAGGGTTTCCTCTTTTATTCTGTCTTTTCCAAATTGTCAGGTTGTGTTTTATAAGCTTTCTACAGTGATGTCCATTGGAGGTTTCAAAATAGGCAAGATGGTGGTTGTCCCATGATACCCCATTTATACATGCATACAATTGTCATCTTGTGATTGCCACTCAGCTCATTATGTGAGCTGAGATGGATGTAGTAGGCAGTTTTTATTGTATCTTTAGAGGTAAGTGTTATCTAATATAATTCTTTTGTATGAAATATCCTGAATGTTTTAAGTGGGTTCTATTATGCCTAGAGAGTGACTGTAACATGACATGATGATCTCCAGACTCAAGTTCACAGCTCTTATAATAGTTCAAGCCTGTAATAACATGTCTGTAATAAAGGAGATAAGGAAAGTTGTAATAAAAGTCCCCCCAGCATGTATTCCTTATACTGTAAAGTATATGTCCTAAATTTCAGTGATTACATGGGATACTACAAAAGCTGCTCTGGTCAAAGATCCAGATTCAAAAGCTAGAAATCTTTGAGATCATTCCATTAAAATGCTCTGAATCTGAATAATCTTCAAATATATTTCCAAAGTCCTTGTAGGTGATGACCAGGCTGAGCTTGAGGGAGGGGTCAAATGTGTCATAAGTCATGAGTCCCTATACACCTGCAAGAGATCTAAGTCCAGCCCACCTTGAATTCCTTGCTTAAGTCCTGTGCATTCCCTTAAGGGTCACTTGGCCAGATTCTTGTAGAGAGTTAAGCTTGCAAAATCTTATAAATCTTTATACTCGTTTGAACTGCCTGAATCTCCTGATTTTTCCAGTGCTTGATAGCCCTTTGCCTTTTGGTTACAGCTTCAACCCAAAGACTGAAATAAATAATATCCTAAACCAGCAGTGTCAAACTCAAGTCAAACTCAAGGGTGCTTAGATCTGGCCCGTGGGGCCACCCTGGAAACAGGGAAGGACCAGCCCGCGGTACCTCTGCCAGCGAAAACAGAGCTTGGGTGGGCTGCCCGCGGTCCTCCCAAGCCCCATTTTTGCTGGCAGAGGGTTGCAGGAGGCCGTCGCAGCTGAAAACGGAGCTTGGGAGTCTGTTTTCACTGGCAGAGCGCTCGGGCCACCACAGGCGCCCCGACACGAGTGACGTCGAGCTGGTCATGCTCATCCTGGCCACGCCCACCCCGACCCCTTGAGGTCAAACACAACCCTGATGCGGCCCTCAATGAAATCGAGTTTGACACCCCTGCCCTAAACACTTGGCAAAAATTTTATGGCCTTGGGTGCTCGTAAGTGTTTTTAGGGAGTGTCCTAGAATTACTCATCTGTGTTGACAAGTCAACTGCTGAAATACTATCCTCTGCATAAGGCTGACCCAAAGTAGCTTGCTGCCTTAAAGAAAGCAGGAGATACTCGCCTGCTCTTCCCCTTTTATTACATAGAAGCCAACAAAATTAGCAATTGATTCTTACTGCAAAACTGGGCATCAGGAACCGGTACTGTGGAGGCAGGTTTTTCTGTGGACCGGAGGGGGCGTGGTTTTGCATGCTGCCTGCATCCCCGTGGATGGGGCTTTGCTTGTTTGCGCAGCCTGGTTGCTGGCATGCCGTGGACCTGTGCTGGTCCACAGACTGGAGGTTGGGGACCCCTAACTTGATGGCAGTAGGCCAATTAAGTGGTTTATATCAGCATTTTCTCTCTCTCTCTCTTTCATTGTTCTATCTCTCTAGCACCTTCCACTTTTTGTTCAGTTCTCTAATACCAGCTCCCTCACACAAATACTACAGTGTGGCAGGGCTGATGTGCATTGTATGAGCTGAACAGTGGCTTTGTGTGTGTGTGTGTGTGTGTGTGTGTATGGGTATACACACACAAACATGCATGCTGGTTTAGTTGCATCTCCACTTCTTGATCAAGAGACTCTTCAGGTGATTCCATCTATTACATGATTTAGTGAAAATTATTAGGTAAGATATCCAGCTTGCTCTAGTCAGTAACAAAGCAGCATCACCACCATGCTGTTACTTAGAGGTGGAAAGGAAACAGGTGACAGCCCAAGGCAGTTATTTCATTTGGCCGCACAATAGAGTTAATTTTACTCAAGACAATATATAAAGGATTGCTCCCCCCTTTTCTCCTTTGGTGCTCTGTAGTTGCAAAGCTTTGTACCCAAAACAAAATCAGTCTACTTAATGAATCACAAAACCAGGTGATTATTTCTTTTCTTCTATTCTAACTATTTTGGCTTGTTTTCACCTTTCTAGCATAGGTTTTCATGGAATTGCAATAACAATGCATCAGGGAATCAACAAGATAACCTTGACAACAGTTGCTCAGGTACCAGTAGGAGAAGAAAACTCTTTGCCATCAACTGAGTACAAGGAGAAAAAGGAAGAGGGGGATTTTTTTTTTGTCGTCTCATTGCTCCATACTTCTTTAGATACCCTTGACTGTACAGATAAGATGAAAAAGAAATATGACAGGGGCACATCCATTTAGACATGTACATCCATTCATGCAAGAACAATAGTTGGGCTACTAAAGATAGTAACCGTCAGTTGTAATTATTCATGAAGTACTGTATTCCACAACCATGAATTCTTTTTGGCATCAGGAAAATCTAAATTGGCTTTTTCTTATAGTTTTATCTTATGGACTGAATTCAGCAGACAGGATCTTGTGAATATTCTTGTGCTTGGCTCCATGGAATCACTTCGTGCTGCAGGCTGTGCCCTTCCAATATCCAGAATGGTAGAATATCCTAGGAATGACACCAGAGAAGAATCATAGTAGACACTGAAAGTTGAGGTTCAGTCCTTAGCTATTTTAGGTTAGGCTGATAGATGGAAATTTGTAGAACTATTGCCGAATACCGGTAGTACAGACCACTCTTCCTTAAACTAGAACCTGTATCAGATATAACCCCTCTCCTGGCATTTGATACAGGCTAATGAATATAGGAAGTGAATTTGACTGTCGAGTTATGAAAATTATATTCCAAAACATCTGAAGTGTACTAAATTGGAGGAAGATAGATCCTTACTCCAACTTGATAGAAATCAACTTTATAAATGCACCTAGCCAACATTGGCTGAATTCCCAAAAGTTTAAGCAGTTTTGAATCCATTGGTTAGTACATGGATAGAGATCGACAGTAAAGCGAATACATCATTTTGCTTTAATGATTTGCATCATTAAACTTTTTTTTCCTTTTAGGATCAAGAACTGGAAAGCTTGGCTGCAATTGAAGCGGAACTGGAGAAAGTTGCTCGCAAGCTCCACGCCCTGAGAAGAGGTTAATGCACCATAACACGGGGGCAAGACACCAGAAATGTTGAATCACTGTTTTAAACACTGCATTTTATTTTAAAACAATAAAGTAATAATGGAGGAGGTGATTTTTTTTTTTTTTTGCAAAAGCCTGTATTGCAACAAAAAACAGCCATTTCTCTTTTTTTCTAGTTGCGATGCTTTCTTGCTTTTTGTCATAATTTGCTTATTTGCTATCTGCTTGCTTTAGTAATCATTTTATTTTGAAATGTTTGGATTACTGCATAACAAGCAGTATGACTTAACTCATATATTCTCTATTGCAAAAAAAAAAAGGATTGATTTATAATTTCCTCTCCTGTTATTTCTTTTCCCCTCCTCTTTTCCCTTCATTATCAGCTTTCTAGAATTATTTCTCCCATTAGATTTCCTGGATAAAATTACTTGCAATAACTTGTTAACCTTCTGATTTAAAGATAGCACTCTTGACTGCAATATATTCTATATAAAAACTAAGGAGAAAAATAAAGACACAATCTTGGTCTCCCTTCTTTGCCTATTTCAGCTGCAATTTAATGTACTTTTAGGTAACATTTCTGCAAAGGCTCAACACAGTGCAGTGATTAAAGTGCCAATTCTGGATTCTGTGTATAGATATAGATTCACACACAATTCCCCTGGTTTGTTGAATAAATCTAATATTTTTGTAAAGTAAGTTTTTTAAAAGTAGCTCAGTGAATAAACCTGGCCTGTATACAGGGTAACAAGGAAAGTTGTACTTTCTAAAGCAGGATGGGCAATTTGCAGCCATTGGCTTAATAACTTCAATAAGCATCCATAACTTTTCAAATAGCCTCTTCGAATGCTATAGAAAGTGAAGCTTCTCTTTTAGCAATCCACTGAATTGAGAGGAAGAAACAGAAAGACAAAGATCAAAACCCATGTCCATTCGTAAAATGTAACTCTTTTTAATAAACTATTTTTGCCATCCGCAGATCAACTATGCCAGCCAAGTGAAGGAATATAAGGCCACAGCATTCATCAGCTGGATAGGTCATTTTGATAGTACTGTCAATCAGCTGTCCAAGTGCCTGGAGGCCATGAGGGTCTGGATGGGGTAGTAACACTAAACGGCAATGGATATTTGGGCATCCTAGAATTGGTGAATGGGGATTTAGATTTCTTAAGAGTTGCCCCTTCAGATAGATTCTGGGGCAGCTCATAACATCCAAAATACAATTACAAACATAACCACCACCTAGGGAGGGTTGTATTACCTCACTTAGGGCTAGTGAGCAATTTGAGGGGCTTTTGAACCTGCAACTTCCACTTGAAAAACAGGCAATAGCTCTGGTCAAGAAGGCATTTACATAGATCCACCTTTATTCTAATTGTACTCTTTTTGGCCACAAGTCAGTGATGGGATTCACATTTTTTTACTACCAGTTCTGTGGGCGTGGCGTGGCTTGGTGGGCGTGGCAGGGGAAGGATACTGTAAAATCTCCATTCCCACCCCACTCCAGGGGAAGGTTACTGCAAAATCCCCATTCCTCCCGATCAGCTGGAACTCGGGAGGCAGAGAATAGATGGGGGTGGGGCCAGTCAGAGGTGGTATTTACCGGTTCTCCGAACTACTCAAAATTTCCGCTACCGGTTCTCCAGAACTGGTCAGAACCTGTTGAATCCCACGTCTGCCACAAGTGCTTTGGTCACTTCACATATGGTCTATTGTAACATGCTTTTATACCTCAGATCTTGAATACCTCAGAAGCTGCAGTTGATCCAGAATGCAGCAACTTGGGCAGTTACCTGTATGCTTCAGTATATCCAGCTAACATCTTTGATTTAGGACAGTGGTTCTCAAACTTCCTAATGCCGCGACCCCCTCGCGACCCCCACCCCGCCACCGTGACCCCCTCCCCGCGCGCGATGAGGTGACAAAGGGGGCGTGGCACCAGGGGTGAAATGCTCCCAGTTCGGGCGTGCCTGCGTGTCGCCGGACAGCTGGTAGTGACGGAAGCGGGAGACTTTGCCCACCCGCCAGGACGCCGCCATTTCGGTTCTTTTACCCTCTGCGCATGCGCAAAGCGTTCTGCGCATGCGCAGAGGGTAAAAGAATCCAAATGGCGGTGTCCAGGCGAAGTCTCCCGCTTCCATTGCTACCGGCTATGCGGGGACCCGCAGGCACGGCCGAACCGGGAGCATTTCACCCCTGCTGACGGTGGCACCAAGATGGCGGGCTAGCATGCGTGGCGACCCCTGTGAAAAGGTTGTTCGACCCCCAAAGGGTTCGCGACCCACAGGTTGAGAACCGCTGATTTAGGAGATGCACTGGGGTTAACAAAAGACTTTCAAGTGTAATTCAAGGAGCTGGTTATTACTTTTAAACCCCCCACAGCATTAGGCCTAGCTATTAGCTACTTGAAGGATTATCTCCCAGAGTTAATTCTTTCCATCTGATCTGATGGAATTGGCATGCCCAGGTCCTGTTGATAAAATGTCAACCAATGGGACCCTGGAACTCTGCTTTCTCTGGCACTGGTGCCACCCTCAAAAAGCTCTCAAAACTTGGTTTTTCTCCCAGGATTTCAATTAGCTTTATGGATGGGGTCTTCAAGTGTATTCATGTAGTTGTGGAGGCATACCAAGCCATTTTTGATAATTTTCATTCATTTTTAATATGGTACATTGCCCAGAGCTGATTTGAATTGGGCCTCCCTACAAATGTAATAAATTGTATTGTCACGCAAAAAAGTTGGAAGCTGCATTCCTGGTCACCCCTGATAAAAATCAACTAGCAGATGAGAAAGACAACTTTTCTGGTGTAAGATTTCTGGAGTGGGGACTATAGGGTTAGAAAGCCTTGTAGGAATTTAGCACCCACCCCTCTCCTAGAAGAATGAAATATTCTAGGAAGTATTAAAAAGGCAGGAGATTATATTTTCCCTAAAGGAGAAACATGTTTCTAAAGGCAAACTCAGAGCCTCAGCTCCCGGCCCCCCCCCCAGCAGATATTTTGGTGCCAACCTATCTACAAGACAAAAGCTGGG
>QLTV01002564.1:151066-162719 GCA_003457575.1 Thermophis baileyi
CTGATCTCACTGAAATGGAAATAAGTGCTTGGTGCCAAAGGTGAATAAATTCACGCCATGTTACAATCTCTCAGAATATACATAATTTAGGTATACAAAGATGTATCAACAAATTCAGATATACAATATTTCAGTCATTAACCAGAACACAGAATGAGGTTTTGTATAAGGCATTTATTTTAATCATGTTTTTTGGAAAATGGAGTTTTCTCCCTGAAGCAGACATTGAAACAACAGAGGGGATTTAAGTGCATTTTAACTCTATGGTTAAAATAGTAGAATATTTGTCACAAGTGTTTGGCAAATAAGGATGAAATGAAGAAAAAAATTATGGAAATCAATGATTTAAGCAACAGAAGCACCATGTGATTATTGAGAAGGACGTCAGTCATGCACTACAAGTAAACAGCCAAGGTACTAATATTTTTGGTTTTATATAGGGCTATTTAAAAAAAATGAAATCATATATATTTATATGCATGTATAAATATGCATGTGTGTATCGGTGTGTACACACAGACACTCTAAATACGAAAGAATTTAATTTTATGAAAGTAATTTTGTGAACAGGGCCAAAGCAAATCACAACACTCACACTTGCTATAACACTATCTAAAATAGCAGAAGACAGCATTGATATCCTTAATTCAAACGTGACATAATAAAGAAATGGTCCAAGATAACTTCAACTTTGAACTGATAAAATGCTTAAGCATGCCTTAAGTTTTTGTAAAACTTTCCACAAATTCTGTCCCATCCAAAAAATAAAAAGGAGAAGGGAAGAGGAGAAGGGATAAAAAGAAAAAGAGATGTACAATCCATATTAGCATAGAGATGAGTCCAATTCACTGGGACATTGACTGGAATTGAACACAGAAGGAGACATATGAACGATATGATAACACCAAGGAAGAAATCTAAAGAACTGAAAAAAATGCATCCCATATTTTACTGCACTTTTTTTTCATAAAAGTGATAGAGAATCCCTATTATTTAAGGGTGCACACAATCTGAAATATAGATGTCACTATTTTTATACTTACATATTTGCATTTTATAAATACATGTCCTTTCACATAGTAAACAATACACTAAGGTGTTGCTGTGCAAATGGTGAAAGATACAAGTGCCAATGGGCCATAAACTACTTGCAAACAAGTCTCCTTCTGCACCCAATATATTTATCATTACAACATATATTTTGGTAAGTGTCTTCTAAAGTAAAATCTAACAGTGCATTGAGAATTTATGTCTCAATGTTTCATTAAAAGCAAATTGTTGGATTATGTCCTATTAAAATAAGATTAAACAAAACAATAGATCACAAGGAAAATAGATGCAATTTACAAAAGTTGGTTTGACTAAAGGAAACTTGTATTACAAAATACCGTTTGGTCCTTTGAACCTAGTAAATAAATATGTTCCTTGACCATACTAATTCAGACTGCAGGTGAGTTTGTACTAATTGAATTCTTCACTATAATCACACTGCAATTTTAATTCTGAAAACTTGGAATTGAATGGAAACTGAATTCAGTATTCCATAATCCAGGAACAACTTTTTCCTCTTCTTATATATTCTTAGTCCCAACTGCATACAGAGTAATATTTTTATAAAGCCATTCTTAAATAAGATGTGTTAGCTAACTTTATTGAGATACTGAGGAAGGAATGCTCTTTTTGTTATTGAAAACTGGTTTATAATGATTTGCCATTTTGAAACACAATTCAAAAATTAAAGAAGACAATATTTAGTAAAGAAATGTAAAGAGCCTCTGAAAAAGTTAGCACTCAGTTTCTTCGACACAATCATAGGTAATTCTTGCCCTCATGAGGACCACATTTATCAGGAAATTTGATTTTTTTGTATTACAGCAGTAAGATTGAACTGAATCAATGGTCAATTACATATTCTGACAGACTTAAATATTACTCGCAAATTACATCAGGAAAATTTTAATTTTGATACACTTTAAAAAAAACCAGTACTTATAAAAATGGAACATTACATTGTCTCAAAAGAGGAAGTGCTTTTATAAAGGAAATGTATTTCTTCTTGAACACCACCAACTTTACATATGGGTTCAAAAAGAAAACATTCTGTAGATAACAAATCAAGTAACTCATTCATATTTATATGGATGGAAACAGGAGGGAGAAACTAAGAATAGAAGGGAGTAAACAGTTATATGAAGTCAGCAAAAAACAACAAAAAAATCAGTATCTTGGTATTGTAGGTATGTCCAACATTCTTTCTTCATATGTATAGCTCAGTGCCATGAATAATTTTCTTAAGACAGGCTACCATAGCATATTTTGAGAATAAAAAGTAAGGGATGTTTATTCCCTTTGAATACCACTGGGACACCAATAGTTACTGCATTACATTCTCAGTGAAAATGGCTCAAGA
The DNA here is from genome assembly GCA_003457575.1 of Thermophis baileyi. Lineage (NCBI taxonomy): Eukaryota > Metazoa > Chordata > Lepidosauria > Squamata > Dipsadidae > Thermophis > Thermophis baileyi. Next base: position 153,477 of record QLTV01002564.1, read on the forward strand.
CCCTTTTCTAGAAAAAAAAGGGGGATTTAAAAACTGATGTCAAAACACCAACCTGGCGCTTCTGAAAACAGCATTACTTTATTTTTTAATATGTTTGGGAGACCAAACTCGATCCACAGGTGTCTGCCACGTCACGTACCTGTTTGCTCTTGCCAGCTCACACAAATGGTGTCAAACGAGAACAGGCTAGCAGTAGAACTGAGCATGATATAAACATTCTGCGAAAATATCTTATAAAATGCTCAGAACAACCTATAGTAAACTGCACTTCTGAGTTATCAGGCATGGAAGGGAAGCTGCCAACTAGGAGAACCCTTGCTGATAAGAGGCTTGCTGATTCAGAAAAATCTTGATCTGCTTATCCAGATGCAGAAGAAAGAAAAAGCCCAAGATATACTTATTTAAGAGTGGATAATTTTATACTACGTGTCTAAAAAATAATTATGTTACTCAGACAAAGCACATGTTTGTTCTGATGTTATGTAATTAATAATTCTAGTTAATCATTTCTTAGCTTAAGTTCGTTTTTTAAAAAAAAGTAATTTCCAGTATTTATTAAATGAATTATCATTTATAACTGATTATATAAAGCAAAGGAACAACAGCATATATAAAATGTAATCAATTACCATATTTTGAAATTAACCTGAAAAGAGGTTTAAACTCTTTTTTAATATCACCTTTAGATTATTTATGATATAAAAAGTATATTTGTTGCAGAGTAAAAATTTTAAGTTTAACCATTTTCAGTACCAACTATTTCTCATTTTATAGTTTGGGTAATCTAGCAATGGAGCAGATATTATTCACTCACATAAATCTAACATGTAATCTTCCTCAGATTTTGAATAGAATGTGATAACTCAGGTCTACTGAGGTTTTACATTTTTAGCTCTTTTTAATCACATTAAGATTTTTATGGAATTTTACATCCAAACACTTATTTCTATAATAAGGAAGATGGACTGGTTTCTGGTAGAGATTTAAAGTATATTACTGAAAATATACTTTACACAAAGAAACATTCTAATGAGAGGCACAAAAGATTATTTGTAATGTATATACTGGAAAGCAGAAAAAAATGTTTAAAAAGTTGCTTCTTATTTTCCTGCCACGAGTAGAGTTATGGATAGTTACACTTTCTTAAACAAACTAAACATGGATGCTATTTGTGTACATTTAAGCCTGTCTACTTTAATTGTCCTTTAATATTTAACAACACCAGTAATGCTTCTTTTGGGACCTACATGCATTGGCAACATTTTTGTTATTACTCAACAGACCCTCAAAAGTAGAGGTTGGTCTTTCAAGTTGAAACAAAAATTGGAATCATACAACCAAACTACAACTCTCCTCTCCCAAGGCTTTCCAGAAGAAAAAAGACACATTTCTCTTCAATCTCTATGACAAACAGGAGGCTGTTCAGCACATTTCAGTTCTCACATAAAATCGCCCTTGGGGAGGAACACATGGCAGTGTATCTAGATTGAAAGAGAGTTCAAGAAATTTGCTGCAACAAAACAGAGATGAAATAATTGATTTTGCACTCATTTTTTTAGTACCATATGCTCAGCGCTCTGTAATGTAATAGCACACTGTGCTCTCTCTGGAACCTGACAATATTATTCATATTTTATTCCACACAAAATAGTCTGATAGAAAAAAAACCACAGAAAGGATTACAAACTGTCTGCTGGCCAGCTCACTTGCAATGCCATCTTATTAAACTAAATGCAAGATATGAACAACTTTGTCTTTGTTTAAATAAGCAGCAGTTACATCAAGGGGTGAACGAAGCTGACAACCTATTTGGCTACAGAATTAAATTAGATTCTAGTTAAAGTCAAGATATGAACTGCACTTTTATCAGATGTACTTTGTATTAAGACTTTGGAAAATTTACGAAATATATCATTTGTAAATAAATATAAAATGTACAATTACATATCAGTAGTTTATTTTGGAGAAATAAAACAGTGCAAAATAGGCTAACCAAAATTTAGAAGGCAGCCATTAAAAGAAATTCTCATTATTAAAAAATAGGAAATAGCAGAAATATATTTCAACTGGATCAAATAGTCCAGGCTGATCAACAATTTTGAAATGTCTTCTAACTAAACCAGATGGAACATTCTTTTCCCCAGCTTGCTCACCTAAGAACTGAAATTTATTGTATAAATGATGATGATGTGGGAGAGGTTTTTTTTCCCTTAAAATTAAAAATATTGTCATAATACCCCTCTGAATCAGATAATATTACTTGTTCCCTGAAGACATGCCAGAAGAACTAACCTGTTATGCCTCTTCCCTTGACTCTCCCACAAGCTGTATAAAAGAACAAGATGGTTCGAACCCTGTTGCAAATTGCTAGTTTCTTGATCCATGCAAGCAGCAGTCAAGGAGGTAGTATTTTTGGAGGGGAGGGGGGGTGGCAATGCTCAGTACAGCTATGAAATACTCTTGCCTTAATTAAAGTTACAGGGGAGGGAGAGACTCAGCTATGTTCAAAGGTGCCTTTCTTCAGGACAATTTTGGCTTGTATTGTGTGTCTGTGTGTAATGTTAAAATCCAATCTTTTTCTAAATATCAATAACTTTTAATAGTGTTGCTATATTGAAAAAAAAAGTTTTATGAAAATATGTCTGACCTATTTTTCACTCCCACCAAAGGCATGTAAAATATGCATGGACAAATATCAATAATTTATTGGGAAATTGCAGCAACTGTTATTGAGATAGACAATAATTCAGGATCATTATAGGACTCAAATTTGTATTAGAAATAAGCAAAATGACCATATAGTCTCATATAAGAAACCTTTCTACAAATATTGTCTTCTCTTCAGCTATTTGTAGTCAATACCTATTGCAGAATTATGAATAACTTTAGAAACAAAACCACAAAGGAACATAGCACTTCTCCTTCCTATTAATTCTTGAACAGTTTCCTGCACTTATACCATAGTTTGGAATCATTTCTGGTCCTCCCTTTTTAACCTCCCTTTCATATTTCATCAGATATTTCCATTTTTTCCCTTATTCTAAAAACAAAGAAACAAATAAAAAGCTGCCATCAGCGGAGGAAAATATATTAATATCAGTTCATACATATTAAGAAATGGGTCATCTTTATAGGAACTGAGAGAATCTGAGAATTCAAACTTTCTTTAATCCAACAAAAAAACACATAATGTTGCCTGAATGCAAGTATTACCAATATATTATCCTTTTAAAAATTGGGATTCATGTGAACAACTTGTAGCATGTATGTCGTATACATTCACACTACTATCTGAGTGTGAATTAGTCCATAGATCCCTAATTCATGATGATCAATCTTTCCAAATGTATCTAAATATGTAAAATACTTTAGCAATGTTTCCTGAGACAATTTAAAGATTGTCTCATATTAAGAGTCCCAAAACTCATTCACAGTACCTTTTCAAATTCACGACCAGTTCAAAGCTACACAAAGATGATGTTGTGTTGAAAGAAACAGAGTTAAAGATGCACTGTTGTTTTGTTACTTGTTCTTAAAATATAACCAGACTGAATTACAGGTTAGATAAATATTACCCTTATACTGTATCTCAAATGTTCAACCCCACAAATGATAGACCAGAAATGGAGACAAATTGCTGCTGATTTACTTCAACAAATTTACTTTTACTTCTACCCACCACTAAGGAAAAATACTTGTGCAGAGTAGTGCTTACAAACAGGCCCCTAAATAACATATAATGCTAATCCACAATTTGAGTTTCTTGTTTAATATGATGCACAAGCCCACCCTAACAAAGAAACCATGATTTATAAATCACAGTGAATGGATCTGTGCATCATACAAAGCTAAAAATAAGCCACCCTATCAGTTAATAAATATGTGAAAGAGATGTCCTTTAGTCTCAGGATCAGTAAAGCAGCAGAAAAAGCCAAACTCCCTAGCTTGTTCTTATGCTAGATGTGGTAATCCTCCAACAATTAGGAAGTCCTCTGCCCCCAAATGAGATTAAGGGCAGTATTACATCAACCTATAGTTTTTCACAATAGCAAACAAATACCCAGGCATTATTCTTCTTTAGGGAAATGGGAAACTATCTGAAGCACTTTCTAACTTCAAAGTTTTCCACAAAGAAGTAAAATGCTGATCCTGGGTATGCAGGTTTCCTCTGGATTTAGGTGTACAATCAATGCATGTTTTACTCTTTGGAATGGGCTGGAAAAAAGATGGAAGGGGGTTGAATCCAAGTGTGCAAATTTTCAACACAAATTCTTATCAATCTGGGACGATTCATCACCCAACTCTGGTCGATGATTACAAAGAAAAGGAAAAGGCATGGGGAAAAAAACACAAATCCATCCTCCCACATTAAGATATAGTGTTTAAGATACATGCACACAACAGGCACCCATACATGGATGGATAAACTCACTATAGAACTATAAGAGGAATCTGTTAAAGTGGACCCATATCACTAATTTCACTTTCTTTCAAAAAAATTACACTGAATTCACAGCCCAGGGGCTGACTGCTTTCTTTCTCAGTCTGTGGCACAGATAGGGATCATTGAGAGGAAGCTTTTGTGGCCAACGTGGCCACACAATGCTGCTGAAAGCTCGGTGACATGGATGAGTTACAGCCCAGCCTCTGGTGCTGCAGCTTGACTGAGCTGTTGGTCTCGTTCTCCACAATCCAGGGGTCTTGGCTTGCCATGCTCCGGCAGCCAGTGTTAGCACAGCACGTCCGCTCCCCCACGAGGCTGCTGCTCTGCTCTGCCAGGAATTTGTTATGGTTCAGCTGGGACAACTCTGGAGTTTGCTCCTGCAGGGTGGTAGCTATGTGGTTCAGGAGGTCAGTGAAAAACTCTGAGACACCTTCGTATCCTGAAAGTAATGAAGAAGTCAGGCGATAAAACATTAGCTATGGCTACAGTTTTCTTGTTAAAGTTATCTTCCCTCTTCATACGCAAGAAGATGGCACATCACCTGTAGCGATAATTCACCAAGTTGTGTGCTCTACCTCTTGGAAATATCACTTTCTTTTTCTTTTAAAAATGTCTTTAAAACATCTCCCATATTTTATTTCTCTGGCCCCCAAAACTGTTAAGTGCTCTTTTTAAAAGTACAAAAGTTTTGCAGGCATCTCTGAACAAAGGAAGCTCTAAGAGACTGTTTCCTTTCTCCTGATCAATGTCATTGATATTAATTGGTGCATGACTGCTACAGAGATAGGCACAGGACTCAGATTAGATGGAAAGATTCACTGGGGGATTAAAAACCTTGCTTCTCCAAAGGTGATGCTACAATATAGTGATATAAAACACATTGCCAGATTACTGCAATGCTTTTAGGAGATATTCTTATTTTTTCCAGAGAAATGATCATTCCTCTTGACACAGTAGGATAAACATACCATGGAGAGAAACCTGGACATTTTTAGACACAATGGCAAGAAATGTTAATCTAAACACAGGAGAGACGTATCCTGAACTTTTTGTTTTGTTAGTTAAAGAGTTTAATTCAAAGAACTAACTTTCCATTTTCAATCAAAGTCTTATGCTGCCCTTCAATTTAGCATTACATATTGTCCCATTCCGTCTCTTGTTCTCAGGAGCAGCTCCTCTCAGGAGTAAGTACATTGTATGCAAAATGAAATTTGTTGTACATAAATGCTTCTTGTAAAATCGTTTAATTTAATGAATATCTTATTGCATCATGCTTGTCAGAAATATATTTGCTGTTGTAAAAGGTGTGCATGAGCCCTGTACACACAGTGCAATGCGATCATTTGGGATTTATTGGGATGCTGCAATGCAACGGAAGTCATTTTAAGTGCCTTATGAAGCCAATTTCATTGGAAGGACCACTTAGTTTTGGGGCAGAAACATTTTTGTATGCAAGAGGCCACCAGGTTGAGACTTTAATGGTCTCAGAAGCTGAATCATTCCCCATCCCTTTTTAAAAGCAAGGAAAATGACAGTATTAGCAGATGTCTCCTGTGAGAAAATAGATGATTTAATTTTCTGAAGAAAATTAGAATGAATTTGCCCTGCAGAATTTTGAGGGAACACTCAGTGAAAATAGGAAAGAACAGCTCGGAAGCCCAAGACCAAATAGTACATCTAATGAATGCATTTCTACTGGCACTAAAATCAAACTGAAACCACACGGTTTTGGGAGAATAGGGTGGGTTTGTTTTTGTGAAACACATCTCAAGAATCTAACAGATTAACAGCAGAGCTCTTCTGAAATGTTCTTGAACTTCAGTGTATACTTTTTTTTAAAAAACCTAGCATTTCTTTTGCTTCCGTTCATAGTTTGGTATGATTCAGTTTTTAAATGTGATAAATTAAATAAATAAATAAATAAATAGCTTTGCAGCCTATATTTCTTAGAGTACCAACTTATTTGTAGACCAAATGAAATCTATAGAAAAGTAGTTGGTTTTCGACTGATGGGAAGTCGCCCAAGATCTGGGAGTGCCCAAGTGGCTGGAAATAATTAATGCTACTAGAGAAACCGAATGGATCTAAATTGGATGGTGATTGATCATATCTAGAGGCAGCCAGTCAGCTGAAAGGAGAAAAAAGGCTATTGTTAATTACATTACTAATGAAATCAGCTACAGGGTTGAAGACAATAAAAATATACTGAAGCAGTGAATAAAAGCAAAGTCTGCTTTCTGCATTAATTTAGAGTTTCGTAAGTACACTTTATGCAATCTTTCTACATCTTAAGTGTGCCTCAGATACACAGATGGACATAGATGTCCTTAATGACAACCATGCTAGTGCAGCATTATGAAAGTTGAGATCCACACCACTGTTAGGCACCCAGGTTGGACAGAGTTAGACAATTCGTGATAACATATTACAGTGATGGCGAACCTGTGGCACGCGTGCCACAGGTGGCACGCGGAGCCATATCAGAGGGCACGCAAGGCGTTGCCCTATGTCAGCTCCAGCCCAGCTGATTTTCAGCCTTGGGGAAGGCCGTTTTGCCCTCCGGAGGCTTCAGGGAAGCTTCCTGAAGCCCCGGAGTGCGAAAAATGGCCCAACGGGCAAACCGGAAGTGCGTTTTTCCGAACTTCCGGTTTGCCCGTTTTTCACCGTCCCAGGCTTCAGTGAGGCCTTTGCGCATGCGTGGGGGGGTGGGGGGGTTGTGCGCATGCGTAGGGGGCAGCGCAGGGGGGTTGTGTGCATGCATGGGGAGAGGGAATGGGTGTGGGCACGTGCATGCGCACTAGCGCGTGCACACACACCCTTCTGGCACGTGAACCAAAAAAGGTTCGCCATCACTGACATATTACATCATTCTGTGTTTTACCAAGTTACTATTACCTTAACTTTCCAATGTCAGCCTTACCTAGCATGATCAAAAACAAGACACCACAGAACTGCAGTCCAAAACATTCAAAAAACACAATTTGCCTGCAGTGTGTGTGTATACAGTTACCTTATATGTACAAGTAGTCTTCAACTTACAACAATTGAGCCCAAAATTTCTGTTGCTAAGCGACACATTTGTTAAGTGAGTTTTACCCCATTTTATGACCTTTCTTGCCACAGTTGTTAAGTGAATCACTGCAATTGTTAAGTTAGTACACAGTTTTAAGTGAATTTGGTTTCCCCATTGACTTTGCTTATCAGAAGGTCACACTGCAACTGTCATACCTACGAGTCAGAATTTTGATCGTGTGACCATGAGGATGCTGCAAAGGTCATAAGTGTGGGAAATGGTCATAAGTCACTTTTTTCAGTGCTGCTGTAACTTTGAATGGTCACTGAATGAACTGTTGTAAGTCGAGGACTACCTGTACTTAGAATTGTAAGGGGTCCATTGCATAATTTGAGTTTCTAACTCAATGGAGGATCTTACTCATGTAGATCACCTGTCTCCTCTTGAACTTGCTGAGGCAAGGATAAAATTCTGACGGAAGTGTTGATGCTGAATCTAGATCCAAAAACATGGCTCTGCTACTTTCTTCATCCATGTCTTGAGAGTGAGCATATTTTAAAATTTTTAAAAGGGGAAGCCACAGTTTGGAATCCTCAGGGTATCTCAAAAATACTTTTTATTATGATAGAAGTGGATGGAATCCTATTATTTGTATTTAATCTGATTTGATTTAATCTGATTTACATAAAATTTATATATTTATTTTTTTATCCTGGGCTCAGCCACTTTGTCTTGACCTTACTCATTTTTGGAAGTTGAATTCTTGGTATACCATTGAAAGTAGTGGTGAAATCCAATTTTTTTTACTACCGGTTCTGTGGGCGTGGCTTGGTGGGCGTGGTGTGCCTTGGTGGGCGTGGCAGGGGAAGGATACTTCAAAATCTCCATTCCCTCCCCACTCCTGGGGGAAGGATATTGCAAAATCTCCATTCCCACCCCACTCTGGGGCCAGCCAGAGGTGGTATTTGCCGGTTCTCTGAACTACTCAAAATTTCCGCTACCGGTTCTCCAGAACCTGTCAGAACCAGCTGGATTTCACCCCTGACTGAAAGGACAATTCTGGGACTTTGTTTGAAAAAAATATTCTGCACTCTTGCTTGAAATGAATGTTAACTTTGAAGTATAATATTTGTATTTTGGTGTATTGTATATATCAGTTTGCTCTCACCTGGAAATGCATTGATATCAATGACTGCATGCTGACCAGTCAGATTATTAATGATAATGTCAATGCCAAAGAGAGAAATCCCCAAAGTCTGCCTTAGTGTCTTTGAGATTGCTCGGATAACGTCATCATTTGGTCTCTCAAACACCCCTTCTATTTTATCAAGCTGCAAAAGAAAGACAGAGAATGAAATTGTAGAGGGATACTAAAGAAAAAACAGGTATCCTCGCATTTCCTCCAGACATGAAACACAGCATCTGCAGATACCATAGATCAATATTTTAAAATGTCTGAAATCTTGCCAGAATGATAAAATCCCATAACTCTGGGGACAAAATGTCAACTTTAAGGTGGCAGGGCTAGCAGAGACAGTGGACTGCAAGGCAGCCATGCGGAGGGGCAGAGAAGTGTGGGGTGGGAGGGAGAACTGAAGGTCCCCCTGTGGTTATAAGTGCAGGTGAGCTGCAAGAGCCCCAACTTTGGGGACCGGGCATAAGGACCATTCAGCTAGAGCAGTGATGGCGAACCTTTTTTTGCTTGGGTGCCAAAAGAGCACGCACGCGCAATAGCATGTGCGTGCATGCCCACACACATAATGCAATGCCCTCCCCCCCTTTGCGG
>QLTV01002564.1:164205-190687 GCA_003457575.1 Thermophis baileyi
TGACATGAAAGCAACAAAAACCTGTTTTTTAAATTGGAGTCTCAACTGGAAAGTACTTCTAAGATAGGAATAATAATAATAATAATAATAATAATAATAACAACAACAACAACAACAACAACAACTCAACAATGAAATAAGAAGAAGCATTGCCTTTTAAGAGTTTGTGCTGCTTATGCCCAGTCACTGTAGACAGATTGTTTGTGATCAGCGAAGAACATCTTCTACATCTACTTGGTCAGGGATGTCTGTAAGATAATTCAGCAGCCTACTGTTTGGGCTAATTTTTGTAAAGCTTTTTTTTTTCCCCCCTGCTGCCACTTTGCCAATATATTTGCCTGGAACTCTGATTAACACTCCCCTCTTTGACTTCCATCTCTTGGTCTGTGACTTACAATTTGTCCTATTCTCCTGGTATATATCTCCACTCCAAGCCCATTGGGAGATGCTGTGGAAGACATGACCCGGTGTCTGGAGGCTGTCAGGGTCTGGATGGGGAAAAACAGGCTCAGACTTAAACCCAAACCAGATGGAGTGGCTGTTGATCCAGAGGCCAACTTCTCCATCTTTGACTTGATGGGGTTTTGCTTCGCTGTGCACTCATGCCCCGGGTCATTTCTAAATTAGGTTACTGTAATTCATTCTACATAGGGAAACCCTTGAAGACCATCCAGAAATTTCGGGTGATCAAGAATGTACGTATTACAGCATGTATACCCAGAGGCCAGTTACAATATTGGCATATGACAAGCTCTGCACTGGTTACTAGGAGGCTTGTGAGTGCAATTCAAAGGGCCAGTCACTGTAAAACTGTATGAGGCTCTGGGCGATACTGTAGAGACCATTCCCCCCTCCCCATATGGTTTTAGACTGTCCCATCTGAACTAGGGAGCACCTAAGGATCCCTGTGTATCAGGAAATACAATGGGAGGTGACCTGACAAGGGATGTTCTCTGCAGCACACCTCCTTTGGAATTGATTGCCCCCTGAAACAAGGATAGCACCCATCCTTATGGTTCTTCAAAAGCAGGTGATCACATGGCTCTTCCAGAAGACCTTGAGGGATTATAGTCAGTGGCACCAAACCAAATAATTTGTAGTTATTATGTAAGAACTCTAATTTGGAGAATTAGATTATGAGTTTTATTATATAATTGATTTTAATATTAATTTTGCACAGTGTTTATACAAGATCCTGTAACCCATCTAGAGTCTGTTAGATTTCAAGTAGTAGATCAATCACATAGACCAGGGGTCCTCAAACTTGGCAACTTTAAGACTTGTGGACTTCAACTTCCAGAATTCTCCAGCCAGCTATGCTGGCTGGTGAATTCTGGGAGTTGAAGTCCACAAGTCTTAAAGTTGCCAAGTTTGAAGACCTCTGACATAGACAAATCAAGAAATCAAGAGTTTCTGATACTGCAGCCTATTTGCCCATGTAAATAATTAGTCATATCTGAAGTACTCCCAAAAGAATGAAGATGTATTCATTGATTCATTAGAAATAAGCAGATTAAATCATTTTCTAGCCATTGGATTCATGGTCCCAAGTTTTCATTTCAGGTGTCAACTGAAACATTAAAAAATAAAGGGTGTAATTTTTGGCTAAAGCAAAGTGTGCATTGGCTCTAAAACGTATGATAGAATATGTATTTAAACTGAAAACTTGGATAAGGTTATAGGCTATAACAAACAACCCTAAATAGGTTCTTGTTGATTAACAAGTAGTTACACTATATGAAACTACTTCCAATGTTTTCTATTATATTGCATAAGCTAAAAGAATACAAAAAAGCAAAGCATATACAAAAGGCAAGAGGAAAAGTAGATCATAAATAAAAACATTGTGAAAGGTAATTTTGGTAACATATTTGCTCTTCCCTTCCATTCTCTTCCCCAGTCATTACACATAATTTCAATATTTATGCTATGGTTTTATTACTTAATATTAAACATTTGAGATTTTTGCTTATGTCTGTTTGTAATTTTGTTTGTTGTTTTAAATTAGTCTCTTTTTCTAAAAGCCATATTCCAAATGTCTGAATATGCCTTGCTGGGAAATGCACTGTGTATAAGGGTGTCTTTCTTGCTTAAATTTTTATTCTGAATATATATTGTCAATTTTGTTATTGCTGCCCCAATCTTGCATTGTTGGCACAATGTGACTTTTCCAATGCTGTCATTCTTGCCATTGTTAGCATATAAGTAAAAAAGTATCAAACTTATTAAAGTATACTTTTTGGAATTATTCCCAAAATTGTAGGAAATTCAAAACATCCCAATTGAGGGCACTTGACAGCCTTATTATTTCTGAATTTGGGTAAGTGTGAAGTTTCCAAAAGATGCCCTAATTAATTCATGAGCCACGAGCCAAGCTTCAAAAGAAATAGAGTCATTTATTAGGAGCGACATTTCGGCAATACTCCGATGCAGTCAGAACTGAGCTCACGTAGGTTACGTGTCCCCATGACCCTGTCTCCCTGGGCATGTCATAAATCACATTCTCCAATGAACCACGTTGGCGGGCTGTGAAACCCACACCCCTCCTGCTGACTCCAGTAACCTAGGATACAATCTGTAGAAGGCATTTGTGGAATGTAGTTTCAGTTAAGGCACCCAAACAGCTCCGTCAGTTCTCCCCCCTCCCTGCTTATGGCAACTTGAAGGCTTTGCAAGTTGACAGTAAGATTCTTTAAAAGTCACTGATATTAATGGGTATTGCTACAATGTAGAAAACAGAAGTCAAAAATTAACTATGCATTGTATGAAGAAAAAAAATCTAAAATAAATATTCATGTTGCTAAAATCTAGAATCATACATCTATTTTGAATGTGACCATTCTACAATGGAACTTTTTGAAGGTACTGAAGGAATGTAGAAATAATTTTATTATTAAAAAGCTACAATTCAGTTAATGGAAGAAACAGTTTTTAAATATTATGTTATTCAGTAGATAATTCCTCTGTTTATGTACCATTTAAACTTTAGTTGAATAATATACTGACTGAAGATTGCAGGTTTATCTGTGATAAATATTTTAAGTGCTACATGAGTGCTGACTATCTAAACAAAAAACAAAAGCAGGATTAAATGTTTGAACAGGAGACTATTAGGAATGACCACAGCTGTAGCCTATATGATAAAGTTAAAAAAAACAAACCCTGAAGAATTCAGTGACAAACCTTAAGAAAATAGCATGTACACTAGGAATGGAACTGAACTCAAAGAAAACTAAACTTTTCATAACAATTTTAATCATTTTTGATATTATGGTTTGTTATCTTGATGTGTATTAATTTTTAGAGTTTGTGACTTTGGCAAATATCTTTTTAAAAATATTTCACCTTGTTATTTTGCATACTTGACTTTGGATAAAATATTTATAAATCAACACAGTGATTCAATATAAATAGTTAAATAAAAAGCAGACCTATTACAGTTTCCAAAAATGTTTTGTTCATAGGGAGTAAAGAAAATAAATACATGAAATCACAGAACATTTTAACTCAGTGCATTTTTCTTGAATGATATAGCATAATCAGACTATCTAGATATTATGAACCAATGTAAGAATTTCATTAGTATGATTTCAAGCAAATAGCATATGAATAAAATATCAAAGCCTTCAAGAAAGATCACAATATGGTCAATCAATCAATCAATCAATCATATTTATATAACTGCCCTTTTCACAAAATGTGACTCTGGGCGCTTACAATAAAGTTCAAGTAGAATGTATATATCATGCAGGGAAGAATTTTCCAAATTTCTTAAGAGGAAGAGTTCAGTGGAGATGGTCAGGGTCAAGTATCAAATAGAATTTGAAACCAACTGCATCTAGCAAAAGATTTATGATGCCATAATCTTAAAACCTCTATGGAAGCTAGGCAGAGTTAAAAACATGTAGGAGTTCCTAGTCATAACAATCTCTTCTGCTTCCATCTTGACTTGCTTGTTTTCAGAACAAGTCTGTGATGTCCTCCCCTTTTTCTCCAGTTTTAGATTAGTATTTTGGTACATAAATCTGAATGCACATAGCAGCTGTTGGCAAGAACAATTGCTATCTTTGCTGTATTTTTAAATTGTTTCTATTGTTGTCTTTTTTTATTTACTGTGAGCCGCCCAGAGTCCTTCGGGAGTTGGGCGGCATACAAATTTTGCAAAATAAATAAATAAATATCTCCCAAAGAAATTAGTGCTACAAGGGTTTGGGAGGATAAGGGAGAAATTAAAAAAATATCAAAAAAAAAATCCAAAAAGTCAGGGAAACACTGAGTTCAATCTTCTTCAACCTGATGTCCTGTACATGTTTTGGATCAGGATTCACCAAAATGGAAAATGGTGTTCTTCAGATTTTCCCACTAATACACCATGATGAATTACTTACCAGAAATGCCTGCTGAGAAGTTCTTCACAGAGGGCCTCTTCACCACAGTATATGACTCCCCAACCACAAAGACTTTGTACAGGACAGCATTGTGGTTGATGAAACTTTGAATCACACATGGAGGTTGGATGGCTTTCAGGGCTTCCCGGTTGAATATGATAGCCATCTGAAAAATAAAGATATGACTTGCAATTACAGTCGTACAGATGAAAAATACATGTTTCACATAAACAAGCATTGTATTTGGTGGTTCCAGTAGCAGTATGCACAGCATGCATACATACATACATACAATTATTCGCTGCTGCTGTCAGTGGCATTAGTATACATTCAGATGGTTTTAAAAGGGATTGGACAAATTGATGGAAGATTGGGTTATTGGTGTTTATTATTCTTGATTAGAGACAGCAAAACTTAAATACAAGCTAATAAGGAGCAGGAACGGAAGAACATTATTGCCTTCCTTTCTTTTTGTTGTGAGCTTCTTGAATGCAGTTGCTTGATCACTGTAAAACACATAATGTTGAAGTGTTTGAGATACTGGCTTGGTCCAGCAGAGCTCTTCTTATGCTTTTATGCCAAGTATTCAGATAAACTGAGGGGGGGGGGAGTAGATGCAGAACTGTGCTATCCAGTTGGAAACACTTGGCAATCTGTCTCTCCAACTTGCAGCTGATTTCTTATTTAGCCTTTTCCACAAATTTAATTATCTACTGCTTCATTATGCCAAAGCATCTCAAAATGGTTTACAATAAAATATACAATAAAATACAGAATAAAGCAATTATGTAATGGGATGAAAATGGTAATAGTCATTCTACACAACCTTCATAGATCCTTTATTGGGTCAGGATATTTCTCTTGGTCTTGTGAGAACTTTTGGCAGCATTTAGAAACATTGTCCATGGTATCTGTAGGGTAACCTACGTTGAGTTGGATGTACTCCACTTCAGTGCTCTCAGTGAGAATACAGGTAGTCCTCGACTTACAACCACAATTGAGCCCAGAATTTATGTTGTAAAGTGAGGCATCTATTAAGTGAGTTTTGCCACAGTTGTTAAGTGAATCCCTGTAGTTGTTAAATTAGTAACTCAGTTGTTAAGTGAATCTGGCTTCCCCATTGACTTTGCTTGTCAGAAGGTTGCAAAAGAGGATCACATGACCCGGGGACATTGTAACCATCATAAATGTGAGTCAGTTGTCAAACATCCAAATGTAAATCACGTGATCGTGGGGATGCTGCAATGGTCATAAGTGTGAAAGATGGTCATAAGTAAATTTTTTCAGTGCCATTGTAACTTCAAATGGTCACTAAATGAACTGTTGTAAGTCGAGGACTATCTGTATCCAGTTTGGATCACTGGGGCGAGGAAGATGACAATTCTATGATTTCTCCAATGCCAACCTCACAGGGTTTGGTGCTCTCCCCTATGTTATTTAACATGTCTGTGAAACTACTGAGATCATCTACCAAATTGACATGAGATGCCTTTGGAGATGACCCAGAAGTTGCAGCTAGTTCATAAGTGGCAGTTGAACCAATGACGGGGTAACTCATCACTGCAGGTTGGCACCATTGTCAAAGTCTTCCCACTAGTTGCCAGTAGGCTTCTGGTCTCAACTCAAAGGGCTGATCATAAACTATAAAGTCCTATGTAGCATTGCACTATGTTAGAGAAGGCATTTCTTTGCCAGACTTAAACCCATTCACGAAGTAGAAATATTGTGAGAAGGTCCTTGAGACTACCTTCCCCCCACCCTTCCACCTGTTTTGAGAAGACTGAGTGACAGGACTTTTCTGTTATAGTTCCCATATTTTCAAATGCCTTCTCTTCATAGGCTTTTGTACCACCACCACCCTCTCCCCCTGGCATTTTGTAAAGCTGTTAATATCCTATTCCACTTTTATTTTTTACCCAAGTCATCGTTATTTAATGGCAATCATCTCGGGGTATTTATTCATTCTATGTCTTTCTCTTTTATGTTCTATTTTGACAAATGCTGCCTAAAACCTGTGCATTAGGATGGATTATAAAACTGCAAATAAATAAACAAATGATGGACAGATGGGTATGAGTATGTATAAAGTGGCCTTCAAAATGAGAGAAAAACAGATTTGCAATATTAATGAAGCCATAAGGCTATGAAGAATGACTTCTATGTATGCATGAGAGACAGTGGTGGGATTCAAAAAATTTTACTACCGGTTCTGTGGGTGTGGCTTGGTGGGCGTGGCAGGGGAAGGATACTGTAAAATTTCCATTTCCTCTCCACTCCAGGGGAAGGTTACTGCAAAATCCCCATTTCCTCCCGATCAGCTGGGACTCGGGAGGCAGAGAATAGATGGGGGCGGGGCCAGTCAGAGGTAGTATTTACCGGTTCTCCGGACTACTCAAAATTTCCGCTACTGGTTCTCCGAACTACTCAAAATTTCCGCTACCTATTCTCCAGAACTGGTCAGAACCTGCTGAAACCCACCTCTGATGAGAGAAAACAAGAATAAAACCCCCTTACTTTTCCTTGAAGTTTATGAATCAAACTCACAGATGGACTACTATAGTTTTTCTCTTAGTTTTCCAGCCAAAGCAGTTTTTTCTAAATACACAGTATATGAAATCCTGTACAAATACTTACCTCATGAGAGTTGGTTCCATGGGCGACTCTTGTCTTACAAACTTCAGTAATAAAAAAAGTAAATTGTGAGTCAGTACAAAATAATATACACAGAGCACTTCAGTACCATTTGTAACAACTAACTCTATTGATTTAGTTAATCCACCCAACTGAATGATTTTCGCCCTATGGCTGCCCTTCCCTTGAAACCAGCATTCTCTTATCTGGCGTTTTCAGAGGTGCTGATACTTCAACTCTTGGATTATCCAGGATGGCATCGGAGAGGACAAGCAAGTTCTCAAAAGGAATGGATAATCTAGGGTCCATTGATGGAGTCTGGCACCAGCACTTTCCATTATTATCTATTCAATTGTATTTATATTCCTGTCTTTCCTCTAAGACAGTGTTTTTCAAATTTACATCAAATTTAAGTAGTGTGAATTTCAAGCATGCTAGTTAGGGAATTCTGAGAGTTGAAGACCGCAAACATTTTAACATAACCAAAGTTGAGAAACGCTGCTCTAAGAGATGGAGGCAGTTTACATAGGGATCTTCTCTAATCTTATTCCCACAATTACCTTGTCAGATTGACTTGTCTGAGAGACGGAAACTGACCAGAAGTAATACAGTAAATGTCTTAGTTAAGCTGGGGACTTGAATTTGGATGTTCCCAATTAGTCCATCATTTTAGCTGCTACACTACACTGTACTATATGCAGCCACTGTTTCTCCTTCAAGAGCTTGCCACTATAATTCAGTGGCAAACTGTTGAAGTTCTTGAACTTTTTAAATGAATAGATGGGTTAAGTCTTTGATAGCTATGCTAATTCTATTGGAAGATTAATGCACCTGTTATCTATTTAAAAATGCCTTTCCAAATAAAGCAAAATGAAAAGGGATGGCTTTTTGGAGAGTGGCATCTGAAATACAAAAGAGCACTGCTAGAGGAATTTGCCTTATTTAATCCTTATGATCTATTGACATTACTAGAGCCATTTAAATGATTGATAGTCTGAGATTCCCAATTTAAAATGAATACTTTCATTGTTCTTTAGTTTAATATATTGATGTTGCATATTATTAACTTGCCCAGATAACTTATACTTACATTAATGTACAGTAGTACATTTAATATACTATAATAGATATACTATAATAGGAAAGGATAGGACGGATAGGGATAGGAATAGAATATTTTATTGGCCAAATGTGATTGGACACACAAGGAATTTGTCTCCGGTGCATAAGCTCTCAGTATACATACAAACAACTAAGTAATATAATCATAAGATAATAGTACATCTAAGATTCATGTTAGTATAGCATACTTAAAAATGCAAAAAATAGTTCTCAATGTGCCAAAACATTACTCTATAGTTTTAAATGGGCATTAGGGCCTTTTTCTAATAAACCAACACCAACATTATACATATTGAAATAAAGGCAGACACTTCCAAATTAACTCTGATAATTCATCTTCAAAATAGCAGAGACAGAGAAAATGAAAAAGAGAAAATAACATACTATACTACAGAAAGAAGGACTTTATGCACGATATGCACACATTGCCTTTACAGATTTTTAAAGGTAGTTTTTTTACAGATAGTGGATCAGATGAAAAACTGACTTAATCTCGCAAGACTGTTAACATATGAATAAGACATCTTTCATTGTCACCATGAGAAAATACTGTATATTCAAAGTTAAAAAGAACTAAAATAGGGTACAGTTAGATCCACAGATTTTTAATAATTTTAATAGAATGAAAGCATATAATTTTATGTGCTTTTATATTATTTATCTTGTGTACCTTTGGAGCAAGTGTGCCTAATTCAGCATCTATGTACTCCGGCCACAAGCTATCTCCTGTGCAAATCCCCTCCCTCCCCCAAGAGTACTTAGCTAAATTGCATTGATTTCAGCAGTAGTGGAGGAAATGCTTTACAACTTTACTATTAAGTAAAATATAAAAACTGTTCACATACTGAATGGGAATGCAATTCCATTTTTTTCTATTTGCTTCAAGGTGTCTTCTCCACATGCATTTGTTAATTCCATAAATGGTGGAGAACAGATTCTGTCATCTGAAGAAAAGAGATAGAAAAAACAGTCCAAACAGTTTATAGATGTTTTCAGTTTATCCCAATTCTTGCTTTCTATACTGTAAATACTCCTCAATTTTACTCTGCTCCTTTCAGCATTTTCTATAATACTGCCATCTGAGAAAGGTATTTTGTTCATCCGGTTCATGAAAGCTTCATGTCTGTTAGTCCTTCCAACAAAACATTGTTGCTCATGTCCTTGCTCACACACAGTGCAATGGTTGTGTATATAAATCTAACTGAAAACTGTATCTAAGCAAAGTGACAAAAATTAATGAAAATTATCTCTGAAACAAATATTTAAGTCATATCAATTTTATCTTGTAACAATATTTATTCCAAATATTTTACACACAAGAAAAATGCTTAATATATCATTTCCCAAATACAGTATTTTTTTTCTGGAGAATCTACAGCAAACTGATGCCAAACTGATGACAGATATACAATGACATCATCATACAATGCTACACTTATTTGCATCCAAATTTCTAATGCAAGTACATAAGTCATAGCATTTGTATAATGTCATCACACACATTTGCCTCGTTGTGGATACCAGTGATAAGTTTAAACAACAAATCCATTAATTAGAATGGAAATAAGAAAACTGTCTATAAAAGTAGTTGGATCATCTGATTCAATAGCTTAAATATATACAGGTTGTACTAAAAGTCAGGCCCCATAGAAATTAAATTATTATATATACTATATTACATTAAATGTTTGAGTTGCTTGCCACTTTATTCTAGCATACTGCTTTGATGCATCACATTTGAACATTCCTAGTACACTAACATTTTCTCCGGAAAACAATATTAATAAATAAAATATTGTGATTGGTCTACGGGACCTTGGTACACTCTGTATATATTTAAAATATAAAAATAAACCCAAGCTCAGCCAATTGGACCAGGAAGTTTTAGGTATCATTCTTTCTTCAGAAATTGTAGAGAATCACAGATATAATCTTGGAAAAACTATGTGACTGCAGTTGGAAAAACATGATTTAAATCCAGGACAGGAAGAAAATATTAGAAGGAAATTCAGATCAGTTCCGCCTGAGTAAGAGAAGGGAGGGAGGAAAGATGCTGTCAAGGCTTTCAAGATTTGGTAATTCTAACCTGTAAAAATAAAGTCCCAGTCATTCTGTGGAGTCTGTTTCCTGATCTGGCCTATACAGCTAGTCCTCAATTTACAAGGGCAACTGGGACCAGAATTTCTGTTGCTAAGCAATGTGGTCATGAAGCACATTTGCATTGCTCAGTGATGGCAATCCCTGCAGTCTTAGTTGCCAGTGAAGAAGTCAGTGCTTTGATGCTATTAAAATGATTAAAAATGAACTGCAGATCTAAATGTATTACAAGTTTCAGGTCTGCAGGCAGGTGCATCCAGATGGCGGAGTGTTGGTGAGGGTTCATTAGAGGTGCAGGGGGGCTACACTAGGGAGGGGGCACAAGAGGTGCAGCATCAATGTATCAGTGAGGGTAAGGTAGGGTGCACAAGGGTGAAAGGAAATGCACGAGAGGTACTGCAGAGGTTGGGGAGGCAAGGGACTGCATGAGAAGCACCGCATGGATTGGGGAGGATGCATGAAGGTGTGTGCCAGAGGCATCATGGACACTGGGGAGGGCTGGAGAGGGTGTGAGGATGTGCAGAAGAGGTGCTGTGGGGATTGGTGAGTGTGCATGAGGGTGCAGTGCAGCTTGGGGAGGGTGTGTAAAGAAGGCATGGGGAAGACATACCTAAGTGACTTATGACCTTCCTTGCCAACTTCCCAAATGACTTTCTGGGGAAGCCAGCAGGGAAGGTTGCAAATGGCTTGATCAAGCATGATCATGGAATGCTTGAAAACCAGTCATAAGTGTGAATGGGTTGCCAATCACCCAGATTGTGATCTGGGTGCTGGGACAGGTGGAAATCCAAGGACTGGTTATAACTCACCATTTAGGGCAACCAAATGGGTTGTGTCCATCACTGAAGAAAGATTAACAGTAAATGGGGAGGTTCACAAACTAAAACAAGGTCATTGTAGATGTCTGAATGTAAGTAGAAAGGAAATAGATCGTTTTATGGTTTTACTATGGAGTTCTTAGATATTGAGTCAAATATTGATCTTCCCCAATTCAACTCTTTGGATTATGGAATATCTACTAAAGGAATTCAAATGGATCCTGAAAACTACAGTTCATGACTACATAGAAATGTAAAGAATGAAGAACATTTCTGGGCTTTGCTTATTTCTATTTTAATCTATTAAAATGATTAAAAATGAACTGCAGAATTCAACAGAAACAGTTGCATATGTCAGGGCTTGTATGGATGATCTCCAGGGATCAGGAGCCGAGGTGGCGCAGTGGTTAGAGTGCAGCACTGCAGGCTACTTCAGCTGACTGCTAGCTGCAGTTCGGCAGTTCACATCTCACCGGCTCAAGGTTGACTCAGCCTTCCATCCTTCTGAGGTGGGTAAAATGAGGACCCAGATTGTTGGGGGCAATATGCTAACTCTGTAAACCGCTTAGAGGGCTGTAAAGCACTATGAAGCGGTATATAAGTCTAACTGCTATTGCTATCTCACAGACAGATTCTTCAACTTTTACTTTAAATGTTGGCAATCTGTTTCACAATGACCATTTATATGATCCCCTCCTTTAAGGGAAGAAGTGTTGCAACTGTGCCATGACAACAGAGCTGCTGGACACAGAGGCACATTTAATACTCTGTGTTAGGTGGCAGAGTTCTGGTGGCTGAGGGTGACAGTAGACGTCAAAGATCAGATTTCATCAAGAATGCTGCAAATATATATGTCATTTATACTCATAAAAGTTTGTATGTGAGTTAATATATTTTAAAACCTAGTAAAATAATTTATTATTCAAGAAAAAACCCATAGCACAGAGCAGAAGGAATGCTATTCATTTGCTTATCGACCTAAGGGAGCCAGTCCTGTAGTGTATCTGGCATACAAATCCACCTGAGACAGCCTGAAAATGGTCAGAGCTATGGGAACGGCATTAAACCAATTCTATGATTAACCAATGGCTATTGCAACACTGATCTTCGTAGAGTAGGTGTATTTTAGATCTACTTTGCATATGATGCCTTTGGGAACCAGCATTTCCCATCAGATCAGAACAGTTGGAAAAGGTCAGCCTGGAAGACAGGCTGTTGCAAGTTCACTGAAAGGAAACAAACAATCCTTTCATGAAAAGTGGTTAACAACAAGGCCCCTTTCAACTACCACCTCATTTTGGCATGAACTCTGAGGAATGTACAATACCTGTAGCACAGGCACACAGGCACACACACAGGCACACCATCCCCCACAAGCCACTGACTGAAGCAACGCTATTGTTACTTCTAGTGTGGCATAACTAGCTGTCAGTATTCAAATGAATGCTCATAGAAGAGCCAGCAATGGAAAGGGGTTTTTTTTGGGGGGGGGAGGAGGAATAACAGCATCTTTTGGCTCTCAGAAACTATTTAACATTTAATGAGACTCAATTAAGTTCAAGGGGATTGAAGCTGGTGAGGCAGGACCCTCCAATTGTCATTTCACAGCCACACCAGAGAAAGCCATTTTGTAAATAAGGCACTATGGCAATAACCTTCAGTCCAGGAAATGTGTAGCCCAGGGTTGGTTTCCAACTTACCTCGCTGCTGGTTCACTCCCTCCTGCGCCGCGTGGGCGCGCCGTGTGGGTGCACGCGCTTCGCATGCACGCGCATGCGCAGTAACAAAAAATCCCCCCCCCCAAAAAAACAAAGCTGAAAAAAAGATGGCGACCGCATGCACAGTGCCAGAAGTGGGCGTCGGCTTTTGTGCATGCTAAGAAGGGGAAAAAAAATTCAAAAAAAAAAAAAAAAAGATGGCGGCCCCCACGGACCGGCACCGACCAATTCGGTTTGGTGACGTCATTGTGACATCACCAGTGGGTTGCTACCGGTTCGGGCGAACCAGCCCGAACCAGGAGGAACCCACCCCTGGTGTAGCCTGAAAGCTACTGTCTTAGAATGGCAGGAGGGATTGAAACTTGGGGCTAACACGGAGGGTAAGATTAGTGCATGTTGTTAGAAGAAAACTTGTATGTATGGTTTCTTAATTCTGTATAATAAATCTACTAATGTAACCTTCTTGAGTTTGCTTTAGGAAAGCAGAACAGGAAGAAACTCTTAAGTGCCATATCTGATATAAAGCCTTGATAAATGCACTGAATGCTTTATGAGTTGATTTATGACTGGAAAATTGTAAGAGCACAGGAAGTTGCTTTTAACCAGTTCAGACTATTAGCCCATCAACCCAATATTGTCTATTCTGACTGACAGATCTCCACATTCTTAATGAGATAAGCAATTGAAGCTGAAAAACATCTAACATCTGAAACAGATTGTCCACCACTGAGTTAGCATTAACTGGGTGCATTTAAAGAATGGTACTAGGTTTTAAGAGGCTTCTGGGCCCCATGGCTTGGTAAGTGAATGCTCCAAATCCCTTGTGCCCTTTCAGAGTAGCATTCTGAGGGCCAATCTTTCATTAAGGCCATGTGACAATGAGATTGCTGTTGACCTAGTCTGACCTTTTCCCCAAGTGAGATTTTTACTTATTAGTTGTTGATACAGCTGAAATCACCAACATAAAAAAACATATAAAATCCAATAGTAAATAATCATCAACAAATCACTGAATAGAGTCCACTAAAACTGGGAAGTCAATGAAATAATAAAACAAAGAAAGATAAACCCAAGCTGCCCAAGTTCCAAGTGCTCTCAGAAAAAGCTAAATTTTTACCAACTTCCAGAATGTCATTAGGGTGAGTGCCCCAATGGTTCTTGGCTACTAGTGAGGCAACAATAATTGCCCTGAATCACAAATTATTAGCCATGATTCAATATGTGTTTGGCTGTCTGAAGTGTTTTATACAAAGATAGATATTTCTTTGTTTGTAAACCTCAATGTGAATAGGTATAAACAAAAAATCTTGTTGCATAGGGTTACCAAACATTATAAACAATCTCTTCAACTCAATGATCACGAGAAGCTCTATGTATGGAGTTTAATTTGACTATTTACATATTTAGATTCCTCAAGGGATCGAGAGGGAAAATTTTTGTATTGCTATAACCAGCAATCTACTACAAAACTGCAAAAGAATTTACATCATCTGGATTTATGCTGCCTAACAGAGAATCTGAAGTATAATATTTTGTAACAAAAGAGAAAGTGCAGGCTATTTTTCAAAGAAATGCAGCTAAATTCAACAAACAGGATACTTCTTACCATGGTCCAGTATGGGTTTGTGTAAAATAGGATTTGATTTATTAGACAATCTATTTCCTTTCTGTCTGAGTTATTTAATATTCTCTACACTCCAATTTATTTTCCTTTTGAACTGTTTACAGATTCAAATCTGCTCTATTGCCCCCCTCCAACTATAGTTGGATAAAATCAAGGACATCTCTCAACATGATCATTCCAGAGGGGGAAAGTGAGCAAATGAACTAATGTCTGTATTTCTGTACACATTACTAAAATCTCTTGCATTTTTAAAATTAGAATACCAGAACGATCTTAATTTATAAGGAATAAAGGAGTCAAAATATTGTCATTAGATTATAACATGAAAGAAAAATGGATACTATGATCTAACACTGGACTGAAACCAAGGAAAGATATTACACATTTTAAATCATGTAACAGCAAAGGTTTGGCATTTCTGGGTCAAACTGTTTAGATGGTTTGGTTGATATGGCAAAGTACTATAAATGTATTTAAACATTCAGCTTTTAGAAGAGTCTAAATCTTACTGAGCGATATATTTGAAGATTGTTCTGTTTCGAATTGCAAATAAAAGGTCACTCACTAAATACATCTCATTGAAAAAAACCCCACCATAATTATATTGCCAAACAGAAAAATAGGCTATACTTTTTGTATGGGATTTAAATTTATTTCTTATCAGGGAACATTCATTTATCACTCTACCTGTATTCTGTTAGAAGCTGAAATGTGTAATGAAGACAGATCATTTTAATTAGCTACATGTTCTCTTTCTTACATAGTTCTGATGCTGAATGTGGGGATTGACTCATTAATTAATTAATAAAAGTTATTGGGATAGAATCTTAAATCGAATCACGGTTTACTGTATGTCCCTCACCATTGTTCCAATAAAAAAGGCATTATTAAATAATGATTCTATTGTTTCAGTGGAGTTTCTGAGGGCAAGGATATTCAAGTTTGCAATTACATAAATACATTAAGAGGAAAATAATTCAGAGAGAGAGAGGGAGAACCATTTGATAGTTCTAAAATGCCAGTTGGGAGAGGAGAGAGACGTATATGGATTTTAGTAACAGCAATAAGAAAATTAACCAGGTTTCATTCACTGGCCCGAGAACGAGCAGCTGCAAGGAGCTAGTTAACCTCTGCTTGCCAAGAAAGAACATTTTGCTCCATTCATGCCCATTGTCCTGGGACTTCAGCCTCTGCCACCAGTCAGGAAAAAAGGTCACCGCAAAATCTCTGTCAAAGAAAGACCACCAGCAAGCAATGATCAGCTTAGCTCCACTAGATAGGCATGTTTGTTTACAACTCATCATTGTATTTTGGTACTGTCAAATGATCTTTTTTCTCTCTTTTGCCTTCCCTGCTCATTTGTCCCTTGTGTGCTTGGTTTTTAAACCTTTATTTTTAACTGGTGTGGGCCACTTAAGAATAAAATATTTGTCTCAAAAGTAAAATCATAATATAATCTGATTAGGATTATAAACAGTAAAATAATAGCAATATAAATGTTCCTAATTTATAAGCAAACCCATTAACGAATTAAAAATTATAACCTGCACTGATGTGTTGCATAAGCATTACTACATGAATGTTACTACAATAGAAAACCAGTAATTTAGGACTGTTATAAAGAAAATACTATGTTTGCTTAAGATATTGTTTCTTATTCTGCAGCTATAATTTGCACAATATTGTTCTAATATCACGACTGCAGTAGTTGCTTGATTATTTTAAACTGGTTGGATTAAATTAAATCCCATAATCTTGTGCCTATTAAAATAATTGATAAAAATTCAATATATGTGCAATAAACTGAGGAAGATCGTATTAAATCTATCCAAATGGCTCAATCAATTGGAAAGATATAACCAATGAAACAACTGAAAAAACCTTCTACTCCTTCTGAATTCTTGGAAACCCTAACAAAAAAGTGGAATAGTCTACTTCAATATGTAGGACAGAATACTTTTCTAAAACGGATCCAGCCACAATATGGAATATTGTTTAATTAATCTATCTACAGTATTCCAGTACTGTCTGCTATAATAGGCAGCAGCTCTCCAAGGATCTCATCCAGAGGGTTCTTGTATCACCTCTTGAGAGAGACTGAACCAGTATGGCTGTTACTCTTTATGGCTCCTGAACACATGGAAGTCCACTCTTAACACAAACAGGGTTTGGTTTTTTTTAACCTTCAGAATCATCTACTAACATGCAAATATAAAGATTTAATCCTCACAGAAATTGTAGGTTATTTAGCATATGGTTTTAAACAAATGATATACTTAATATATATGCCTTTGGAAATAAAGGAATCTACCTTCCCTTCCCTAGTAATCCTCACTTATATAATAGGATGAATTTATTCCTAAGTAATTATTTTGTTGTCATTGAAAGAACATCCGGTTCCCAGCACCTGTTTCTTTGATCACGGCTATAATTCATTGCAAAAAACGTCTTTCAATAAACGTGCTTATAGATATCTCTCTCTCTCTCTCTCTCCTCTCTCTCTCTCTCTCTCTCTCTAACACAATGATCATTTGATTTTTTTGTTTAAAAATGGAGAAATATATTCTTTTCATACCAAAACATAAAAAGCTTTTCAGCCAATACCCAATGAAAGCTGCATTACCTTATTTCATTTCCAAAAAATCTATACTCATGTTTTTCTTTTTCCCTTGTAGCACAGCTGTAATCTAACACAATGAACAGGTAAAACTGCCAAGATTTACCCAGACTGCTTTGATGAGCTGGAGAGTCTTTTAAAAAAATATTGGGTTTTAGTTTTCTTGATATAACCCTTTAGGTTCCTATTGATTAAAAAAGGCACAAGAAACATAAAGCCTACCATTGGGAAAGGTTTTTAGTGCAAGGTTTCAGTCCCAGCACATGTAAAACAAGACAATAGGGTATATCATTCTTTGTATCAACTTTCCTCAACCAATGCTCCCCAATTCCCACGTAGGGGATCACAGTTGGGAAAGATAATTTATTTGCATAAAACTCTCTCTCCCTCTCCCTCCCTCCCTCCCTCCCTCCCTCTCTCTCTCTCTCTCTCTCTCTGTATTCCTTGACGTAAGAGCACAATTGAAATTTCTGTTGCTAAGCGAGACATTTGTTAAGTGAGTTTTGCCCCATTTTACGACCTTTCTTACCACAGTTCTTAAGTGAATCACTGAAGTATTAAGTGAATCTGGCTTCCCCATTGACTTTGCTTGTCAAAGGTTGCAAAAGGTGATGACATGACCCCAAGACACTGCAACAGTCATAAATACATGCCAGTTGCCAAGCGGCCAGATTTTGATCATGTGACCATGGGGATGCTGCAACAGTCATGTGAAAAATGGTCACAAGTCACTTTTTTCAGTGCTGTTGTAACTTCAAACAGTCACTTAATGAATGTTTGTAAGTCAAGGACTACCTGTATAGTGGGTGTTAATTAGAAACAATATTAAATGGTAACTGATATGAAATACAAAAACTAGAATATGAAATGGCTATAAAAATATGTATATGAATGGTGCAAGCTCCCTTCTAACCTGTAATAAAGAGTGCATGTTCTTTGACTTCAGTGGCAATTTATGTCATAAAAAAACTTTTTCAAAGAAAAAAGTTGAATAGATGACAAAAGTACAACCATAGCCCAGACTTTATGATACCTATGTAACATGTCGGTTTAGATATTCTTAAATAAAGAACCACCCAACTAAAAACCCTGAATCTAGATGGAAAAACAAAGCAGATAATTTTCTGCAATTAGACACCGGAGCCATTTCCAGTCACATCAAGGAAATAAGGGCATGGGCCATGATAGTGAATTCTGGAACTCATAGTCCAGCAAATCAGAAGGACATCAGGCTGATAAAGAATGGTTTGAACTAGAAAACTGCATCTTTTTTGTTATGGGTCATGGCCAAGGAGGACAAACTGGTTTCCAGTTCGCATTGCTTTCATCTTGATACTGCTCTAGTCATACTTCCAAGATACATTTCATTATTCTCAGCACAAGCCAAAATACAAACAAACAAAGCCCATTCCCCAAAATGGCACTGATTGGTAATATTTTGGACCAAAGGAGAGGCTCTCTCAACATTTTGCAAAATTGTTGGTGTGAGTGTTCTATTTCTCATGTATCTCTGTATAAAACTTACGATGCCATAAGTGCTGTCTTTTCTTCCACCTTCTGTTTGCTGGGCATTATATTTGGGTAAGGAACAGGAACACTGATGTGTCATTACTGCATTTGGGAAATCTAAAAGACATTTGTTTTATTGACGGAACAAAACTTGCCATAATTGTGGCCAATCATACAATGCCCTGAATCAAACTAAACCATAGTTTGAATCCTTCAAAAATCTGTATCTTGCATTGCTATAACAAAAATAAAAGACATTGAAACACAACTGAATACTGAAAAGCTGTAAAATCAAAGGGAGAGTGAGGTAGTCTTCAAAATTTTAGTATTTAAGAAAGAACTAAAAAAAGGACTATGGTATCCCACTTTTAGTTAAAGTTAATAAGAAAAATGGCATGAAACAATAATAAATGTAATTGAACAATAACAATGGTGCCAAGAGAGCAATTTAAGAAATTAAACTCTTTACAGTTTTTACTGAGCACATCTATCATTGTAGCACATCTACACACACTTTATATTAATTTCCATTTTTTAACCTATGTATTATTTCAGGAACATATGAAAATTTACTGAAAAACCTGGGATAAGAATGATTTTGGATTCTGTGCTATAAATAATTACAGGAGAACTTAGGGGGAGGAAGTAAAAGGAACAAAGTGTAAAAAAGAAAGGCCATAAATATAGAGAAAACAACTGACTTGACATTATCTAGTCAGTCCATCTACAAAAGCTGTGTGCATATGGAAACTTTTGGAGTTAGTAAATAAATCAGGAATAAGTAGCAAAACTAAAAACAACTCTTCTTGTTTTGGAAACAGGCATGACCTTTCTGGGACAGTTGAGTCAGTAAAGATCTAGCCCCATAAATTTTGAAATAATTAAGAGATTTACAATTGAGAAAGACGAATAAATTATGTTTCATGATAAATTCTGGTCTCAGAATCTGAGGAAGGAAGGAAGGAAGGGAGGGAGGGAGGGAGGAAGGAAGGAAGGAAGGAAGGAAGGAAGGAAGGAAGGAAGGAAGGAAGGAAGGAAGGAAAGGGGGGGAGGGAACCCAAGGACTCCAAGGTCTGTTTCAGCCCTATGATATTCAGTGTTTCCCAAACAGTCATGCACAGGAGCTATAACTGTTGACAGACAAGCAAATTCCAGAAAGCCACAATTTACAGTTTGCTTTTTACCCTCTTCCAGATGTTAGCCAGGCCAAAAAGCATTTCATGAAATCAAAAGGGGGACTTGGATTACTCTGCAAATCTGGTGGGTGTTTCTATAGGTGTTTCTATGGGGAAAACATACACATTTAGATCATTATTCATCTTCCAAAGTATACAGTGACTTTCTTCCTGCAAGTAGTGAAAATCAAAACCAGCATTGGAAGAGAGAAAAAACATGACTTTTTGGATGAAACCAGGAACACAACTACAACTAGATCTCATAGAATCCCCACCCCCCGATACACACACACTTCTGATTGAGAATACTGAGCTTCAGATTGCCAAAAAATAAAATAAATAAAACAGCTTTCTTCAACTGTCACTCTCTAGATGTGTTCCCAGGAAAGTGTCAGGCTTAGGCAATAAGCAGATGCCTATAAACAAATAGCATTGCATATCTTTATTGGCTGACCCTTTTCTGCAGGCTAACTCACTTGTGGATGGCTAAATCAAAACTCGAATGAAAAAAGCTCATCCCAAAATCCAGGCAGGATTTTGGCACAAAGCATTTGCAGCATGGGCTTTTGCAGCCAGCCCACCAAAACCAGAGGGAGTTCTCTTATCTCTGGGGGCTGGCTGCAAATGCCATATGTTGTAAATGTTCCATGCCAAAATCCTTCTTATACAGTATTTGAAGATGGATATTTTTTACCCAGTCCCCAGAAACTAGAAGGAGTCCTCTTAGCAGGTGGCAGAGGTTTATGACCTTCTCTGCTGGCTTCACCATTAAGCCAGCAAGGAAGATTGCAAATGGTAATCACATGAATGCCAAGCGCCCAGATCACAATCACAGAACCATGGGGTTTTTTCAATGGCTATAACGTCAAGCATGAATCATTAAGTCCCTTTGTTCATTGCCATCATAATTTCAAACAGTTGCTAAATGAATGATTGTTAAGTGAGGACTACCAGTGAGGGATAGTTAGCCACAAAGTGACCAATTTAATATCTGCTGAAATTACCGAAGAACCTGAACCCAAAGCGGACACCTCCCTTCCTGTTGCCTATATTTAGCTTTCCCCAACTCAACATATAACACTTACTTTGCTGTTTTAGCAGACTTCCCTTTTCATCAAAAGATAAGTGAAGTAATTTCTTTACAAACATTTCTGTATTGTGTTCTGTCCCAGCGCGGCAAACCCCCAGAAAGCGACACACACACACTGTTCTTTAAACAAAAAGGCTTTAATACTAATAATTGCTTAGTATTAAAGGGAATACTAATTCTTTGCCAAAGTGTTTGTTTTCAAGCACAGAACACTTTGGCCGGGATTCCAAATGTGAAAGAGACAAGCAGGTCAATTAGTCCGTCAAATAATCAGTACTTGCTGAAGTTGGCCAAGAGCCCGGACTGGAGTCAATCCAACTGATAGGGACGAGGTTCAGAAGGCAGCCAAGATGAATACAAACAAAATTGTCTTCAGCAAAAGTGTGTGGTGTGATCCACCCTTATATAGTCTTAGGGCGTGGCCCCTCTGCCGGCAAGCTTACTTTCGAGGAGACCTCCTTCTACACAGCCACTCTTGCCGGCTAGCTGCCCTGCGTGCTCTGGCATCAATC
The DNA here is from genome assembly GCA_003457575.1 of Thermophis baileyi. Taxonomy (NCBI): domain Eukaryota; kingdom Metazoa; phylum Chordata; class Lepidosauria; order Squamata; family Dipsadidae; genus Thermophis; species Thermophis baileyi. The sequence continues at coordinate 185,507 of QLTV01002564.1, forward strand.
AGAGGCCCCTCCTCTTCACTGGAGTCACAGAACTCCTGCTGAGGAGGTGCAGAAGGCCCTGATTGCGCATCGTCCTCTGGCCCTGCTTCCTCTTCGGTCTCGGACTCCGGTGCCGGCGCTACAGACCGCTCTTGCCACCCTATGGACTGTTCCTGGTCGTCCGGATCCATGAGCAGCTGCACGGGACGGGGGCAAGCCACAACATATTGTTTTATCATGTTCATTCTTCCATATTAATGGGATTATCCAAATTCAAGTGTTTTCCTCTGCCTTCCACGCTGATTTTGGGGGGAGGTGAGAAGAGTGCCTTTAAATCAATGTTGACTCCTGATGACTACGGAAGCACTGCAGTTTTCTCAGGAAGGTTTTTTGGAAGTGGTTTGCCTATGCCTCCTTCCTTGGGCTGAGAGCGACTGGCCCAAAGTCATCCAGTGGCTTTCTGCCTAAGGTAGGACTACAACTTGGAGACTCCTGCTCTCTAAGCTTCATGCCTTAATCACTATACCAAACTAATCCTCTCCTTCCGTGCATTATATAACCCCAAACATATGACATGCTCCTTTTCTTTGTGGCAAATAGGAAATAGTCCATAATCCCTCTGGACTATTGTAAATTATTTTCTCTGACCTGCTTGCTTTTAGGTATCCACCCATTCCTATTATCTCTCCCCTCTGTATTCCATCTCCCTCACGTCTCCTCCACACCCTATGCATTTTCAAGGTCATGCTGCAATCTCCCCTGATCTTTCTCTGGGACATAGCTGTTCCTCGAAGTGCCTCCTACTTATCAGCTCTCTCTCTCCTATTAGTCAAGATCTTAGAAAAGCATTTAATCTGCAATCAACAGCAGGGACCCATTTTAGTGGGAAAGCATTGGTGGCAGGAATGGCCCATAAAGCAAAATAATATTTCAGCTGCTTCTCCTACTCTTTCTCTAAAAATGCCTCTAGTACCATAGTAGCTCAAGGAAAATGCAACTATATACAGCAATATCCTGTGTTCCAATGTTATAGGTATCTTATTCCAATCTGAAACATAGACAGATCACAATAAACATTTCAAGAGAATACTTGGCCCTTACCTTCAAAGTACATCGTCATCAAATGGTTAATATTATATGTGTGTTTTTCCAAAATTACACTGAATATTTATTAGAAAATGTGGCATTGGAAGCTGTAACCTGAGGATAAAATGTTTCTCTACATGGAACAATATTTCTCAAAATATTCCCGTGACACAATTCACTTTCAGTTCTGTTATTCTGATGGGAATAATTCTTATCAAAGCTGTAAAATTTAAGGTCCACATTTCAACACAACTGCCCGAATACTGACATGTGGCCTTCAGGTCCCCTCCAAAAGTTGTCCCCACATCATATCTTTTAGTATGATAGAAGTTAATGTTGAATATGTGCGGGATTAATTATTGTAAATCATAATTAAATTAAAATAAGTGAAATCAATTTTTTCTGTAATAACATCTACTTTTTGGACTGTCGTCTCTAGTACTTAAAGTTCAAACGGGAGTCCTGGCCAAGAAAACAACTGAATTTATAGCTTGCTAGCTGATAACCCGGTGTTGCCCGGGTATTTATTTATCCCAATCCTCTCCCTTCCCCCTCCCATGCACTCCTCTTTCCTGCCCTTTCTATGATCCTGGCACTTTGCCCCAAATTTATCAGGCGCTTCCCTATTGGTCCGCTGGAGGGCGAACGTCATGGCTGGCTTTCCAGAGGAAGCTGCGAAGGAAGTGACATCACAAACAATTGCCGCTCTAGGATGCTGCACTCACTCTCCTTAACGGCCCGGCTTTCCAGAGGAAGCTGAGAAGGAACTGACATCACAAACAATTGCCGCTCTAGGACGCTGCACTTGCTCTCCTTAACGGCCCAGGCATTCCAGAGTTATGCTGGAACACACACACACACACACACACACAGGGGTGTCTTACCCTCCCCCCCCAGTATTTGTTTCCAGAGGGTAAGTCATCTGTGTACCAAGTTTGGTTGAAATTGCTCGAGGCATTCCAGGGTTATGCTGGAACATACACACACACACACATAGATAGATAGATAGATAGATAGATAGATAGATAGATAGATAGATAGATAGATAGATAGATAGATAGATTTATAGGCAATCAGAACTTGCTAACAAGGAATAAAAGTATTTTTTTTAAAAAAAATCTCGGTCAGCCGCAGCAGGTGGCAGCACTTCTCTGAATCTGGTTGATCTCAAAATAGCTAAGAAGGGTCAGACCCAGTTATTACTTGTATACTTAGAACACCAGGAAATGCGAGGATTATAGGATACAGTGGGAAGATGAAGAAATGTCTCAGAGGAAGGCAAATGCAAACCGCTGTTGCTGAGATAAAATATATAAAAGCATTTGTGTAGTCATCAAGAGGTACAATATTTGATGGTATCTTTAACATGACATGAACTGAAAAACCTGGTGGGGAGGTAAGAGTCATCAACATCAAATACAGGTAATCCTCGATTTACAACCACAATTGAGCCCAAAATTTCTGCTGCTAAGTGAGACATTTGTTAAGAGAGTTTGGCCCCATTTTATGACCTTTCTTGCCATAGTTGTTAAGGGAATAGCTGCAGTTATTAAGTTAGTAATACAGTTGTTAAATGAATCCAGTTTTCCTATTGACTTTGCTTGTCAGAAGATTACAAAAGGAGGTGACCCTGGGATACTGCAACTGACATAAATATGAGTCAGTTGCCAAGCGTCTGAATTTTGATCAAGTGAGCATGGGGATGCTGCAATGGTAGTAAATGTGAAAAATGGTCATAAGTCACTTTTTTCAGTGCTGTTGTAACTTTGAACAGTCACTAAATGAACTGTTGTATGTCTAGGACCACCTGTATTAAGATAAAAGCTAACTTAACTTAAAATGTACAAATTCATAAATGTGTTCATCACAGTAGGAAGAAGAATGGCACCAGCATTAATATAATTAGGTAGGTTTTTTTTTTTAAAGTAATGCTTTTTTAAAAAATGGTGGTATTACAGTACATTTAAATAAGAGTATGGATAAATAAGGAAAATATACAAAGTAGAGTAAGGTATTAATTGCAGAGGCAACCATTCTTTTCTAAATTATCCCTCTGCATCACAAAGCAGTAATCCTTTCTCAGAGATTTTCAAAAACACTACTTTAAAATGTTGATGAAACAGTTACAGGTAAAATGCAGCATTCTGATAATTCCATTCAACCTATTTTTTCTTTTCATCCTAACATCAGAATGCCATCTAATCACAGCTCAATGACCAATGACAGGATTATCTAAGAATGTACTCAATTCATAACCTGATCAAAGAAACAACTCGTCAACAGAAGTACAGGATACAACTGAATGCAAATCCTATGATCTTCTGGCATTTAGCTGTACAATTCATAGAAGCAAACTAGCTGGCATTAACTACAAAATACGGTAAGTAACTAAGAGCAGCTATTGCATTGTAAGGAACAATTGTATAGATATTTACAAAATTTCTACAAATGTTCTTTCCACCATTAAATATCTTTGAAGTTAATGTGTAAACATAAATTTTTCATCCTGTGTTTAGCATTATAACAGTCTTCTGAAACATAGACTCCTAACCAAATCAGTGTGGAAGAAATAGGAAATGTAAACATTACTGAACTAGGCCCTGTCATTTCAACACTGAGTTAGTAAAGAGAGAACCACAAAATAGTTGTGCTCCCATTCAAGGTGTATAGCAAAAGTGTAATCTTAGGAGAAAATAATGACCAGAGAAATTATGTGATAAAGAATGAAAGAATAGTGCCATGTCATAAACGGAGATTAAGAGTTAATTCTAGATCTAATCAGGCTGAACTCTAGACAGCCAGACCAGCATTTTCATAAATGCTGAATATGTAAGATTTCAGTAATTCTTAGCCAGTATGAAAAGACTGAATTAAAGAATTCCATGTTAATAGATTTTCAAATTTATCAGTCAAATAAGAAGCCTTTATTAATGGTGCACACAAGGTGGAAAAGGAAAAGAAGTAAGATGTAGGAACTAGGATAATATAGCAAACATACACAAACTTGTAATTCACACACATTTACAACAGATTTATTTAAAAAATGGTTATCAAAGCAAAAGGACAGAGTACTTCAACACAGGGGAATTGGTTTCTGGAAATCTGATTCTGGCATTTGAATAGTCAAGTTAATTCTAATTCTATAGTTTACAAATGGACAAAGAAGAGTACAGCTCAGAAATTTTTGAATGTAAAAGGTCACAGATAAAATTCATGGTATATATTAATGTTGGAGTTTGTCACAAATAATTGTAACCCCAACACAGGTGACTGGGCCAGATCTTTATTTCAGAGCAGATGAGACAGGATCTGAAGACACTGATATTTGTTCTTTGTCATAAGTCAAACCATTTCCTTATCAGACACTGGATCATAGACACCCTGGACCTTTGTGTGGACCCTTTAAAATGATCAGTCATGTAGTTCCAGAGAGTTTCTAGAGCAGCATTCCCCAACCTTTTGTCAGGCCGAAGCCATTTTCTTTGGATCTTTGGCCTGCCACACTTTATACTAGTTTAAAATGTATTCTTTGCTGTGGGAATTTGGGAGGGGCAGTTGCATGAGGGATGTCTGCATGTAGCCACAACAAATTCCTTCTAGATTGTCAAGGTCATCCTTTGTCCTGCACCTGCACGGAAGAAGGTGGAGTTCCAACCAAGCTACCAGAGGATGAAGCAATGAAGATTGGTTCATGTGATGAACTTGGGGGTGTGGGGACAAAGGCTTGAACTTTCAACTGGGTGGAGAAACCCCGAAGGCTTCATTCTTTGCTGTGGGAATTTGGGAGGGGCAGTTGCATGAGGGATGTCTGCATGTAGCCACAACAAATTCCTTCTAGATTGTCAAGGTCATCCTTTGTCCTGCACCTGCACGGAAGAAGGTGGAGTTCCAACCAAGCTACCAGAGGATGAAGCAATGAAGATTGGTTCATGTGATGAACTTGGGGGTGTGGGGACAAAGGCTTGAACTTTCAACTGGGTGGAGAAACCCCGAAGGCTTCAGGTTCGGGATTTCTCCCAGCCGTGCTGACATGGCTCTGTTAATAAATTGGAACCTAGAGGAATGCTTTGCCTCGGACTCTGATTTAATTCCAGATGCTATTCGGAACCCTGACAC
>QLTV01002564.1:196125-238989 GCA_003457575.1 Thermophis baileyi
AGAAGGTGGAGTTCCAACCAAGCTACCAGAGGATGAAGCAATGAAGATTGGTTCATGTGATGAACTTGGGGGTGTGGGAACAAAGGCTTGAACTTTCAACTGGGTGGAGAAACCCCGAAGGCTTCAGGTTCGGGATTTCTCCCAGCCGTGCTGACATGGCTCTGTTAATAAATTGGAACTTTGAGGAATGCTTTGCCTCGGACTCTGATTTAATTCCAGATGCTATTCGGAACCCTGACACCTTTCTGGCTTTGCGGACCGGCAGGGGGAGAAAGGGAATGGTTACGCGTGCACAGGTCCATTTGCGTGAGTGGCGGGCACCCGCCGCTCACACAAATAGAACTGGATGCGCATTCACCCACTGTTTTCGCAAGTGGAGCTGCGCACATGCGTGCGCTCACTTGCTGCGTCTGTGACTCGATTCCAAATGGGCCAAGGCCCAGTAGTTGGGGACCCCTGTTCTAGCAAATGCTTGAGAGTTTTGCTGAGAATTTGGTGTACAGTACGTCTCATGCCAAGGTCATTTCTGGAATTCAGAGATGGCTAGAGAGGTGGAAAAGATTGCTCTTGTAAAATCTGCTCTTGCCAAGAGAGCATTCCTGCAAGTGTCTCCTTGGTTTATCAAAGATCTAGACAATGAAGGAACTGAAAGTATCTTCCTTAGAGATAAGATGGTAGAAAACCAAAACCAGATCTGAACAAGTACTGATAGAACTTGAAGCTTACACAGCAATCCCCTCCTGAGACTCCCATACTTACTAATGTGGGACACAGCCTCACCCACTTTTCATTGCTACTTTTCCCCACTCTGTCTCCCTCCTGAAGACATTACATATGGCCCACAATTACCAAAAAGGGGTCTACCCATGATTTCAACCAATCATGTTTTCTTATTTCTTTTTCTGTCTTTGAGCAGTGATTTGTCATTTCCAGTTCTGTAAGGCTGGATAACTTGACTGAAGAGCCTTCTGTTGCCTTAGATTAGTTTAGGTATTATGTGCATGAATTACTCAATGACAACAACCTACCATAAGCAGCTATCATACCACAAAAATTAGCAATGTCAAGACTTAAAACATCTAATGCTAACTTTGCATACAGCTGTTGCAAGTTAATTACCTTTTGGTGGATTCATTTAATCATTACTTGGCAGAGGGATGTGTGTGTGTGTGTGCGCGCGTGTGCTTTTGAAATGGCAGGAAAAAAATGTTAAATTGAACCAGAGATTATGATATAAAAGAACCCAGTAATACCCTGCAGTTAGAGGCTTTAGCTCTTTAATCATGCAGTACAATTTTTAAGATTGTGTTTTGGCAGGTGGAAAAGAATTCTTGTGACAGCTTGTTTCTACAGTAGCCACATTCCAAAGAATATAATCTTCAACATAATCAGAAGTATTTTGACTGTGGCATAGATTTCAATATACTCCGCTTTCATAAAATACAAACATTTTTAAGGTATGTTTCCCCCCCCCACACTGTTATCTGTTACTTATTTTAAGCAACAGAAGATATTTGCATATATTTGCAAAACACCAATTATAAATTTGAGGAGGAAAATATATTTTAATGTACATCCATGTGCTTTCCATACTCAACTTATCACAAATTCCCCTGCAAAGCAACAACTATGTAAAAATACATATTTTCTACAAACATTTATTCTGATTTCGATAACAACAAATTGCTTGGAAAAAATACAAACAAGTTGATTGTTGGGGAAGTATATAGTAATAGGAGCTAGCTGATAATACTCAATGTGTTTCCAATATATTTAAGAAAGAGACATAGGGAAGATAATGTGAAACTTTTTTAAAGACTGTTTCAGAAAGCCAGTAATTAGCAAGTAAAAAAAGAGTATATGTCATAAAATATAAAGTTAAAGAGAGAGCAGTTTGTATTAAATTTGTTTTTTTATGATAAAAAAATCAAGAAAAGCTCATATTTACACACTGTATCCATATTACATTTTTAAAAGTCTCAGAAAATAGCTAAAAAGATAAGGAAAGAAAGACAACAGACAAAATGATACACTATCATCATCAACTGAAATATCTATGGGCTTGAACAATTCAATCCATTAAACTCTGCATATGCTCCAGAGATTTAACAAAGTGACTAAGCAAAATCACTTAGGACCGGGAGACAATATCCTCAGCCAGGGGTCCCCCATCCCTCGGCCATGGATCGGCCATGGATCGGTGGGCGAGCAAGCCAAACCGAAACCATCCCCCCCCCCCGGTCCAAGGAAATATTGTCTTCCATGAAACCGATCCCTGGTGCCAAAAAGGCTGGGGACTGCTGTCCTAAGTTGACTTCAAGGGATGCATTCACTCATCTTCTTCACAGATCACCTATTATCTGCAGTTTAAATTTTAAATGAAATATAGACATAACACTTTCAGGAACTCACAAATTTTCTAGAGCATTATTTCATTACGTCCAAAAAACCTGGGTTCTGGGAAAACCAGAATTGCAGTAGAGGAGAGAAGGGAAACTTATTTCTCCAAGGATTACTGAACTACAATTTTCATCAGGCCCAGCCAGCGTAGTGATCACTTATGTACTGTAAGAAATACTGCGTTGTAGTGCAGCAACATCATGAGGGTCACATGTTCCTCATTCTTACACTAGAGGACAGAGTGTATTTGAGATGGAGTTTTTCAATATAGTTTTAGCATTAAAAATACATAATAGTACACATATTTTCAGTAATAAATAAATAGATTGGAAAATGTACACAAAAATATAATTTTTCATTATTTCTTAAAATGAAAACAGAATGATAACATCTTGAAACTGAACACATATGAAAACTGATGTAGATTGTTTTGTTGACTTCTAGTAATGAAATAGATGGGAATCTGAGGTGGCAGACTCTGTTCTTATTAAACTCACCTTAGAAGACTTTGAAAATTTTAAATAAACTCATTGTACTGCTTTCCCTTCATTTCAAAAGCACTGCTATCTTAGTCATTCATCCTCCGATTTGTGAATGCACAGAACACCAGACTGCCAGCATACCTGTTCTTTAATTCTTTCTAAAGAAGTTAAAAACTAATTCTAATTATTAACATTGTGATTAGCTGAGTAAATTTACCCATAAAATAAATATGCAAGATTACAGCATTTAAAAGTGTAAATTAATTATATATTTAATCACAGAAGTTTCCATATTTCAAAAATATCTACTATATTAGGGCTGTCCAAGACCATGCTGAAGAGGTACTCTGAGAATTGTAGACCCAACAGACCAGGAAAATGTTGTATTATATTAGGGATTTTATAATACTACTTTTATTTTTTTATTATACATATATAACATTATACATACATACAGTGGTTAATGCCTGGAACTCACTACCTGACTCTGTGGTTACATCCCCAAATCCCCAAAATTTTAATCTTAAACTGTCTACTGTTGACCTCACCCCATTCCTAAAAGGTCTGTAAGGGGCGTGCCTACTGTCCCTGTCCAAATGTTCCCTTTTATTTGTACCATCTTATGTATTCAAATAATGTTATAGTTATGTATATTATCAAATACGTACTTGACAAAATAAATAAATAAAATATTCTTATTCATCTTTATATCGTACTAATTGTTTTTCTGATATCTGTGTGTGTGTTTATGTGTATGTATATATGGAACAGTTCTACTATTGGATATTTTACTGTATCTGGCCTTACAACTCTGAACAAATAATCCTCTTGGTCGCATAGTCAGCCAGATATTTAGACTGGATTTGGAATTTTTGTCTACCAATTGAATCTTTTCCAAGGCCCTGGGATAGGTAGAGGAGTGTGTGTGTGTGTGTGTGTGTGTGTGTGTGTGTACGACTCTGTAATCCCTTGCATCGGGGTGGAGTCAGGGCAACTGAATGGAGCTGAGCAGTTACTGGCCGGATGCCCTTCCTGATGCCTATGTGGAGCTCACAGGAGATATTTTCTCTTTGCGCTCCTGATTGTAAGGGGAGAGCTCCACCACTAGGCCACCACGCTGCTTGGATAGGCAGATCTTATTTAATAATATTAAAATTATCATCACAGGATGTAACTGGTTCCAAATAAAAGTATCTTTTGCAATTGACTGATGATGATTTTGTCAATGCTGATTGTGTTCAGGGGGTGCTCCAGTTGTTTTGGAATTGCACCCAAGGCACCTATATTATAGGTGCTATCTTTACTTTCTTTTGCCATAATTGTTCTACTTCTATTTGCAGGCCTTTGTATATTGTGATTTTATCCAGTTCTATTTTTTTTTCTGCTGTCTCTAGGTATTGCAATGTCCACTATCCATACTTTGTCTTTCTGATTAAAAAAGTCTGGAGTATTATATGGCAGACACTTATCTGTGGCTATTTTGGGGTCTCATCAGTTGTTGCTACTTTGTTATGCTAGTATTTGTAATCTGTCTGTGTAATTTTCTTCCAGCAGTTAACCAGATGGTCCACTGTTTCTGTTTTCTCAATTCTAGCTTTATACTCATTTATTCTTAAGGCTTGGTCTCATGCATCCAGAAGTAGCTTCTGTCTCTTTCTTCAACTTTCCTGCTCTTAGCCATTACCAGGTCTTGTTATCTGCTTTGTCTGCTAGTTTTTTTTATGTACTAGTCATGTAATAATTTTTGTTGCCATGACACTTTCCTATTCTATAAGAGCGGTGGTGGCACAGTGGTTAGAATGCAGTATTTCAGGCTAACTCTGCTCACATTGCCAGGTGTTCGATTCCTTCGATTCTGACCGGCTCAAGGTTTACTCAGCCTTCCATCCTTCTGAGGTGGGTAAAATTAGGGCCCAGATTGTTGGGGACAATAGGCTGACTCTGTAAACCGCTTAGAGAGGGCTGTAAAGCACTATGAAGCGGTATATAAGTCTAAGTGCTATTGCTATTCGCTGTTTGGTTATTTCTTGTAGGCCAGTTTGGTCTTCCCACTACTCAGTAACCCCTTCTGGTATACTAGCTTCAGGATGTTTTCTTCAGTATGTCCTTCAGATATTCTTTTTCTATCCTTTTTTCTTCTTCAACTGACTGATGTAGTTGCAACACTCCATACCCACCTATGCTTCTTGGTAAATAGTCTCTGTCAACATCTCTGCATGGATGAAAGGCATGATTCATTGTCATTATTTTTCTGGTCTTGTTAGCCAGAGCTTTTAGTTCTGCTTGAGTCCAGTCCACTTTCCAGCTGTTATCTAATGACTGGAATTGAATGACATTTCCGCCACTGACTTTGGACTTTAAGATCTTCACTCTTCTGTTGTATTAACTACTAATGTTCTTCTTGACTTTGTTGTCAGCCTGAAGGAGACTCAGGTATTTGTAATTATCTTCTTCATTCAGACTCTTGATGTTATTTCCACAGAACATTTTGATTTCTTCAATTTTCAGTATTATACCTCCGTTGATAGCAAGGGTGGCATATTTGTCCAGTCCAAAGTCTATTGCAATATCTTACTTTATATTTGGACAGTGTTGAGCAGTGATGCCATTTTAGATGCAATTTATTTTAGCAATAGCAATAGCACTTAGACTTATGTACTGCTTCAGAGGGCTTTACAGTGCTCTCTAAGCGGTTTAGACTTATATACCGCTTCACAGTGCTTTACAGCCCTCTCTAAGCGGTTTACAGAGTTAGCATATTGCCCCCAACAATCTGGGTCCTCATTTTACCCACCTCAGAAGGATGGAAGGCTGAGTCAACCTTGAGCCGGTGAGATTTGAACCGCCGAACTGCAGCTAGCAGTCAGCTGAAGTAGCCTGCAGTGCTGCACTCTAACCACTGCGCCACCTCGGCTCTTTATGTTATTTTATGTGTTCTTATTTATCTTTATATCTTATTATACTCAGTTTTTTTCTGGTATGCATACATGCATATATGTATGCACATATGTATGTAAAAGATCTACTATTGGATATTCTTAATCCATTTTGTAGTCTCACCAGTTGTGGTATTTCTTGCAGATATAAACAATTTCCTTTTAGTAGGAGTGTACGTATTTCTCCATATGCAAACACAAATGTAAAGTAGCTAAGTTTTACCAGCCCACCACTAGCTTTTAGTCTCCCAATAAAAAGGTTAGAGGCTTACCTTTCATATACAATTCTATCTGTCTAATAAGTTCGTAAGACTTTGATCGGTCCAGTAATGTCCTGATAGCAGGAAGAGGATCCAGAATTATAGTTTCAGGATGAGCATCAATATATTCCTAGGGAAATGAAGACATGGCATGTGATATTCTTCAGAGAAGAATTACTGTTGGAAACTTAGTACATGATAGAAAGATACTTCCAGTTCAGCGTATCTTCAATTAACAATAACTGAATTTCAAGTAGTATCATAGCAATCATTTAAGTAATAGATGGTGTGATTCTCAGCCATATCCCAAAATTAAAGTGACACGGAATATGGTGAATGTATAGTATCTGTAAACGTGTTGGATGACAACTCCTGAAATTCCCACTACAGACGGTATGCAATTGCAGTTCCAAACAATTGGAAGACATCAGGCTGGGAAGTTGATTTATAATTCCTCTCATTCCTCCTATGTTTGTATACAAAATTTTCTTAACAATAAATATGCTAAAAAGCCTTATTTGAACCTTGCAATGAACACTAGCCTAATAATAGCAGAAATTAAAACAATCTAGGTATAGCTAAATTTAAAATAATTTATATTTTTTTCTATAGCTACTAATCATGATGGATAGCCATAACACTTGCCAAGCTAGACAGTCAAATACTGAATATCAGTTACTGGAGCCATAAGTGATGGATTCACATTGTGATTGTGAGTTCCCCAGAAGTACATGACCAGACACTGTGAGAACAGAATACTGAATGATCTAAATCTTCTTAAATTGCCAATTCATACAACAACTATGAAATCTTGATAGCAATGGCACCATTAACATCTGATGAAGTTAGACTCATGCCTGAATAAAAAAAATTATAGTAGTAATTCTGCTAACCTTATGCCTAAAGACTTAAAACTGTATGCAAAATGTAGCCACTTATGTAATATCTCAAGTTCAGCAGAGTTACCAATATGTCACATCTTTAATCTGATTAATCTAGATCTATATTCTAAAAAGCAAATTCAAAAATCTTTTTAAAACTCTTCAATAATTAAAAAAAGCCCACTAATAATCTCCCAAGTCCAAAATGCAAATCAATCCCGAACCTTCAACTGTTTTATTTCTGTCTTTAATCTGTTTAGTGCTATTTATGCCAGAATAGCAAGGATACAGATTCTATTTATATGCAACTCCATGTTAAACATTTAAAGGGCAGTAGGATCAATCTAGTCTGAATACTGTGTGTGTACTCCTTCTATTACATTTTTAATACCATATAATCTAAACAAAAAGAAATAAAGATATTTGGGAAAATGAACCTTTCCTTGGATTTTAGGACAGTTATTTATTAAGATATCTTAAAAAGCTCACAGAAAATCAACAAGTAATTCCTTCATTTGTGAATCATCAGAACTGTTTGCCAAAGTACAGTGACAGTAAACTTAGTAAAGAGGTGGGTTTCCATAATTTTGCTTTTAAAACATGTGCTGCAAAAGGGAATGAACAATTTATATCTCTACTTTTAAAAATGTAACCTGTATGTCAAACTGTTTATCTTCAAGTCTTTTTTTGTGGAAATCTTACTAAAACCTGAAAGACAATTATTTTTAAGAAAAATATTCTGATGTCATCTAAGCTGTAAGTGCGTACGAAAGTAGGAATCCAGACTCATGATTCTTTATTATTTAATAATATATGCTGCTCCAATTAAAAATTACTCCGAATAACTTGTAATTCCATATCTAGTATAAAGATTTTTTTAATGACAATAAAAAATAAAACAAAACATTACAAATTGTAACAAAGATATAACAAACCTACAACCATTGCTACCTTCTTCTACTATTCTGAAATTATATCAGAGTTGGGGATGTTCTAGAGCAGGGGTGTCAAACTCGACTTCATTGATGGCCACATCAAGATTGTGTTTGACCTTGGGGGGCTGGGGAGGGTGTGGCCAGGGTGGGCATGGCCAGCTCGACGTCACTTGTATTGGGGGTGCCTGTGGTGGCCCGAGCGCTCTGCCAGCAAAATGGGCTCCTGAGCTCCGTTTTGGCTGTGACGGCCTCCTGCAACCCTCTGCCAGTGAAAATGGAGCTTGAGATGGCTGCACGCAGCCCTCCCAAGCTCCGTTTTCTCTGGCAGAGGCACTGCGGGCTGGTCCTTTGCTGTTTCCAGGGCGGCCCCACGGGCCAGATCTAAGCATCCTGCAGGCTGAATCCGGCCCCTGGGCCTTGAGTTTGACACTCCTGTTCTAGAGATATGCTATTCCAGAGAATTGGGACAATGACAGAGAAGGTCTGTCCCCATGGTCCATGAAGATATCACCCCTGAGGGGTCAGGACAGATAGCTACAAAGAATATAGGCAAACCAAATAAGGAAACAAAAAAGATTAAAAGAAGCCAAGACAAAATAAAGCCATTTTGATGGAAATAATTGTTTAGGCTTCTTCATCGAGATCCAAAACAACTTTTGTAGAATGTAATGTAGAAAAAAATGATGAAAAGGAAGTAAGAGGTGTTGTGAGAATATTGAACAATTCAAAGACTGCCAGGTGTAGATAATTAAGAAATATGGAAATATGGAAATGCTTACGGAGTAGCTGTATGATTTTTTCAGTTTCTCTCTCTCTCTTCCCAGAAGAGACAAGTAAAGAAAACTGGAGAAAATAACAAAGACCAAACAAAGAAGTAGAATGATTGTGGCAAACAAAAGCAAAGATAGTACTGACAATAATAGACGCCTTGGGTGCAATTCCAAAACAACTGAGCATCACTTGTACACCATCAGCATTGACAAAATCACCATCAGTCAATTGCAAAAGGTAGCTTTGCTTGGAACAGCTTACATCTTGTGATGATACCTTTAATATCTTTAAACAGCAACATCTGTCTATTCCTTGGGAAGGACTCAATAGGTGGACAAAAATGCCAAATTCAGTCTAAACATCTGACAGTGCAACCATCCATAATAATTTATTAAATGTATATGCTGTCTGACTCCCAGAGAGTCTTCCCAGTTTGTTTTACATAAGTTAAAGTTGGGTATGTTCGCAAAAGAATAAAAATAAGCTGGATGCAGCAGGAATATAGGATAATTAGGAAATGTGTATCTTAAACCAAGAAAAGATATGGACAGGAATGAAAAGACCCTGGATGAATTTGGATTGGATAAAAAAAATGAATGACCAATGTGAAAGAAATACAATGAGGTGGCTTGGTCATAGGAGAACAAATGAGGATCGAATCATAAAATAAATGTATAAAGGAATGAATGGGTGGAGTGAAAGAGGAAGACCAACAGGTTGCTGATGTGACACTCAGAAAAGAGGCAAGTGAGAATTGTAAAGAACGAAAGGTATTGTATGAAGCAGAGTATGGACGTAACAAAAGCAAGAATGATTAATAAAGATAGTAAGCCATTAAGAAATATAGTGAATGATTATTGTATAAGCTACATTTAGCTATGTTTCTTTTTCTGTTTATCTCATGCTTTTATTATGTCACCTTATTTCCCCCCCCCCCCCCCACTTCTTTACTCCCCCTCCCTTTGCTCTTGCCTTTAAAATAAACTGTACTCTCCATAACTTTGCTCTTACTTTGAAAGTAAACAGCATGACAGATATACAGTATTTGTATGGACGTATACTGGTATGTAGGCATGTAAGCAACAGATCTTTTACTGATTAAACTCATTAATTCTTTTTGTGATGGAATGATAATGAATGCATGTAAGCAGGACTATAAAGAACATTTGAAAGAGGAACTTTGAAAAATGTGTTAGTGGAACATTTGTCCCTGAAATATTAAAGCATCCGTGACCTTTGCAAGGCTGGTGGGGCCACTTTGTGGCCTCCAGGTGACTGTACAAATATGCGTGTGTGTACAGTTTCTTTGATGACAGCCCTAATGGAAGCATTGTCTCTGCCTGCACAGACAAGGAAAGGCAACCTTTACCATTTCAAAAAGAGACTTTTTGCTTGCATTAAAACATGCCACAAAACAGGGATCTGCATACACATGCTGTAGATGAACCACATATAATTTAACGGTGGGATAAGCAGCCTCAAGTCTACGTGGAGCTCCCCAATAGACATAATTTTTTTACCACCAAAATTAGGCTTGGTGATTTTCAATAGCCACTTAAGACAGAAGATAGGAAAGACAATACAAGAGTTTTTATAGAGGAAACATTCCCATTCTCACTCTTACTCTTCCCTCTAAACTCAGAAATTATATATAAAAAAGAGGCTGGAAATCCTGTATCAACAGAAGACTTGTGGCCCACTAATAGGTTAAGAAACTCAGGTGTGGCTTCTGCTCATAAAACATTACTCATTGCTAGTTTAATGAATATGTACAAACATTCCTGACTAGACATTATCCAGTCCATCTTTCCCAAATTTGGAATTATGGGGATTGAAAATACATGGAAAACTCAAATTGAGTGAAGGCTAATCATTTTCTAACTTCCTAGTTCTTTCATGGGAGCATAAACTGGGACATAGCATTGATAACATAAAATTGGATGCCTTTTAATTCTGAGAAGAGTTGCTCAGTAATTCTTTCCTTTAAAAGAGTGGGCTGAAACAGTTCGGAACTAAACTGGATCAATTCCTAGCTGCAGAAATACGTTCGTTTAAATTTGAAAGAGATAATGTGAAGAAATTAAGGAGAAACATTTAATACTTTAGAAACAGTTAAAAAGTTACCTGCCTGCCAGTTATCATATTGAGTCTGAGAGGGCAGAAAGTCAATTCCAAAGAATAAGGCTATACAAATCCTGTTTTAACTACAAGGCAAAAATAATTACAATGCCATTGTTCTATTAGGAACAAGCTTGCTTTTAATTTTCTACATATCCGGGAGAAAGAGAAGGAAACACAGCTAGACACCGTATTTTTCCAGGCTTTAGCAATAAATGAA
Source organism: Thermophis baileyi (assembly GCA_003457575.1). Lineage (NCBI taxonomy): Eukaryota > Metazoa > Chordata > Lepidosauria > Squamata > Dipsadidae > Thermophis > Thermophis baileyi. The sequence continues at coordinate 207,129 of QLTV01002564.1, forward strand.
CAGTTGTGTGACCATGTCATCAACGGAAATATGCAACTTTTAAAATGCAAGCGAGGAAAATGCCCCCTTGAGCAACAGCAAAATAAAATGGCTATATTAAGGCATTGCATATTTTTAGCTTGACCCTGGATTTCTCCATCTGTATCTCTATTTTAGTTAGGCCCAAGGAGTAAAGCTGATGAGGAATACCTATTACCTTAGGCAGTTTGTTAACGGCTATGTCTCTTGGGAGACCAGCTCAGTTATTTTCACATGGGGGGAAAAATTATAGAGGAATAGTAATCCTAATCCTGATAGTGGATCATTTTTGGGGCAAAGATTTATAGCAAAGGCTATATTGCATTCCACACTCTGTAATCCCATTTGGTGAACAAGAAACTAATTACTAGTTCATCTACAAAGAACAAGCAATACTGTAGAAAGAAAATATAGATCCAGTTTTCAAAATAATTCTTCCAAAAGCGGAATTCTAGGCAGGTTTCCTAGAATAGCATATAGTTATAGTTATCAGCAGGACAAAATAAGCGAAAACATGTATTTTCTTCCTGCTTTTTTGTATAAATGGGCTACTTTTTGGTGACTAGGAGCTGCACTTAGCACTATTTAAGTGGACTGAGGGATGCAATGGGGAAGGTGAAGAGATAGGGATGTTTTGTTCCATCCAAACATGACTGGAATGATCTATTTTTTTGAGGATTTAAAAAAAATACTATGTTATCTACTTTAGGGCTTATATACTTGTGTGCTATTTTTCTATCTCAATATGGCACCTTTTTTAGCAACTGAGTCACCAAAATTCAATAGTGTTGTCAGGGGAGAGCTCTCAATACCACAAAATTTAACTTTGGAGGTTGTGTAAGGTGCACAGAGAGCTTCCGTTTGCAGAAGGATATGTAATGGTATTCTCCAAATCTGAAAAAGAAAAGGGAGTTGATCCAAACATGGCAAATGAGGAATGGATGGGTATTTTAACGTTATCTCTTAATAAGGCTTCAGTCCACCAGTTACAGAATCAATGAGGGAGAAGACAAACAGTCCCCATAGACCAGGGGTGGGTTCCTCCCGGTTCGGACTGGATCGCCCGAACCGTTAGCGACCCGCTGGTGACGTCACGGATCCAGTTTGGTCGGTGCCGGTCCGTGGGCACCGCTTTTTTTGGGAATGTTTTGTGAATTTTTTACTGTTTGGAAGGTTTTTCCTGTTCTGCTGCTTGAAAAAGGGCCCTCCCGCCCGCCCCTGGGTTTATACTGACCTTTATTCCTTCGCCCGAAGCACAGCTGATCAGCTCCTCAGTTGTGTTTCGGGCTGATTGCAGCTACTGAGCATGTGCGGAAGCAAAATTGCGCGAGGGAACGCACGCGCGCGAGGGGAGAGAGCGTGCACGCGCAAAACGTCGCGATGCGAACCGGTGGGGAAGGTAAGTGGAACCCACCCCTGCCATAGACCCCATTTTAACATGTTCCCTAATAAATTAATTTTCATATTTGGTTTCCAAGGTATTATCTAATCCTTTCTTTTTGGCATTATGCCTGCTTAACACGAACGAAAATTTTGCTTCCTGGCGTGTATTGCTATAAAGAGCTTGACCACATATTGGTGAAAGTAGTATGTGCAATCATCTGCACGTGCTACAAGAAATGGCAAGAATCAAAACATGAATGATATTATCATACTCATAATTTATATGTTGGTGATTTAGATCTTCTCTTCCAAGTATTACCAAATTTTTACTCAACAGGCCCCTTCAGTAACATTTTTTCTTTTATTTTCAGGAGCCAATTCCTAGAACTGTACTCCTGTCAGTCTCCCATTTCTGACCTGCATAATCTTCACAAACTATATACTCTTTGTTGGTGCATTTGTCCCCAAGCTCAGATGATGATCTATGGAGAGATTCAGTACCTAACAATGGACTGCTTTGTCCACATTTCAGTATCTAATTTTTTACTAATTTTGAGGGCGGACAGTTATATTGGAGTGAATGTAAAAAGTCAATTACACTTCATTCAACATGAGTTCTTTTTCAACTTTCAGTGCCAATCTAAGAAGATGGCCTTTAAGTTTATTCACCAACCCCTTTTCAGTTTTAATATTTTTCAAAATAAACCTTAAATATTTGAAAAGTTTTTATAAGGTACTCTAGGGTATATACTTAATTCCCTCTTGTTTTGGGGGAGAGGGGTGATATTTGATGAAGCTTTGCATAAGTTGGATGATGTGCCACAGAGGAAGACACTACTAGCTCAAAGAAATTATTGATGTACTCCTCCAGGAAATATTTATTCACACAATGTTTTATAATCAACACAAAACTTCACTTCTAAATATTTAATTGTACAAATTTATGAACTCTCTCAGGAAAAATGGTATTTCTAAATTATTTTTATCATAATATACACAGTGTAGTGATTATCAATACTTTGTTTAAAAGAAAGCCTAAAAACAAATACCAATTCTTTGCATTTGAAACAAATGAGTATATTTTTTAAAATATTTACACAGGAAAAGGCTCATTCTTATATCTCAGTCTTACTTTACTTGCTGAAATAAAATAAATATAACATTGTTGTTACAACTACTTTCAAGCCCCTTTCTAGTACTTTTCCATTCAATATGATCAATAATCTTCAGAACAAATTAAACGCAAAGCAATTATGTTGAAGCATTTGAGCAAAAGGAACACAGAGCACAAATATATGATCCGAGTAGCAAGTGAACAGAGGTAGCTGTAGCTCTGGGCAATGTACATTTGAAGCAATGGCAAAATCAATAATGCTTAAAGAACTAGTCATTGAACTAAAAGCATTCTACAGACTACACAGAGTGAATTCTAGGGAATATCCAAGAATATGGTAACCATTGTGTAATGAAACGGATTGGCTGCCATACAAGCATGCAGTGTCTAAATCAGCGGTTCTCAACCTGTGGGTCGCGACCCCTTTGGGGGTCGAATGACCATTTCACAGGGGTCGCCGCGCGCGTTAGCCCGCCATCTTGGTGCCACCGTCACTGCAGGGGTGAAATGCTTCCGGTTCGGCCGTGCCTGCGGGTCGCCGGATAGCCGGTAGCGACAGAAGCGGGAGACTTCACCCACCCGCCCGGACGCCGCCATTTGGGTTCTTTTCCCCTCTGCGCATGCGCAGAATGTTTTGCGCATGCGCAGAGGGTAAAAGAACCCAAATGGCGGTGTCCGGGCAAAGTCTCCCGCTTCCGACGCTATCAGCTGTCCGGCGACCCACAGGCAAGCCCGAACCGGGAGCATTTCACCCCTGGTGCCACGCCCCCTTTGTCACCTCATCCCGCGCGGGGAGGGGGTCGCGGTGGAGGGGAGGTCGCGGTGGGGTCGCGGCATTAGAAAGGTTGAGAACCACTGGTCTAAATTAAAACAACAGCAACTAATGTCTATTTGCTAATGGAGATAAAAGCAGATCTAAAGAGAACATTCACTGATGAACTCATCTTTCTTGTCTTAACCCTTTTATTCTGGGAGAAAAAAAATCCAAGGAAATTCATTACCTATCTTAAAAAAATCTTTTACAGCTTTTTGAAAATTGTTGGACAATGTCCAATGAACTGAAGAAACAAGGATGAAGAAGTAATAAGTTAAATTAAACTAAAATTACTTAAAATGTATGTCTTTCATAAAAATCTCTATGTGAATTAAGCAGAATTTGTAAAAGAATCCTCTATAATATAAAAGCATTCATGTACATAGAACGGGGTGTCAAACTCAATTTCACTGAGGGCCGCATCAGGGTTGTGTTTGACCTTGGGGGGACATGGCCAGGGTGGGCATGGCCAGCTTGACGTCACTCGTGTCAGGGGCGCCTGTGGTGGCCTGAGCGCTCTGCCAGCGAAAATGGGCTCCTGAAACGCGTTTTCGGCCGCGATGGCCTCCTGCAGCCCTCTGCCAGCGAAAACAGAGCTCGGGGGGCTGTGCGCGATCCCCTGGGTCCTGTTTTCGGCCGCAATGGCCTCCTGCAGCCCTCTGCCAGCAAAAATGGAGTTCGAGGGGGGGGCACGTGTAGGCTGTTGCAGCCAAAAGTGGAGCCTGAGCTCCATTTTCACTGGCAGAGGCACCACGGGCTGGTCCTTCGCTATTTCCAGGACGGCTCCTCAGGCCAGATCTAAGCACCCCACAGGCCGAATGCGGCCCTTGGGCCTTGAGCTTGACACCCCTGCCATAAAATATAGCTTTCATTTTACATAATGTATTGTTTTGGTTCTTCTTCCAGTACTTTTTAGATTTTGATAGACATGTGTTTTCCTGATTCTAGATTTATCTTCTTTTTTATTAACACTAAGATTTTCTCTTTTTCTTAAATCATTGAATTCTTCAATGATAAATGTGAATCTCTTCTTTCTATCCATCCTATGATCCATTATTATAATATTGTGTGAATAACATGTTTTTAGGTTTTTTTTCTTCCTGAATCATCTACATGCTTCCTTTCTAATAATCTCTCATCTTTTCTATTTTTTAATAGATGAATTTTATCCATTGAGTTTGTGAAAAAGTGTTATGAGAATTACAGGCATCCTTATTTATTGTTGTTTTAAACACTGTGTTCATAGAAGCTTCTCAGCTGCTCCTGGCTGGCTTTGTCCAGCATCAGTATCTGCAGCCAAGCAGGAGCAATCAAGCAGACTGTATCAGCAATTGCTTGTAAACAAGGCAAACAGGCATTCTCCTGAAATCTGAATGTGAAATCTGAATTTATCAAAATATGCAGTAAATTATGCAAAACTGATTCAAAACTGTACCCAAACATCTCTTTTTCTGCTCAACTTCAATAACATGCTCCCTACTTCCATTTGTTGGTTACACCTTGAAATATCTTTGTGTGCGTATGTGGGCAGGGGGGAGGAACAGATGAACTCTATTTTTAAGAGAGGTTTTAACAGTTTTTTCTTTTTCCTTTGCATTTTTCTGTCAGCTTTGCACAATGTGTCCATGCTTTCACTATTTTGTCTGATCCCATTTAAGTTCCTTATTTTTGTGAATTAAACTGCTTTACTTCCCTCTTCTCTAATTTAGTTTGGTTAAGGCACCAGGCTAGAAAGCAGCAGTCTATGAGTTCAAGTTCTGTCTTAGCCATGAAATCCAGCTGGGTGACTTTGAGCCAGTCATTCTCTCTCAGCCTAATTTGCCTCACAGGATTGTTTTTGGGGGGAAAATAGGAGGAAGAAGGTATGTTGGATATGTGTCAGGCCGAAGCCATTTTATTTGGGATCTTAGGCCTGCCACAATTTATACTATTTGATTATGCATTTTCTACTGTGGGAAAATGGGAGGGGGGATTGTATGAGGTTGTTGGTATGTAGCCATAACAAATTCTTTCTAGGAAGCCAAGGTCATCCTTTGTCTCTGCACCTGCACAGAAGGAGATGGGTGGACTCTGCCAGCATGGCAATTGAAGATTGGATAACGTGATGGATTTGTGGGTGTGGGGCCAAGGGTTTGAACTTTCAACTGGGTGGTGAAACCCGAGGGACTTCAGACTTGGACTCGGACTCTGATTTAATTTTGGATGCTATTTAGAACCCTGACATTAACCCGAATCTCCCTTAAAAAAAACCCAGCTACCCTGAATCATCGGGGCACTGTTCGGGGTCCTGAGCCCCAGCACCGACCCGGCACCGGGCGGTGTAAAGACTCAGGGAAGATGGAGGAAGAGAAGCAGGCCACGGAGAAGTCGGTAGATGACGGATCGCCTATCCATGTTGAGACCATCTACTTGCCTTCCCAAGCCGTGGTGGAAGCCGAAGAGGCCACGGAGAGGGAGCGCCAGTCAGGGCTCGGCACAAACAGCTGACCCCTGAGTGCCTCTCTCAGCTGGAATGAGCCTCTCAAGGTGCAGCCGGAGGGCTGATTTCTCCCATGGAATCGCCGTGGGAGCCACACCTGGGTGCGGGATCAGCCTCGACCCACAAGTGGAGACAACCGAGGCTTACGCTGACCGGACGCTCCAAAGATGAGGGATCACAGCCGCCGTCGCGTAGCCAGTCACTGATGGGGCTCCCCAATCAATTCGGACGACTAAGCGTAAGTTGGACCAACCCCTGCTCGAGCTCTGAGGCACCTAGATGGAACTTGGCCCAGCCAACATTCTCCTTCCCAGGGCGGAGCCCCTTAGCCCACTGGAGTGGGGATTCAGTCTCCTTCCAAACCGCAAAGAGTGAGCCCCCTGCGAGCCTCGCAGCAGGGGCGAAGCCTACGTGGGCGCTCCTCCACACTGAAGCGCAGACGGCCCAACAGCCCGGGTTTGGGGGCCAGCCAACCTGGCAGCAAAGCTCATGGGGAATGCCGACCCCAGGCCAGCCACCGAGACTTGAGCTGCCACTGCCGAGTCAAGCCCTGTTGGGGTGGGATTTCTTCCAGGGCCTAGGATGGGTGCAATGCCAATGGGCACCTGGCCCCCTGCAGCAACTGGGCCCCATGCAGGCAATTCACATGGTCCAGCCTCCCCCGATGGCCGGCTCAACTGCGCAAGCCCAACCGCAACTGTAAGGGCAACCCCAAGCCGCCGGGGTCCAGCCAGGGCTTGCCCAACAGCCGCTGCAGGCGGGGGTGCAACCGGGGGGTCCCCAACCACAAGAGCTCGTCCAGCCGGCCGCGCAAGCCCAGGCGGTCAGCCAACCGGCCCCTGGTTTCTTTTGGAATTCTCTTCACCTAGCCCAACGCCAATTTTGGTGGCCAAAGATGAAAGCAGAGGTGGAAGATTACGTTAAGAGCTGTGCCACGTGCGCAACCAGGAAAATTCAGCCAGGAAAGCACCCTGGATTACTGCAGCAGGTAGCTGACCCAACCAGGCCCTGGGAAGAGATAGCAATGGACTTCATCGTAGAACTCTCAGACAGCAGCGGGAATACAGTGATTTGGACAGTCATTGACTTATTTTCCAAGCAAGCTCATTTCATCGCTTGCTCAGGACTACCATCGGCCAGGAAGCTAGCCAAGCTATTTCTCAAACACATTTACCGCCTGCATGGTGTGCCAAAAAGAGTCATCTCCGACCGAGGCGTTAATTTCACAGCCAAGTTCTCGAGAGAGTTCCTAAGGGCTATTGGATCCACCCAAGGAGTCAGCTCGGCTTTTCATCCAAGTACGAACGGAGCAGCTGAACGTACAAACGCAATGGTCGAACAATACATCCGTTGTTATGTGGATTACCAGCAGGACAATTGGTCAGAGTTGCTACTGTTTGCAGAGGTGGCATATAACAACGCTGTCCATAGCAGCACTGGACTAACACCTTTCCAGGTTACCAGCGGCATGGAATTCGTTCCCATGCCTGAACTACCCTGAGAAGCCCCCACCTCCATGTCTCTAACTGAGTGGATGGAGATGCTGAAAAAGGGGTGGGAGAACACCAAAAAAGCACTGGCTGAGGCGGCAGAAGCCTACAAGAAGCAAGCGGACAAGCACCGATTGCTCCAGCCCCCCTTCCGCGTGGGGGATAAAATTTTCTTGTCTACAAAATATATACGACTAAGAATGCCTAGCAAGAAACTAGGACCGAAGTTCTTGGGTCCTTTCCCAATAGTTAAAATAATCAACCCAGTAACGGTTCAGCTTGATTTACCTAGAATATTGGGGAAGATTCACCCTGTCTTCCACTGTAGTCTATTAAAGCCTGTGATTGGGTCTAGCATAAGGCCACAGATCCAACCACCCCCTCCTCCAGTAGTCATCCAAGGGGAGACTCATTACAAAGTGAAGAAAATTTTAGACTCCAAAATGTATAGGGGTCGTTTGCAATGTATAGTACATTGGAAGTACCCTTTGTCTGAAGCTACCTTGGTAAAAAGGTGGGATGTAAAAGCTGACAAGTTGGTAAAGCAATTCCATGACAAATATCCGGATAAGCCTAAGGGTCTCCCTGGGGGCGGGAGAGGTGGTTAGTGATGCTGTATTAACCCCCTATGTTGTTTTCCTTCTTTTCTTTAGGATACGGTTTTCTCCTGAGGGGAGGCCGCCTGTCAGGCCGAAGCCATTTTATTTAGGATCTTAGGCCTGCCATAATTTATACTATTTGATTATGCATTTTCTACTGTGGGAAAATGGGAGGGGGGATTGTATGAGGTTGTTAGTATGCAGCCATAACAAATTCTTTCTAGGAAGCCAAGGTCATCCTTTGTCTCTGCACCTGCACGGAAGGAGATGGGTGGACTCTGCCAGCATGGCAATTGAAGATTGGACAAGGTGATGGATTTGTGGGTGTGGGGCCAAGGGTTTGAACTTTCAACTGGGTGGTGAAACCCAAGGGACTTCAGATTTGGGTTTCACCCAGATATGCCAACATGGCTCCATTAATAAATTGGAACTTTGAGGAATACTTGGACTCTGACTCTGATTTAATTTTGGATGCTATCTGGAACCCTGACAATATGTTCACTTCCTTGAATTATTTGTAAAAATAATAAAGGTGGGATACAAATAAATAAAGAAATAAATAGCTTCTTATTTGACTACTTGTTTTCTTCATTGCAGTGCTTTCTTAATTAAATTACAGTTACTTCCTCTGCTTCATGCCTGTATGCTTTTTCTGATTGCTCTTTTTCTCAGAAAATCACTCCTGCCAATCTCCCATCTCTAATACCAGTAGCTACATCTCCTCTTCATTATTCCCTTGCCTTTTTATAGTACATCAAATATTTGTAGACAGAGTTTCTTCTTTTACATAACTACTATGTAATGTTTAGGTCACTATGTTTGGTATATAAATAATAATTATAATAATACAAATTCAGTCATATGGTTCTACTATTGGCTAAACTCCAGGGGTGTCTTGATAACAGCAAAACAATTCCTCCTTTTGTTGCCTCCCCAAAGCTGAGGACAGGCAGTGATTGTCTGAGATTTTTTTCAAATTAACAACCTTTTAAATCTTTTCACTATTAACAAGCAATAATTGAAAATCATAATCTGTATACACTTTTTCTCTTGCAACCAAATAAGACTTTTTCTCTGTGTTCACCATTTCTATATCCTTTTTCCCTTCCAACTGTTGTGAAACTTATCCAATCCAATGGCTGGAACATGAATTATGTATTTTTGCTTAGCTGCAAAATCTGGCGCAGTGTATGTTATTATAATCAACTTCGTATTATGATTTCCATCAGGATGAAGAACATGTATGAGAGCACTTGGAAAATGTGTGTGTGTGTGTGTGTGTGTGTGTGTGTGTGTGTGTGTGTGTGTGTGTGTGTGTGTGTGAGGGGCAGGGGGAGGGAGATGTCAATGCTAATTCAAAAGTCCAGGTAGTCCCCATTTAACGAATGCAATTGGGACTGGCCATCATCACTAAGCAACGCAGAAACACTACATGAAGGTACCAAATTTACAATGTCAGTTCTGCATGATATCATTAAGCATGATGTCACATGACTAAGACTTGTGACTTACTATTAACTTCCCAGTGACTTTGCTTGTAGGAAGCTGGCTGTAAATCTCAAATAGTGACCCTGTGACCCTGTAAGCATCATAAATGTGTACCAGTTGCCCAGTCCCTGACATGCAATCACTTCACTTCGGGAATGTTGCAATGGTCGTAAATTCAAGGACTGGTCATAAATCCATTTTCAGTGCTGTCTGAAGTTTGAACACTGCTAAACAGGGCAGTCACTAACCAAAGAGTATCAGTATAATAAAAGTAGTTATCACCATTCATTTAAAAATAGTTCAAAAAAGTAACTGACCTGTATTCACACAGCCATAGCACTACCCCTGCGGTCACTTGATCACAATCTGGGGACTTGGCAACTGGCTTCCTGCAGTCATGTGATTGTGTTTTGTGACCTTTTGCCGATTTCCAGCCCCCCCCCCCAAAAAAAGATTTCTATAGACAAAAACATGGGTTCACCTGTGTCCCCCATTGGGGTCAATCTCTACATGGAAGAGGTAGAAACCAAAGCCCTAAATTTCTTCAGAGGAATTCCACCCACTCACTGGTATAGGTATGTGGACGATACTTGGGTCAAGATTAAAACACAGGAATTGGAAGCCTTCACCAAACACATCAACTCTGTGGACAGATTAAGTTCACTCGGAAAGACGTTAAGGAAAATAGTCTGGCCTTTCTGGACTGTGCAGGATACATTAAGGAAGACAGAAGCCTTACTACTGAAATTAACAGAAAGCCTGCACATGCAGATCAATATTTACATTTTGATTCTCACCACCCACTGGAACACAAAATGGGAGTGATCAGAACCCTACACCACCGGGCTGAAAGATTGCCCTTCAGCAAAGATGGAAAAGAAAAAGAACTAAAATACGTCAAGGAAGCCTTCAGAACTTGTGGCTATCATCAAATCCAAAAAAAGACCCAGCAGGAGTTCCTTCAAAACAGAAGCAACTTTGTCATTTCATACTTTGCAGGAATAACTGAAAAGCTCAAGAGGATTTTCAACCAACTCAATATACATACGCACCTTAAACCCAAAATTACACTAAGGCAGAGACTTGTCCACCCCAAGGATAAAATACCCAAACACAAAATGAGCAATGTGATATATGCCATGAGACTTGTGTAGTTCTGTACATTGGGGAAACAAAAAACCACTTCACAATCAAATGGCACAACATAGGACAGTGATGGTTAACCTTTTTGGTGCCGAATGCCCAAAGCACGCACGCGAATGCGCGCCTGCGTGTGCCCGAACCCCCAAAATGCAATGCGAGCGCCTCCCCACACATGCCCCCTGCCCCCACACATGCGCGCGTGTCTCCCATGCATGCACCCCCCCATGCGCCCCCACGCCCCGTTTTGGGCCTGGAAAGCCTCCTGCACCAACCTGGAAGCCAAAACACGGCGGGTGGCTACTTCCGGCCTTTGTTGGTGCAGCTGGGCACGACTCTGCCCCGAGACACTGGCCTGCCACCGCCACCGCCTCTTTGCCGGCACGAATGGCCTGCAGCCTCAGCCTCTTTGCCGGCGTGAACGGCCTACCGCCGCAGCCTCTTTGTCGGCGCAAACGGCCTGCCGCTGCAGCCTCTTTGCCGGTGCGAGCCCCCCCCCCCACGCCCTGTTTTGGGCCTGGAAAGCCTCCTGCAGCAAACTGGAAGCCAAAACGGGGTGCGGAGGGGCCTCGCACCGGCAAAGAGGCAGAGGCAGCAGGCCGTTCGCGCCGGCAAAGAGGCTGCAGCTACAGGCTGTTCGCGCCGGCAAAGGGGCTGAGGCCGTTCGCGCCGACAAAGAGGCAGCGCCAGCGTCGGCAGGCCAGTGTCTCGGGGCGGAGTCATGCCCAGCTGCACCAACAAAGGCAAACCCCCCAAATGCAATGTGAGCTCCCCTGCACATGCGTGCGTGCATCCCCCGCATGCGCCCTGCCCCCTGCGCATGCGTCCCCTGCATGCGCCCCGCTCCCACGCATGCGCGGCAGAGACCTGAAGACGAGCTGGCCGGTGTGAGGCGCACGCGCATGCGCGGTGGAACTGGGCTGGGGTGACGGCTGCGTGCCCGCAGAGAGGGCTCTGTGTGCTGCCTGTGGCACGCGTGCCATAGGTTCGCCATCACAGACATAGGAGAACAAACCGATTAAGACAAGATTCAGCCGTCTATTTGCATTTGAAAGACAAATGTCACTCTTTTGAAGACAGCAAAGTCCACATTCTGGACAGTGAGGACCACTGGTTTGAAGGAAGGGTCAAAGAAGCCATCTACATTAAGACTGAACAGCTGCCTCTCAACAGAGGGGAAGGAATAAGACATTATCTATCTCCTGTTTACAACACAGTCCTTTCAGGAGTTCCAAGAAGGTTCCATTTGCACTATTCAGGTGACCTTGATGGTACAGATAAACCTCCAAGTGGCCTCAACGACTCTCAGAAAGTATGCTAACGAACAGATGACTGCAAAGAATATAAATCCTTCCATCTTCCACCATTCAGTCAGAACTGAAGAAGCTTGGATGAAAAGCAAAACATCTTCAAGGAAAAACAAAGTTCAAGTTGCCTTTCAGAAAAAATCACATTTGGGATAACCATCCTGCCATTACATTTATCAGCCTATTCAATTAGGATGGGTACTTCCTAACTTTCTTCCTCCAACATTTAATTTACTTGAGGCTTCCCCCTCTCGTCTGACTGTTTCCTAGGCAGTATCTCATCCTCCAAGGTTATCCACACATTCCATTACAACCATACAGCAGATTAGCAAGAACAACCTCCAACTCCTCCTGAAACCCATCCAGGTCCATCAGTCACCAGGGCTGGACTTATCTAATGAGTCCAGCTTCTATGTAGTGGGTACTTGCATTACAGAATCCCATGGAAATAAGGGCATGATATGACCGTGACAAGAGAGACACCAAGAACTCACCCCCACCCCCTTCAGATCACATAGCTACTGCTCTGGAAGGAACAACAGATCTGATGTGAGCTCCCTGTCCCATGTTGGGCTCTGGATGATCTGGGATAGGCCCATGGTGATCATGAACTCTCAAGACATTTCAGACCCCATTCCTAGAGAAGGGAGATTAAAATCTCCCAGAACCAAGTTTGGGGAACTTCACTGCCAACTGATAAATGGAGTTCAGATAGAGAGGTTGTTATGCAGCAAAGAGGATTGTACAACAGCAAAAATTCCAACTGATCCTTAGAAACCAACTTAATGAACAGGATCTCACATCTGGGGACCTGTGGTACAGCATTCCAGAAAGCTGTAAGAGATTCCTGGATGACAACAGCCACAATGCCACCTCTGCCCTGGAGTCTGGGCTGATGCCACACCTGAAACCCAGCTGGGCATATCTCCAAAAGAGCAATCCCGTTCCAGAAATGATGATACATGACAAGCTGGTCCTCTTCATTAAATCACTAATGAAGGAGGCCTTATTAATAAATGACCTAGAATTCAGTAGCAGCAGCTGAAAGCCAGGGCCATTGAATGTCTGCTGAAAAGGTACCGGAGTTCAGACCAAGGAACTGGAATACAAAACTGGCACAAGTCAAAACAGTCCTGTGTTGCCCAAGAGTGGCCAACTCCTTCTCCCATATTTTCCTTTACCCATCACTGCCATAATGCTATAGCCTTCCACCATTAAAATCAATTAAAATAATTAAAAACAAATTAAAAAATATAATACTATAATAAAAAGATGGGAGAGTGCAGTCTAACTACATACATTTAACAGGCTCCTCATTTTGGGGGGCTCCCTAATTCCACTGGTGAGCTTTAGAACAATGAAGGTGCTAACTCTTAAAAATAGGATGGGAACACTGTTTTATTAATTCATGTGACATAATCAAAATATAATTTGATTTATTAATAATGAGCCCAGGGGCTATCCAAATATGTCACACAATACCACAGAGAAATCTACTTTGAAAATCAAAGCAGAATAATATCTATGAATAACAATTTTACTGACTTTATTCCTAAAATATTACACAATTGTGGATATTATTTTGAATAGTTCTTCATTTAAGTACATTTCACCTTGAAGTGTGTCTCTACAATATGGTCCAAAAAGAAAAAAGAAAAAAAAAGGAAGAAAGAAAGAAAAGAACAAAATTTGTCAAAACATTCAATCTAGGTCATGTATTATTTGTACAAACTGTGCCTCTTAAAAGAAATACAAGAAACTAGTTATATGTTCATTTTGCGTTTTAAAGATAAGTAACTTATGTTTTTAATTGCCTTGCCTAGTTAATTTTTCTTTTGCTTAGACAGTATAACTTCATGATTATTATTGTTAGTCTTAAGGGAAGAACTACTCATTTTATATCTTATTTATTCAAGACAGTTTTACAGCCAAGCTCTCACAATATCACTCTAACGTTTCTGAGCCAAGGACTAAAGTCCATACAAGAAGAATGAGATAAGATATGTTGGATATATCAGAAATTATGAGATAAAAATTCTATGACTCACGCATGTCATATAAACCCTTAAGAAATGAAAGCAATGAAGCAAGAAGTGTTGAAGACCTTTTTAAAGTTGCTTATATAAGGAGTTAAATCAACTGCAATTGAATTCCATAAATATTGGATCAAGACAATTTTGTTCCTTGTGTAATAGATTTTATTAGCAGACACTGAAAAAGAAATTAATGTGTTTGCAATGTCATATAAATGAATGTGGCTATTAAGGTAATAGGTTCCAAACTCTTTAGAGATTTAAGACTAACATAAGCAATTTGAATTGATAAACAATTCAACTGATGTAAAATTGTGTTTGATAATGCATTTAGAGTCTCTAACTCCTTAAACATCTAAGTCATGGGTATCAAACTGACGGCCCGGATGCGTCACGCGCAGGCCATGCCCACCTCGGCTCTGCAAAGGCAAAAAAGTCATGATATGTCATGTGATGCGATCGAGTTTGACACCCGTGATCTAAGAATCACATCTTTAAGCTGTCTAGATTAACTAAGATCAATTTTGGCTGTTGATGAACATACCAGAACTGACAAAAGGCTCTCCTGGCCACTGCCAATATTGTGCCTCTTGGGACATCAACATTTTCCTTACATTGAGGTGTACATAATCTAAAGATGCATGTTGCCAGATATTAAGCCAGGGATATTAATAACATAATATTATAACTTACAGAGATAAATGGATTTTGGTAGTATGCTTTTGTTGAACTTAATATGTATTTTTGCTTGCAGAGAATACATTTGCCCCATCTGAAACTTGGAACAAAATTGTTTGACCAAGGCATTGCCTCTATACAACAGTGCTACCATATACAAAATTATACTGCAGACAGGAATGCAGTAGTTTTTAATGTGTGATTTGCACCTCTTTGCATGTTTATTTTATTTATTCATGTCACACTTTTTCATTGTTTTTGAAAGATGTGTTTTTTAATCTATGGCAACATGAAGTTTGTCAGGAGAGGAAGATCAGCTGTGATAGCTCCTTCACCATTAAGGTCAAGAACACGTTCCATATTCTTTCTTTACATAAAATATTTTTAGGCAATTCTCAACTGTGACCTAAAAGAATTGTTTGCAGAGGGATTGAAGAGATAATGTAGCTGATAATTGCATATAATAAATACTACTCACCTGGAACCTGTGAACCAACTCCAGTGACTGGCTGTCATTTTGGTCAGCTTCAATTAGGACATCTGTCAGTTTATGTATGATCACATCTAATGGGCCCTGATCTTCTATTCGTTTGGTAAGGTCGAGCTGAGAAAAATGTGATAATGAAAGAAAAAAAGAGGATTATTCTATAAAGTTCTAAATCTGCCCTTTCCTTATTCCCCAATAACTTAATTAAAAATATTTTCCACCTCCCTCCTACCCTGGTCCCACCCTCCCCGTCTTTAATTGGATTGGAGCCTTTGGCTTGTATTAACTTATTTGTGTTTTTAGTATATATATATATATTTATCTTTTACTATTGTTAAGCCACTCAGAGTTATGTGGTAAGATGGGCAGCCAATAAATGTTATAAATAAATAAAATAAATTTTGAAGGAAATACTTATGGAGCATAATTGAACTTAGGGAATCTCTCTCAAGCAGAATTGTACATGCCATATAATAATGACTTCTGCATGGAACATTCACCTACAAACCATGAGCTACTTTATAAGCAAAGCTGCTGTCAGGCAAGGATGGAATTTGTAGGTTATCATTATCTGGAATCAAAGCTGGAGGGGTGAGGGTGACTCAGATAAGAGATTTGTAGACCCTACAGCACAGAGTATTTTATAGCACTGTAAACACTTAACCTTTCAGTTGGGGTCCTGAATGCTGAACTTGAAATATTGTGTGTGCAAAGCCTAGCTTTGATATGTCCCTGTCTATATTTCATGCTGAAGTTTTCTGAAATAGTTACAAACAGTGAGTATTCAACGCAGTTAACAAAAATTAATTCCAAAATAAAATAAACCAAGCTTGTATTCATATTTCCTTTAGCTATATGAACTACAAAATACTTCATTTGGATGTCAAGCTAAGCCATGCAGTAAGTGTGAATGTGTCATAAATGCACTGCTTGCATCCAACTGCCTCTAATTCTGCTTGGCTAGATATAGGCTTCACACCAGTCATAGTGGAAAACTTGGCTATCTGGACACTTAATCCTTTATTCAGGAATTGGTTTACTCATCAGGCGGCTTATGGACATGACTCAGCAAGATTAGTCTTTTTACTCCAGACAAGAGTGAAGCTAAAGTTAAATTCTACACATAGGTTCATGTTCCATTATTTAAATTCTAGATTTTTTTTCTCCTGATTTTCTTACTCAACAGTTCCTTAACTAGTCTCTTAAAGGGCTTTGAAAGACACTTGATCTAAATTGACAGAATGGTTTTCCCTAGTCCTGTCTTGCCTATCTTATTTCTATAGTTAGCATACAAAACACTTACTAAACCTGATGGACAAGATTTTGAAACTGTGTGGTTGAGGCAGGAGACAGCTACAATTTCATTATTTAGAACATGTTTATATCAACCATTGTTGTGGCTTAAATGACATGTGACTATGGCTGTTGACTGATAAAATATGATGGTCTCATAGAATACCTACCATTAATAAATTTCCTACTGAATTAAGGATTTTGAAAAACAACATTTCTCCAAGTGTATATCATAACTTATTATTCTTCATATATTAATTATGAAAGTAAAAAACTATCTTGCCTATGTGTAGTCATGTTTCTACTAAATAACAAAGAGAGAAAAGAGTATAAAATATTGTTCGAGAGCAGCCAAATGGGAAGCTTTTATTTGTTAAATATATATGCTATCCGTCTCACTATCCATTATATCAAAGTATATAAATTTGTAGGTACATACAGGATACAATTTATTACAAAATGGAGAAATAGCTATTATTAGAGTCAGCTCTATATGTCTAAAATGAAAAAGGAAACCCATAGAAATGGAGTGGTTTCTCACCTATCAGGAATAGGGACTTAATAAGGAATGAAATAACTTTGGGAAAAGCATAAGGCCACTAATACTGTTAAGAGGCTACGGCTTATTATAAGTTATATTCCAATAGCTTCCACAGGGTTTTCCACTTGTGGAAATTATACTTTTATCTCTCACCAGTTTAAATTCATTTATGTGATATACACAGACACACAAACCTGGAATGAATGTGTAGAAAGTTAGCACCCACCCCTCTCCCAGAATAATGAAATATTTTAGGAAATATTAAAAAGGCAGAATATTTCCCCTAGAAGAGAAATAGAAATTTTAAGACAGAAACTCAGCCCCAGCTCCCTGCCCCCAGCAGATATTTTGGTTATCTACAAGACAAAAGACTGGGCCAGCTTATCTACAAAACAATACCCTTCACCCTCAGGACATAATAGGATTAGCCCTCTACCCATCTAGCAACAGAACTCACCACATGGCACCTGGGGAGATTGCATCACCCAGCAAGGTTCAACCAAGCATGGGACTCAAGACAGCCTACAAAGTTACCCCTGCATGGCACCATAAGAGTCTGACAACCAATCAGAATACATTTCTTTAACAGGAACAGGAAGCAAGTTCAAAGCCCAAGAGAGGGTATAAATCTCTCTCTCTCTCATCACCCATGTGCTCGATTGCCCAGGACCCAGCGGTGGGTTGCTCCGGGTTCGGCCCGGTTCTTAGAACCAGTAGCGGCAGCGGCGAGACGCTCCGCCCACCCATCCGGGACACTTCTGCGCATGCGCAGAAGCGTCGCATGCGCGCGTGAACCGGTAGTAAAGGGTTTTAGAACCCACTACTGCTAGGACCTCAAACCATGTGGTACTGCCCACCATTAAACCATCTTTCCAAACAGCTTCCATGTTTCCAGTGTTTTTCTCCCCACTTGGAACTGAACTCAGATGGACATTTCTTCCAACAAATGAAAACAGTCATAAAGTTGAGTTTTGTATTACCGCTGCAATGCATATCAAATTATCAGTTACATTTCAGAATGGGGAATGAGTAACAATAAGCCTACAAAATAAAGCCAGATTTTCCAAGGGAGAGGGGCATCTAAATTAAATTAAGTAATTAAATGCATGACAATCCATAATGTGATTTATTTGGTTTAGTATACTTGGTTTATTTTACAAACTATGGTTTAAACAGGCTTATCACAATGAGTGAACACAATTATTCTATTCCCAATGCCTGCTTGCCTGCCTGCCTATCATCTTCCAACGGCTCGAAAAGATATAGATAGATAGATAGATAGATAGATAGATAGATAGATAGATAGATAGATAGATAGATAGATAGATAGATAGATAGATAGATAGATAGATAGATAGATAGATAGATAGATAGATAAGACCAGCTGAGAAAGAATAAAAACTATTATTAGGAGGATGGTGGGTAATGACTGTACAGAAAAAGAAAAAGTGAATGAGGAAAAGGATTCTACACCTCTAGTCTACAAGTATTTAAAAATCATATTCCAATATCTTATATAACAATTATGAAGACAAATCTTCATTTGAACATAGAAATTTCCTGCTGCCTCTTGAAAGTGGAATGTCATATTAATCTAGTTTATAATACTAACTTTTCCTATGGGGATACTAAGACTTGACATTAGAGCATTGTATTATTTCATTGCAGAATATTGCGAACCTGTTCTCATTTTCTTTTCAACTGTTAAATACATATGTTGGTGCGAAATCATCACTTTGGAGGTGAGAAATAGGTAAGATTTTGAGAAGAGCATTAGAAGCTGCCTATATATGTAACTGCATGGCTGCATAGTCAGGAGGCCTTATATTTACAAACCCAGTGTGACTTGATACATCAGTAAACAAAATCCTATGGGGAGGTTTTAGCATTTGCCCAGAGGTGATATTCACTTACCTTCCCTACTGGTTCGCAAATGTGCGTGCACAATTATAAGTGAGATGAGTACCTTAGCACTTAGCACTTAGACTTATATACCGCTTTACAGTGCTTTACAGCACTCTCTAAGCGGTTCACAGAGTCAGCATATTGCCCCCAACAATCTGGGTCCTCATTTTACCCACCTCGGAAGGATGGAAGGCTGAGTCAACCTTGAGCCGGTGAGATTTGAACCGCTGAACTGCTGAACAGTCAGCTGAAGTAGCCTGCAGTACTGCACTCTAACCACTGCGCCACCTCGGCTCTTTATCTACCTACCTATCAGACTTCCCTCTACAGTAAATAAAATTTTGCTGATTTCATCTGTTTGACAGATTAATTCTTGATGATGGCCTATCTCCTCAGTTGATTGCTTTATAGGTAATCCTCGATTTACAACAGTTCATTTAGTAACCATTCAGAGTTACAACGATACTGAAAAAAGTGACTTATGACCTTTTTCACACTTACGACCTTTGTAGTATCCCCATGATCATGTGATCAAAATTCAAATGTATGACAACTGGTTCATACTTATGACCCTTGCTAGTCCCAAGGTCATGTGATCACCTTTTGCAACCTTTTGACAAGCAAAGTCAATGGGGAAGCCAGACTCACTTAACAACTGTGTTACTAACTTATCTACTGCAGTGATTCACTTAACAACTGTGGCAAGAAATATCATAAAATGGGGCAAAACTCACTTAACAAATATCATATCTCACTTAACAACATAATTTTGGGCTCAATTGTGGTCGTAAATCAAGGACTACCTGTACTTGCTCATTGTCCATTAAAACCCCACATGACCTTAAGTTTAGGTACTTGAAGGTCCATTTGTCTCCTATCATTTCTGCCTGTCTTATACAGTATGTTACATTTAGCTCACTCTGGGTCCTGTCAATGAAGCAATGCCATCTAATAGGGCCCAGGAAGAAGGCTTTCTCTATTGTGGAATTAGCCCTCTGGAAGAGTATCCTGCTAGAGTTTTAGATGGACCCCCACCCGTACCTCTTTAGCAGCCTTCAAAAAAGCATGAAAACATGGACATTAGAGTTTACTGCATAGATTCTAAATGATATTCCCACTAAAAGGTAACTATTTTTTGCCTGATATCTTCCAACTATGTCAGCAAACATTTAATAATGAAAACAAAGTCTGCCTGTTATGTCTGCCACATTGATAAATAATACACAACTGGCATTAATCTGAAGAAGGAGCTTATTGTACATATGCAGTTGCCCTGCAGGATTCTTTTCATTAGAACAAGAAATCTAGTCAATTTATGTTCAAAGGATGACTAGAACTTTATTTCAGATCAATAGGAAGTAGACAAAGCATATTTGCAGTTTTCCGGTCTGATATAAATCACCAAATTTTTAAAAAGGTTTTGTAAGACTCTGCTTTATAAATGTTTCCTTTGAATCAAGCTTAACTCCTAGTGGATAGATCTGTTTTTGGCAACAGCACAGAAGTGTTTTGTCATGGCCTAAGTCCAGGGGTGTCAAACTGGTGGCCCGCATCACGCACAGGCCACACCCACCCTGGAAAAAACATTGCAATGTGTCATGTGACATCACGTGACACCATCGAATTTGACACCCATGGCTAGTCCATATCCCTGGAATTCTCAAGCAGTTGTCCATCTAGGTACCGTTTTGACCAGGAGTGACACTGTTAACTTCCAATCCTAGACAAGGTTGGCCAGCTTAAAGTGGAGAAACTCCCACATATGACAACTTCACTGTCTTCTATAGAATCTCTCATATCCAACTATTTCTTTGTCTTACTCTCTTGTTGCTGTAAATGGTTTAAGTTGTCAGTTTTTTTTTAATGCTGTTGTGAGAATGAATGTTGTAATAGCTGGGGGAAATGCCAAAAGGATGTTTCGTTCCATATTAACTCTATTTCTAAATTAGTTTTTTTTTTTAAAAAATGAGTAAAAAAGTAAAATAAAGTCAGGAGCGAATAATAAGCTGAGATCACCGAACATAAGGCAACACATGAATTTTTTTAAAAAACCCACACATTTTGTTTCACCCCCTCCTTTTCTTCCCTTTCCATTCAATTGCACATCTTCTCAGCCCTTCAAGGTAGGCCAAATACAAGAAACAGACACTGCAGATGCTCCAGGAAGGCTACTTTACAGTAGTATAGTAACAGAATCTTTAACATATGAGAGTAACAGTCACGTTAAATAACCGTCCCCTTACACAAGTATATTAAATAAAATTACATGAGTTGTGAGAACAAGCATTCCTTCTTAAAGGTAAAGGTAAAGGTTCCCTTGCACATATGTGCTAGTCGTTCCCGACTCTAGGGGGCAGTGCTTATCTCCGTTTCAAAGCCGAAGAGCCAGCGCTGTCCGAAGACGTCTCCGTGGTCGTGTGGCCGGCATGACTAAATGCCAAAGGCGCACGGAACGCTGTTACCTTCCCACCAAAGGTGGTCCTTATTTTTCTACTTGCATTTTTTACGTGCTTTCAAACTGTTAGGTTGGCAGAAGCTGGGACAAGTAACGGGAGCTCACCCCGTTACGCGGCACTAGGGATTTGAACCGCTGAACTGCCGACCTTTCGATCGACAAGCTCAGCATCTTAGCCACTGAGCCACCGTGTCCCTTAGCATTCCTTCTTACCAGGCCTCAAATAAATAGGCTGTATGAAAAACATATGAATACATATGTTAAAATATTATTTTACTGATTTTGCTGTTCATGTATATTTTGTCTAGAAGTATGCTTTCTATGCATGCACATGTCTTCATATTCTGCCTTTTATATGACTATCACATTACAAAAAATCCCTACCTTGCTAAGAACTATTCACTTCAGAAAACATATCCAAAAGTGAAGAAGCATAAAGATCAATCCTGTGAGGTTAATTTTTCTTGCATGAGAAAATTATTGCCCTCAGTGCTTAGATAAGGAAGAGATTTGTTCTATGTGGTGTACACTCGCTTCTAAATATGAAATACCTTGCCTAGGTCATAATTTCTAATTGCAAGAACCGACAATGTCAGCCAATTATTAGACAGATTATAATGTTTGCAAGAATATTTCCATGTTCTGAGAACAATTTGTAACTAAAAAAGTAAATATTTCTAAACTGAACCGAATTTGGATTCTTTCCATGTTTTCTTTGTATGCTGGCATAAAGTCTTTATGTCAACAAAATAAAGCTTTTCTAACAGAAATAGCTCCTTCTTAGTGCATATTTCTTATGGACTTCTGCTGACCACAACCACAAAACAGAGTGACATTTTCTGACTGGAATTCCAGTTCTCCTGTTACCTGCTCCTTACAGTATTTCCCTTTAAATAATATGTATATTTGACCTAGTAACACTAAAACATTAATTTCTGCCACAAATTCTGTGTATTGCTTATATACTCTGATTCCATAATCAGCAAGAAGAAAAAGAAATCAAGATGTGGGAGTTTTAATCTGAGGGAGCCAATGGTAGAATTGAACAGTGATAGAGAATATGGTGGATTTTAGAAACAAAATAGATTCTAGACAAAACTAGACTAGATTAGACTAGACTAGATTAATAGAATTTTTATTACACTCACATACTAGAGTTACTCATGCAATTGGATTCAGCAGATAATAGCACAAACTTAAGCTTGTATCAGCTCAGAAACTAAAGGCCTGCATGTGAGACCACCAGAAAATTGCTGGGCTTTAGGCAAGACCGCAGGGTTTTTTTTTTAAAGTTCTATAAGGGAATGACAAACCAGTGCCATACTATTCTCACAAAATTGCATGGATGTATCCATGAAATTATCAGGAGTTGACAATGACTTATTTATTATTTATTAATTGTATTTCTATGCCGCCCAACTCCCAAAGGACTCTGGGCGGCTTACAACAAGGTATAGAAAATACTCTTAAAAACATCATAAAATATTTAAAAAACCAGTTAACAATCACATACATACATATCATTCAAGGCCAGACCTCGCAAATTGCGAGATCAATGGCCCCAAGCTTGCCGGAAAAGCCAGGTCTTCAATGCTTTCCGGAAGGCCAATAGGGTGAGGGCAATCCGGATCTCAGGGGGTAGCTGGTTCCAGAGAGTCGGGGCAGCCACAGAGAAGGCCCTTCCCCGCGGGCCCGCCAGCTGACACTGCTTAGCTGACGGGACCTGGAGGAGACCAACTCTGTGGGATCTTAACGGGCGCTGGGAACTATGAGGTAGAAGGCGGTCTCGAAGATAACCTGGCCCTGACTTGAACACATCTTTACCATTTACAGAGAATTGAGTAGTACCAAAATCTCTGCCACAATTTCTCCATAAAATGATCTGATTAATTTTTCCTTCTTCAACCATTTTTCTTCTACAATTGTACCACAGTTGCTTTTCTGAAGTTTATAAGTAAACATTGTAACTTTGGAAATAAAATACATTTCCCTATACTGTTGGAATTATTTTATACTTTTTGTCTCTATGATGGTATAATTTCAATTACAATCAACCCAATCTTTCTTAGTTGGTTGTATGCAGTGGTGAAATCCAATTTTTTTTACTACCGGTTCTGTGGGCATGGCTTGGTGGGCGTGGTGTGGCTTGGTGGGCGTGGCAGGGGAAGGATACTGCAAAATCCCCATTCCCTCCCCACTCCTGGGGGAAGGATATTACAAAATCTCCATTCCCACCCCACTCTGGGGCCAGCCAGAGGTGGTATTTGCCGGTTCTCCGAACTACTCAAAATTTCCGCTACCAGTTCTCTGAACTACTCAAAATTTCCGCTACCGGTTCTCCAGAACCTGTCAGAACCTGCTGCATTTCACCCCTAGTTGTATGGATTACTAAAGTATAAACCACATACTGTGTAAAGTGTTAGATATTACTATTTTTTATCTCATTGTTATTCTGTAGACTGCAACAACATATTTTACATATAACAGTTTAAAATTGTCTTACATATTTTCAAAATCAAATATGGTTAATATCCCATTGTACAGATTAGAATTAAAGTTTAACATTTGAGGACTTGGTTTTGTAATATTACACCTTAACTTAGAAACAAAAATTAATAGCATTTGTACATTCCGTATTCTTCAACAAAAGATTTATGGCACAACATAATTCCATAAGTTGTACAGTTTAATTCTTTGCCACTGATTTCAGTGCTTCTGGCATTGGACTTGACTTCTTCTGAACAGAATGTACAGAGCTAGCCTTTACTGACCCTGTCCAAAGTCTATATGCAGTATTTCTGAGGCAACTGTAATATGTAGGGATTATTCTCTCAGGGTTACTAAGTCCGAAAACTTTTCAATTATTTGTAGTTTGAGGTCTCAACTTAACAAAGTGCATTAAAAACAAGCCTCCACGATATATAACACAACTGATTTATTTCTGTCAAATCTTATCTAGTTATTTATAATACATTTATATTTCCCTGGCTTTTGTGTGAAAATCAGGACCATAAAAGTGATTCTCCTCCCACCAATTCCTTTTATTCTATCAACCACTCTATGAGGACGAATGGATTCAAAGACAGTCACTGTTCGAAAGGGCAGGGATTTTGAAAGCTGAAATCCTATTGGGTCTTGAAAAATTACAAATTGCTGTAATTTTACAAAAATTACAAATTGCTGTAATTTTACAAAAATTACAAATTATTGTAATTTTTGTAAAATTACAAAACATGTTATTGTAATTATTATTAAACTGTGAATATATTTAGGGGGCAACTAGAATAAAAGAGCTTTGAAAAGCTCATCTGCTCAAAGACTGGGTATGTAACAATGTGCATGTGTATGTATATATATATATATATATATACAGAGCCGAGGTGGCGCAGTGGTTAGAGTGCAGCACTGCAGGCTACTTCAGCTGACTGCTAGCTGCAGTTCGGCGGTTCAAATCTCACCGGCTGAAGGTTGACTCAGCCTTCCATCCTTCCGAGGTGGGTAAAATGAGGACCCAGATTGTTGGGGGCAATATGCTGACTCTGTGAACCGCTTAGAGAGGGCTGTAAAGCACTATGAAGCGGTATATAAGTCTAAGTGCTATTGCTATTGCTATATATATATATATATATGTGTGTGTGTGTGTGTGTGTGTATTTCAGAAAAAGTAGACATTTGCATTTGATATTTTATGAAAAGCTTGATGGGCTTTCATACTATATTCTCATTTTTTTTCCAATTCTTCAATATTCAATTATTAAACAACCTCCAGAACTTGGATTTAATGGTACACTTGGTCTTTTAAGGCTTGCAACTTCATAATAATTTTTAGCTATTTCAGGCCTCAAAACCATGAATGTCAGGTCCTTCAACAAATGTATGACAGAAAAAGATTCAGATTTACATCTGTTCAAGTGCATTTGAAAGTCTGCAGTAGAAGTACTAGAGAAAGAAGGGAGAGATGCAATAAATATGGTCAATTATGAGTTGGAGTAAATCATTTATTATACTTATATATTATATATAATATATACTTATATATTAATATACTTATATATTTCCTTATCAGCTTTGTCCAGTCAAAAATTTTCTCTCTCCCCCCCATTCCAAGGTTAGAATAAGCTCAGCTGTAAGTTAAAATGGGTTGCAACCAAAGGGAGGGAGGGAGGAAAAACAAGTGGCTTATATACCTCTTCTTGTGATTAGAAAAGCGACTGAAAAGGGTAACTCAGACAGTAAGGAAAAGACTAAAAAGCTCAACCACAGGGTCTCTGTTTATCTCTATCATGTTACATATTGCAGTTCATTTGATTATCAATTTAATTTCTGCCAAATGAAAACCAGAACCAGGGAAACAAATCCACTGTGGAGGCTTCCCAGTCTCTCTCTCTCCCTTTAATATTTGATCAGCCAAATATCTCCATGCTAAAGCCTGCCAGAGATAAAATTCAACTCTCACAGTGAATTAATAATAGCAATAACATTAGTTTTTCATTCTTCACAGAACTGGAAATATCCAACATAAAGAGAATAAATAAATGAGCGCTCACAACCAATGCAAAATATCTGGACAATAAAGTATTTCTTGTTATTACTCATTAAAATAGGCATTGAAAAGTCAATGATATTAATGATTTTTGTTATTTATGTGGATAGGCATTACTTTTACACTATCCTGTGTGCAAAAAGAATGTATAAATAATTCATTTCTATATATTAATATTCTGCCTATTCATTAAAAATAATATTCAAGGTAGTTATGATAAACAAAGTACAATTAAAACAAAAGCAGAATCAAATCAATTAAAAACCAGTAACTTGTAGCATAAAAAAATTACAATTAGCTGAGCACCCCTAACTTAATGTAACATGTGAACTTATTCTATGTAGCCCATGTATAATGGTAAACATAATATTGCTATTAATATGTTCATAAAGAAATGTATATCTATTTTTCTTATTTTAAGAAATAGTGGTACTATATTTCCATTTTCCAATCAAGGCTTGATAGCCAGCAATATTTTAATGGTTTGAATTAATTTTTTTATAACTACAAAATTACACTTAATCTTATTCAAGCCACAGGGTCTAGTTATACTAATCTCTCTACAGTATTCAGATACCCCAATTTTATAGCCATGCTTTCGTGAAAAATGACCTTGCTCACAAATGGGACACACTTTCCCAGTGATTATTTGAATATGTGTTCAATACAGAAATTTAACTAAGAAAGCGCACAGAATAAAATCTGCTGGGATTGAAAGCAGTTAAATCTTTTTTGGGTAAAAGAGTGGATGACAGAAATGTTACATAATAAGGCACAGATGCACAAAGCTAATTTAGTCATTCGCTCATTTCTAGCAGGAGTGGTGAACTTGCATATTCAAAATAATTATTGAAACCGAATTTTGAAGCAGTGTAGTTCGGCTGAAAGTGTATAATTGCCTTATGAAAGAATTTGTCAAGAAGAGTTAAATATTAGGTAAAAGAATCAAAACTGCACATTTTTCAAGTTTCAAAACTGGCACTGAATTGGATATGGTAACAAATCAGGCGTGAAAACAATGCAGAGGACATTAGAAACTAGAAGATGATCTTACAGAGTTATATTGGCTCTTTCAAAAGCTTCGGTGATTTTACTGTTCTTTCGAATTGTTAATTCAATACAAATCAAAACAATAGAAAAATATTGGGAGAGAAATTTGATATAAATTGGTCCCATTTACAGCATAGTGTATATAGCTTGCTATCAGATATAAGATTTATTTAGTGTCTCAGACAATGTATTTTGTGTGGTAGCCTGGTTGCAAGCTGCATACCACACCCAATTTAAAGTGTTCATTATACAGTACAAAACCTTACATTGCTTAGGTCAAGCTTTCTACAGATCCCCCGTTTTCACCTAATCTGACTTTCAATAGGGCATCTTCTGAAAGCTCCAACACAGATACATTTAACACCTGTATTTCTGGGGAGAGAGGCATGGCCATAAAGCACTGCACTTTGGGGTCCCGCAGGGTTCTACTCCCTCTCTGCTGCTCTTATTTAACATCTTCATGAAAGCACTGAGTGAGCTCACCCCTTAATACACTGACAGATATCATCAATATACTGATGATACACAATAATATGTCTCTACCAAGTAATAGCAATAGCAATAGCACTTAGACTTATATACCGCTTTACAGTGCTTTACAGCCCTCTCTAAGCGGTTCACAGAGTCAGCATATTGCCCCCAACAATCTGGGTCCTCATTTTACCCACCTCGGAAGGATGGAAGGCTGAGTCAACCTTGAGCCAGTGAGATTTGAACTGCCGAACTGCAGCTAGCAGTCAACTGAAGTAGCCTGCAGTACTGCACTCTAACCACTGCGCCACCTCGGCTCTAATTCCATCCAGGCTCTTTTGCAACAGCAGGTAAGAAATATATTTCTTATTAAGATTAAAACAATTAGCATGTTTTTAAATCTTAAATATTTTTATTATTTTGATGTATTTCTTTTCCTCTTCAATTTTCATTTGATATCGCTTTGGCAATATTATAGCATGTAAATATTTGTTGAAAACAAACTAAATATTTTCTTCATGTCAGTTATTTTTAGATTATTCCCAGTTTTTAAACTAGAAAAAATATTCTGCCTTTGGCAAGCCTTTAAGAATCTAAATCTTATTCCACATATTAACAATCCAAATAAAATGGAGCATGAAGAAATATGAAAACCCAAAACAATATTCTGAACACACTTTACAAAAACAATTTCTACTTTAATTAAATTAACTAGCAGGTTCACACATTTTTCAGAATTATCAGAGAAGCTTACAAGTAATTCATAGCAATCATCATTTCCAGCAATAAGTGTTAGAAATCTTGGAAGACTTTACAGAAGCAGATTTCAGCTTTCTTATGGAAAACTCGAGCCATTTATTGATTTATTGATTGATTTTTGTTAGCTTTATATTCAAGAGATCAAGACAACTTACAAGAGGATCTCCACTTTATTCCCACAACAATAGCTTTTTGAGGTAGGCTACCTGAGAGAAAGAGGCCCACATCAAGAGAGGTTTCCCTGGCAAATGGTAGATCTGAAATTGAGTTCGAGTTTTATTCCAAAACCTCAATTATTGTACAACTTTGGCAACAAAAATTAATTTACATGAACACATTTCTATTCGTGTCCACTTAAAAGAAGCACTGTCTCAGGCTTTCAAATTTCTTATTTTCATAAAATATCTTCCTTTTTTTATCAATTGTTGTTATCATCAATTCCTTTTTGTTATCATCACACATATTGTCCAGTTTTATACTATGCAAAATTATTATTTTTAAACATTTAGGACTTTTCCTCAAACTGGTATCCCCAAGAGTGATATATATCCATGGAGAACATGTGAAAGCTTCTCTAAAATATAGAACAGAAGGAAACTTTCCTCAAACCACCCATTTTTACATCTAAGTCTCCAAATTTCTATTTAGACTACTATTTCCAACACTTTCCATGCTCATTGTGCTATCTGGAGGGACTGGCATTTAATATGGACATCTATCATTGCACTACAGAATTTCTCAACAGTTCTGCTGCTCCGGCTGTCAACTTGACACCAAGAATTTTTTCTTGAAAATTAGGAGCATTAGAAAGAGAGCTTGTTTTATAACAAAACTTCATTCAGTAAGCTCACTAATTGGCTGTCCGTCTTTGTCACTAGCCAAAGATTTGGGAACAAAAATATACTGAAACCTTTTGTATCCAGATACAATAAAAAACACAAAAGCCAGATTCCTATTTGGATGCTTTTTTCCTTTCTAAAAAAAACACCCTTTTCTGATCATCAAAAGAGATGAAACCACTTCCACTTTAAATTCATTACAGAACTCTACGTGGCCAACCTATTATTAGGAAGAAAAAAATTGAATTAATGAGAACATTTAAGAAAATGCTCATAAGATAGAAGTTTGGTACAAATCAGTACCAATCAATACCAGTTTAAATTAATTGGTGAAGAATTCTCATAGAGCCAGGAAATAAGAATCAAGGCAGCATTCTTTGCTTACTCATATACAGCCATAAGCTGACAGCTGGAAGATGATGACTTCTCCTTCACAATAGTTTTTCAAGAAAATATGTGCTTGAGTACATATTTTATTCAGGTTGAAAAAAAGACCATGCTAATACAACATGAAGGAATGTGTTACTTTTACTTATCCCATCCTTCTGCAATTTAGCTCATGGAGCTTTAATTCTCAGCGTCCACTGTTCTGCATACATTTTGACATAATGTATGGAATGTTGGTTATCGCTTTTAAAGTCCTGAATGGCACAGGGCCAGATTACTTGAAGGACCATCTGTCTCTGAGAATTATTGAGTGCGGTTGGTCAGCCAGTTTTGAATCCATCTGGTGGTGATGCTGTCTAACCCACATTTTTCTACTTTATCTAGTAGTAGGTTGTGGTCTACTTTATCAAATGCCTTACTGAAGTCCAAGTACATTATATCGACAGCATTCCTCTGGTCCACTAATTTTGTCACTTTGTTCAAGAATGCAATAAGATTAGTCTGGCACGATCTGTTTTTGACAAACCTATGTTGGCTTTTGGTTATTACTTTGTTTGCTTCTAGGTGTTCATTGATTCGTTGCTTGATTATCTTTTCCAGAATCTTCCCTGGTATTGAGGTCAGGCTGATAGGTCTGTAGTTTCCTGGATCTATTTTTTTCTTTTTTTTGAAGATGGGAACTACATCAGCTCTTTTCCAGTCCTCTGGCAGTTCCCCGGTGCTCCAGGATCTTTGAAAGATATAGTTCAGTAGTTCTGAGATCTCGTCTGCCAGTTCCTTCAGAACCTTGGGGTGTAATCCATCCGGTCCTGGTGATTTGAACTCGTCTAGGGTAGACAAGTGTTCACTTACCATTTTCTTTCCTATTTTAACTTGTGTTCCTAAATTATGATGATATCTAAATTTCTGATAATGCTTCTGGGGCAGTTAGTATCTTATTAGTATCTTATTTTGTTATACTAGTTAAAGTTCTAGACCAGGACTGGGAACCAGGACTAGACCATTTCAAAACAATGAAAGTAAATTCAAATCCATCCTCAATCATGGAAACTCACTAGGTAACAATGAGCTAGTCACTCTCTCTCAGTCCAATCTATCTAATCGGATTGTTACTAGATAAAATAGTGGAAGATTCCTAGGTAAGCTGCCTTAAGGCTTTGGAGAAAAAAATTGAATATTTAAAATTAAATTAAAATCTCTCATATAATTCCAAGTTGTTTTGCTGGATTTCCACTGTATTACATAAAAGCCTGTAATGATGTATATTGTTCTAACATCATTCCCAACATTACAAGAATAAGCACCCCATCTTTAGATAGGCACTGCAAAAGTCACTAATAGTCTCATGCTGGTAAACTGAATATTAAGAGGAAACATCTGGAAAAGGCTAATGAATAGATACTAAGTGAAAACAAAGAACCAGTTTCTTTCCTTCTGTATAGCAAAGGGACTAGAACAGCAATACAGAGAGGACTATACCTTTGGGCTCCATCGACAGTTTCCTAACTTAACTGGAAAAGTGCTTAATTAAGAAACAGGAATATTCACTGCTACCTGTGAAATCAGTAGAGCCTACACTAGTTATTCAACTGCCTAATGGGCTGAAAATACAGAGATAGCATTCTGTGAAAAGGTATCTGCCCCCATTTTGGAGTTTTTGAGTTTTTCCATAATTTTGACAGAGATTTATGTAAAAAAATTGTGCCTTCAAGTCAGTATTGACTCCTGGTGACTGCCTGGACTGCCTCGAGTTTCCTTAGTAAGATTTCAGGAGTGATTTGCCAAAACCTGCTTCCAGAATAACAGAGTTGGAAGGGACCTTGGAGGTTTTCTAGACCAAGCCCCTGCTCAAACAGGGATTGGCCCAAGGTTACTTAATTGGCTTTGGGCCTAAAGCAGGGATAGAATTCACAATTTCCTGGTTTCTAGCCTGGTTCCTTAACCACTGTACCAATTGGCTTTCTATGTGAAACCTACTGATATATAAAAAAGACACTCTGATTAAATAACACCAAAGTTTGATGGTTTCCTTTCTTTCATAAACATCATCATCCAGCATGCAATACGGCAGTGTGAAAAAGTAGTCACTCATTGTGATGTTGGAAACCAAAGTTTCTGAGATTTAAACATGAGTGATCTAAAATATCCCTGAAGTAATCACATAATTGCCTGTGGTTACCTCATTAAATTGACTGAATTTGGGAGGAAATCACTTTTTCACATTGACATAGCACGTTGGAAAACAAGTAAACCCTGGTGCTATTTATTTATTCAGACATCATTTATATACAAACAGGGCCTATATCAAGCTCTGATAAAAGTCAGTGAAGAAATATTAATACATTCAGAAAACCTGAAAGTGAACAAATAATTTTTCACAAAACTGTAGTCCATACTTATATATTCAATTAATATACACTATACATTCTAGGTCTTGGAATTTACATATCTTATAGGTAAGTATATGCAGGACTGCATTATCATCAAATATCTGGACTCTTAAATTAGAGCAATGCAGCCTCGTTATCCTCTTTCTTATTCAATATTATATTTTCACAACCCTGCTTATTCTCTTTATATATATATATA
>QLTV01002564.1:245978-272716 GCA_003457575.1 Thermophis baileyi
AAAGTAAATAACTTTATGTTTTTTAAAGGGGTAAGGGGGAAGGAGAGGAGAGAGAGAGAGCGAGAGAGAGAGGGGGGGGGGGGGAGGGAGGGAGGGAGGGAGGGAGATGTGAGTGCTTCAAATTCCTCTTGAAATCCATAGAGATCAAATGTGTTTAAATTTTGTTTGAATCATGTTTGTTATGTCAAAACATAGGCAAGCATAAATAAAAGCAAACAGAAGCAAAATGTTAAGAACATATCCAAAGACCTCCTTCACCACAACTCATCTATTTCTGCATTTATTTGTATTACTTTTCTTCAATTTGAGGATTGGGTGGTAACTTTGTGTATTCTTCAATTTAGGTGGTGTTTCTTTTATTCCTTTGTTAACATGTGCACATATAAAGGATTACAAAGCCTTTATTCTTGAATAGTTTGTAACTACACAGAGCACCGGTAATTTTTTTTACAGCCTTTTACTTAGTATATTGCTTCTCTTATTATTGCAGAGCCATGACCTGAAAATTGCAAAAGGCTTCTCTCAGTGTAATCTTATACCCACACAAAAATTTAATCCTGTACCTATTCAAAAGTGAGCTCAAAGAGATCTACTGTAAGGGAAGCAAGTAAAGGATTGTACTTCTTGTAATGCTCCGGGTTTTAGAAAAGTATTTAGACATTCACTTGCAAAAAAAAGGAAAACCCAACATTAATACCTTGAGGAATTCTAAAACTGTCTTGAATCACATGATACGTTAAACAATGACAACATGGCTTAGAGAAATATGTGAACTCAGACAATTTGTCAAGTTCTGTTAAAATTCTGGATGGTCAAAGAATTATTATATTGCATAAAGTTGTAATGTGGTTTGGTGAACTTTTGTGTAGTGCATTGTAAAAATGCAAGTTACACTGATTCATGAATAATAGCATTTAGTTTAATAGTTTGCATAAGTCAACCAAGTATAGCTTAATATATAATCATGTGTGCTGGGAATCCAATCTCAGTGAGATTTTCTATAGCTCTATGTACGTATTACTGTCTTATATTTACAAGTTGAAATAATAACTACCGGTAGGTAATGTATTATACTAATTCAGTGTTTGCTTTATCAAGTTTTCTAATAAGTGATACCCTGCTATACTGTAAATTATTATTAATAAACCACAATGGATGTGTCTACATGAAGCATTAACCTAGAAGAAATTAACCAGATTAGCTTGATGTATGAACTCAACTAGAAATATGCCTATGTGCCCTCCTTTACGGAGGACAGTCCTTCTTTTGAAAAACTGCCCAAAACTACCATGTTTCCCCGAAAATAAGACCCTGTCTTATATTTTTTTGAACCCTGAAATAAGCGCTTGGCCTTATTGCCATGCACTCAAAAGCCTGATTGGGCTTATTATCAGGGGATGTCTTATTTTGGGGGAAACAGGGTAGTTTATATGAAGACTTGAAGTTAGCACTGAGTAAGCATGTAGATAATCACCCTTCTTTAGTAGCAAGATGTACAATATTGTGTCTTCTTTTAACTGACATCAATAGTATCTTAAATTAATACAAATAATTATATTCCTTTATTTTCTTTTTACAATGCATACTGATGAATGGAAGGACAAATAAGCATAATTTAAGGTATATAACCTATGCAGGAATATGTAAAGAACATTTAATTAAAATATTTAGGAAGATTTTAATTTCTACGTGTTAATAAATATAAGTTAATATTTACAGCATTTATTACTGCAACATAACTTGCAGTTTCATCCCAGTTTGAAAATAGATGCACAGCCATACTAGAAGATATGAATGTATTATTGCTGTGTCAGAGGCAAGTATATTTCGCAGCCAACTTTGTTAGCATTTGTTGTAATGAATTTTAAAAGGTTTAATTCATCAAAGTTGCCTCCATCCCTAATCATACCACTGGATTACTACCCTAATGATAGGGATACACAAAATGCTAGTTTACACAATTTTATCCAAGACCATCTTTTTCTGTAAGGCTTCTAACAACTTAAAAAAAAAAAAACTCAGTCACAGAATATCCAGGTTTCTTTTTTATCAATAATATAGCCATCGGCATTTCCTGAAATTTTATTCTAAATTTATAATATTTGTCTAATAAATTATTAGACTGTTTACAGGAAAGAGTTAAAATTCTAAACACTTAATACAGAGGTGGGTTCCTACTGGTTCAGACCGGCTCTATAGAACCGTTAGTAACGTGGCGGCCTGAGTCGCTAGAACCGGCAGCGACCCAGGCCTGCCACGGCCCCGAGCCGGTTCTCTCTCGGTGGCGCCATAGGCGGCGCCATCTTATTTTTTGCTTCTGCGCATGCACAGCTTTTTTTTTGTACTGGGCATGTGCACACACCCGCAACCCGCCCACGTGGCGCCCAGCGTGCGTGCAGCCACGCGGCGCGTCTCTGAGCGAACCGGCAGTAAGAAAATCCGGAACCCATCAGACTTAATACACATTAAAGTGCATTTTACATACACACACACATACAGACACTTTAGCAAGGTCATGCAGGCTCCATCTGCAGTGAGGCATCTATTGCATCTAAACCATAAGGCTCAATTCTTTACCCAATAAAACTTAGAAAAAAATCTTTATCTGCACCAGCTGCCATCTTCATTCTTGTTCCTAATAATTAGATTTCCTTCTGTTTCCTCAAGCCCAACAGTCTCTTTTCTATCCCTTTCTCAACGGATTCTGTCCAAGCATTCTAAATAATTAGCTAATATTTAGCAAGAGAACATTGGGAAGCAAAGGGGAATTGTTAACCTTTCTATTAACAACTGAATTAGTGATTTTTTTTTACCAGTGGCCTAGGATTTTTTTGCATAGGATGCATTTGTGTTTGAACCTAAAAATTCTAGTTTCATGAAACTGGCACTTTAGATATTGAATGGATCACATAAGTTATAACTATATAGAGAAGAGGGGTACGGTGGCTCAGCAGTTAAAGACCCTGAGCTTGTAAGCTGTAAAGCTGACAGCCCAGGTTCAGGACCCAAGTGCGGGGTGATTTTAAAACTTTGAATAGATTTTAAAATTTGTCATAGCTTTGAATGGTCACATGTCAAAGACTACCAGTACTTTGCTTTAAAAGCCTTCTCCAAACTGGCACCCTCCAAATATCTTGGTCTCCTTGCAAGCACAGTTGAATCATGAAAGCTGTATGCCAGTTTTCCAACCTTTTGGGGATAGTGATTCTGAAAATTTGTGATGGGCACATTTATAAAATCAGGGTTATAAGAGATTGGCCTATTCGCAAAACTATTGTCAATATAACCACAGGCATTAAAACAGAAGAAAAGGGGCGTTGGTCCTACCTGATATGCTCCTTCTCGTAGAGATGGGAGAGAGAAGCCAGGAATTGGTGTTGCTCTATTTCCTCTGCCTGAAGACTGAGTACGTGATCTTTTTGGTCATGCCTTCCTTCCTGGTGACCTCCCCAGTTCGGCAAAGGCTTAGCAAAGATGAGGCTCGTGACCTGTGAAAACATTAGCCCCTCCCGGACTGTGGACCAGACAATTGTCAGGGTGGGGCTGGCTTCTCTCTCCCATCTCTACGAGAAGGAGCGTATCAGGTAGGACCAAAGCCCCTTCTCCATAGAGCTGGGGAGAGAGAAGCCAGGAATGGGACATACCAACGCCGGCCTGTCCCTACGGGTGGGGAGCAGTCTGGTCCTAACTCCCCCCAGCATTGTGGACCCTTTGGAGGACGTGCCTACCAAAGGCCGCCTCAGCCGAAGCGAAAATGTCCAACTTGTAATGCCTAATAAACGGGGAAGGAGATGACCAGGTAGCTGCTCGACACACCTCCTCAATGGAGGCCTGTGTTGCCCATGCCGCCGTAGTGGCTGCGCTTCTGGTGGAGTGGGCTGTTACGTGTCGGGGTACTGGGAGATCCCTCGACTTGTATGCAGTGGCTATACAAGCCCTAATCCACCGTCCCACCGTGGACGGAGTTACCCTGTTGCCTAAGGAAGAAGGCTGAAAGGAAACAAACAGGGACTCAGTCCTCCTGAGAGGAGAAGTACTTTTAATGTATATACGGAGGACCCTCCTAACGTCCAAAGTATGCCACTTCCTCTCCAGGGCATGTTTCGGCCCCGGGCAGAAGTTGGGTAGGATCAATTCCTGGGCCCGATGGAACCAGGAATTTACCTTGGGGACGAAGGAGGGATCCAACCTCAGGACAACACTGTCAGGGTGGAAAATGCATAGGTCTTCTCTTACAGAAAGTGCCGCCAATTCGGAAATCCTACGGGCCGATGTAATGGCCACGAGGAATGCCACCTTAATTGTGAGGAAGTGCAGGCTAGCCGATCTTAACTGCTCGAAGGGTCCTTCAGTGAGAGCCTGCAGAACCTTTGTCAGATCCCAAGTGGGGTAACTGTGGACCACAGGAGGCCGTAAGTTAGTCGCGCCCCTGAGAAATCTGCGAACGTTAGGATGCTTGGAGAGGGACTCCAAGTTCCCACAAGATAGGATGGAAGACAGGGCTGCTACCTGTCTCCGAATAGTATTGGGTGTCAACCCTCTGTCTAACCCCTCCTGGAGGAACTCCAGGACTTGGGCCACTGATGCCTTAGAAGGGTCAGATTGTGTCCTTGAGCACCAGTTGCAAAAGGCCTTCCAGGTGGCATCATATATCCTGATAGTGGATGGCCTTCTAGAGGCCTGAATGGTTTGAATAACCCTGGCAGAAAGGTTGTCTCGACTCAGGACCCTTCACTCAACCACCAGGCAGTCAGTTGGAACCACTGGGGGTCCGGATGTATCAGATCCCCCTGGCTGAGGGATATCCTGTCCTGAGGTATCTGCCAGGGTCGAGCCACCGACAGGTGGACCAGGTCGGCAAACCATGGTCTCCTGGGCCAATGGGGAGATAATAGTATCACCTCAGCCCTTTCCGACAACACCTTCCTGATCACTGCTGGTAGGAGAGGCAGGGGAGGAAAGGCATATAGAAGCCCCCCGGGCCGCGGAGGGCATTGACCCCTTCCGCCCCCGGAGATGGAAACCTGCTGGAGAACCTTGGCAGTTGTGCGTTGCAAGTTGAGGCAAATAGGTCCAGGACTGGAATGCCATAATGCTCTGACAGTTCCTGAAATAGGTTGGGGTGCAGGCGCCATTCTGAATGGTCCACTGTTGCCCTGCTCAGGCAGTCTGCCTGCACGTTCTGCACCCCTGAAATGTGTTCTGCCCTCAAGGACAGAAGGTATCTCTCCGCCCAGAGGCCCAGCTGTTCGGCCTCTTGCATGAGGGACCTGGAATGGGTACCCGCCTGGCGGTTGATGTGGGCCTTGGTGGTCACGTTGTCTGTTAAGACTAGAACGTGATGGCCGACTACAGCAGTCTTGAAGCTTTTGAGAGCCAGATGAACCAACCTGAGCTCCAGCCAATTGATATTGTGGCTCAGGTCTGACTCCACTGGCCTTGGGCAATCTGTGACTGCATATGGGCCCCCCAGATGAAGAGGCTGGTGTCCGTCGTGATGGTCAGATGGTTGGGCTCTTTGAACATGCATCTCCTGTTGATGGCCTGGGACATCAAGCAGTGGAAGGACTGCAGTACCTTCTGTGGGACCCTGACCCTGTCTGGAGAGTGGCTCCTGCCGGATCTCTGATAAAGCAGGAGGAACCATTGAAGACTCCTGGCATGTAGGCGTGCCCACAGTACGATGGAAATGCATGACACCATCTTGCCCAGGAGTTGTGACAGGAGTGTCAGGGACACTGTGCCCTCTGTCATGATGCGCCTTGCTAAGGACTGCAAGCTGTCCCGTCTCTCCAGAGAAAGGAAGACCATGCACAAGGAAGTGTTTATGATGGGTCTCAGGTGGAGCAAGCGGGTGGTTGGAGAAAAATGGCTTTTCTTGGTGTTGATCAAAAAGCCATGGTTCTGTAGTACCTGGATCGTTGTTTGGAGGTCTACCTCTGCCTGGGCCCCAGAGGAGGCCTGGATCAGAATATCGTCCAGATGGCACTAGACCCTGATCGGTAGAGCCCAGGGGTGAAATGCTCCCGGTTCGCTCGTGCCTGTCGGTCGCCGTAGAGCCGGTCACCAAGGTAGCGCAAGGCTCCGCCTGGACGCCACCATTTAGGTTCTTTTACCCTCTGCGCATGCACAAAGCATTCTGTGCATGTGCAGAGGGTAAAAGAACCCAAATGCCGGCGTCCGGGCAGGTGGGCGGAGCCTCACGCTACCTTGGCGACCGGCTCTACGGCGACTGACAGGCACGAGCGAACCAGGAGCATTTTACCCCTGGTAGAGCATGGAGGTGAGCTGCCAGGGCCAACAGTTTTGTGAATGCCCTTGGCGCTGAGGACAGGCCAAATGGCAGGGCCTTGTACTGGTAATGATTGTTTACGTAGGAAAAATGGAGGAATTGCCTGTGGGCAGGCAAAATCAGTACATGGAGGTATGCCTCCATCAAGTCGATGGAAGTGAGGAAGTCGCCCTACCTTATGCTCTCCTGTATTGACTGGAGGGACTGCATCTTGAAGCATTTATAGGTGAGGCACTTGTTCAGTTGCTTTAGATCTAGAATCGCCCCCCCCCCGGAGCTCTTTGGAATCACGAATAATATTGAATAAAATCCCTGTCCCTGCTGGTCTTGAGTGACAGTTTGAATGGCCTGGATCTCCAGCAGGTGCTGGATAGTTGTTTCCATCAGGCCTCTCTTCGCTGCGTCCCTGGATACGGGACATCTTAGAAAGAATTCTGGGGGTGAGGTGAGAAACTCTAGTGCCAAACCGAACTTCACTATGCTGAGGACCCACCTGTCCAATATTGTAGCGTCCCATTGATAGGCATGGAAGCTGAGGTGACCGCCGATTGGGAGGTCGGCCCTGCAGTCATTTGGAGCGGCGATATGGGCAACTTCCTGCTCCATGAAAGGGCCACTTGCTCTGAAACTGTTGATGATTCCGAAATTTGGACCTGTCCGGCTGCCTGTCCTGCCTACCCGAGTATGGTCTCTGTGACTGATGATAGTCGGGACCCAAGTCCAGGACCCGAAAGGGCTGCCTCCAAAAATAAGGCGAGGGATGTCGGTCGCCCTGCCTGTATAGGGAAGGCATGGTCTTGCCCCTGCCCTTGGTGTTGACCAGTATAGGTACTAGGGCCTCCCCTAACAACTTGCTTCCTGTAAAGGTAGCAGATGCCAGCTGCCACTTATTTTTAATGTCAGCCTGCCAGTGCCGAAGCCATAACAGGTGATGGTCCGTGACTGATGAGGCTATGGACCTAGATGCGAACTTTGCCGCATTCAGGGTGGCATCAGCTGAAAACTCAGTTGCAGCCACCAATTTGTTGATGTCCTGGTGTAATCTCATCTCTTCCGGGGGAATCCTCGCTTGCATCTGGCGAAGCCACAGCAATGAGGCCCGATTAAAGAATGAAGCGGACGTAGCGGCCTTGACCACCCAGGCAGCTGCCTGGTGGGCCTTACGAAGAGCCAGTTCTACTTTCTTATCATATGCCTTGAGACCATCCATGGCATCAGTAGGCAGGAGGGCAGCAGATGACAAGGCTGCCACTGGTTTGTCCACCATGGGAATTTGCAAGGCCTCAGATAGGTCTGTGGCTACATTTTAAAGCCTCCTCTCAGTGCCTGTAGGGCAGTGGTTCTCAACCTGTGGGTCGCGACCCCTTTTGGGGTCTAACGACCCTTTCACAGGGGTCGCCTAATTGCGCGCTAGCCCGCCATCTTGGTGCCACACCACCTTAGTTGGGGTAAAGATGGCCTCAGGTATTGCCCTTGATGGAGGAAAATGCCTCTCAGATCCTGCTACAGACAGGCTGGGATTTTCAGCAGCAAAAACCTCAGATCTATCAGTTGGCTGCATTTGTATTGGAGAAAACAGCTCCCTGGCACCATCTGGTGACCAGGCGCGATAGCTTGCAGGCTGCAAGAAGCTTGAGTCATTAGCAGAACCCAACAGTCGTTTCTCTGGAAGGCGGGAAAAATCAGCTCCTCCCAAGGGAGGGCTTCCCAGTCCCTGGCTCTTTCCAGCTGTAGGGGGAGGGGAGGAGGGCCCACCCCTGGATTAGCCCATTGTCTCTGAACGTCATCCAGAAATAGCTTGGGCGATGGAACCACCACATTTTCAACAGTTGACTCTGAAAAGAGCATATGACCAGAATCCACAGTACTCAGATCAGGCTCTGGCACAGGGTCAGGCCCCAGATTAGTTATGGCCTTGCCCTTGCGTAACAATGACTTGAATAAGTCAGGCCAGAAAAGGCCTGTGAAAGGCGAAGGTCATTCCCTCATCCTCCGAAAGAGCCATGAACTCCTCTTCCTCAGCTGAGGATTCCTCACTCCTAATGGAAGGAGCCATAGAGGAGAAAGCATGAGGATCCATCCAGGAATCCTGTGTCATGGGAGCCATTTGTTGGGCCTGAAATTGAGGAAAACTTTGAGGAGTTTGGCTTCGTTGCTGCAGGCCTGCAGCTATTCCCTGCGATATTGCTTGGGAAATAATCAATTTCAGATGGTCAGGTAATTCTGAACCATCATTATCATCCCCTGAGCGGAGCCCCATTGCAGTTGGGGTAAAGATGGCCTCAGGTATTGCCCTTGATGGAGGAAAATGCCTCTCAGATCCTGCTACAGACAGGCTGGGATTTTCAGCAGCAAAAACCTCAGATCTATCAGTTGGCTGCATTTGTATTGGAGAAAACAGCTCCCTGGCACCATCTGGTGACCAGGCGCGATAGCTTGCAGGCTGCAAGAAGCTTGAGTCATTAGCAGAACCCAACAGTCGTTTCTCTGGAAGGCGGGAAAAATCAGCTCCTCCCAAGGGAGGGCTTCCCAGTCCCTGGCTCTTTCCAGCCTTTTGGGCTTTGGCCAGCTCTCTCAATGACCTTTTGGCGCCTTTTAGCATCCTTTTTGGCCATTTTGGAGCTTCTGCCGCTCACAGCGGTTGGCTTATGGCTCCTCCCTGCAGCTGCCTTAGCAGCTGTCCTCTGGCCTGAGGAGCCCTGCCTGTAGCTCGGGGAGGCTATAGGGCAAGCCCTCTTGTCCCCTTCCTGAGGCTGGGTGCTGGTGGAAGGTGCCGGAGCCACCATTTTCCACCGCGTCAAAGGCAGATCTGGCCCGCTATGGGGTGCTGCTGCCGCGGATTTAAACTGCGCTGAACATGCGGGCAGCTACCAGTATCCCCAGTCGAAGCTGGGCAGTGATTTAGTCCCCTCCGCCCACCTGGCAGGAAGCCTGGGGCCTCGGCTCGGTGATTAAGAGCCGGATGGAGCCCCGCTGCTGCCACGCGGCTGGCAGGAACCTCGGCAATCTGATGCCGGAAACAGTGGCTAACCAGTGGACTGGATAGCCGACCCGCTCGTCTAATCGCTTTTTAAAAATTGTTTTTCTCTTTGCTCACGATTAGATGGAATTCTGGAATCGATAGAAGCCGATCGCTGTTGCATGTCTCATCTGGCTGAAGACTGAGCCGAACTGGGGAGGTCATCAGGAAGGAAGGCGTGACCAAAAAGATCACATGCTCAGTCTTCAGGCAGAGGAAACAGAGCAACACCC
Organism: Thermophis baileyi; assembly: GCA_003457575.1. Taxonomy (NCBI): domain Eukaryota; kingdom Metazoa; phylum Chordata; class Lepidosauria; order Squamata; family Dipsadidae; genus Thermophis; species Thermophis baileyi. The sequence goes on from QLTV01002564.1 coordinate 255,523, forward strand.
ATTCCTGGCTTCTCTCTTCCCAGCTCTATGGAGAATGTAAAGAAAAAAATTGCCAGAAGACAAATTCCTTGAGGTTGATTTTTAAGATCTCAATGGAATTTTTGCATAACTCAAGGGCATTGTGTAAATATACATAAATATTGACATGGCACTCATTCTCTATAGCACATCAATTTCCAAAAATTAAAAGAGCCAACTACCTGATGAGCATCATACTGTTTATCCTCATCCACACATGTACAGTATACATTGTATGTATACTTTTTTTCTGGCTTTACCTCATTTTTATAATTTCTTGTTTAAGTAGTTTTGGTTTTATTGCAATGGTTTTAAAACTTTGCCCTTCTTCTTTTTAAATTATTTTGGGCTCCTCTGGGAGGAAAAGCAATATAGAAAATAGATATTTTACATTATTTTTTTTCCAAGTTAACCACTGGAAATGTCATCCGGCATTTTGAATTCTGAGATTTCAGAATGTAATACACAAGAGACTATCATTAACATTTCCATATATCAGTTGCAAGAATTATTATTTTAAAACAAAACATTTTTGTGTAGAGACTCCGTACAGTCTTAATTTATAATTTGCTTGCTCCATCTATCTGAAATGGAAGTTTTTAAATTAAGATAAATAAGCAAATGAGGGAATTTACAGAGTGCAGCTGTTTATATTTTCCTATACAGCAGGGGTGAAATGCTCCCGGTTCGCTCGTGCCTGTCAGTCGCCGTACAGCCGGTCGCCAAGGTAGCGTGAGGCTCCGCCCACCCACCCGGACGCCATTTGGGTTCTTTTACCCTCTGCGCATGCGCAAAGCGTTCTGTACATGCGCAGAGGGTAAAGAACCCAAACGCCGGCGCCCGGGCGGGTGGGCGGAGCCTCGTGCTACCTTGGCGACTGGCTCTACGGCGACCGACAGGCACGAGCGAACTGGGAGCATTTCACCCCTGCTATACAGTATATGTGTATGTGGTCACATTTATACACACATATACATACGTATGTATGTTGAAGAGTCAATGTAGTGCAGGGGTGTCAAACTGGTGGCCCGTGGGCCAGATGCGTCACGCGCAGGCCACGCCCACCCCAGCTCCGCAAATGGGAAAAACTTCACGAAACGGCAGTGTGACGTGGCGAGTTTGACATCAGTGATGTAGTGTAATGTTTAAAGTGATGAACGAGGAGTAGAAAAATCAGGTTCTAGTCCTTTTAGGCAGATAAGCTCATTGGGTGACTTTGGATCAGTTACTCTTACCCAGCTGTAGATCAGAAAACTGAAAAGCATCTGTTTACCAACCTGCACTGGACATTGTGGTAGAATACAGTATATAATTTTTAATGAGATATTCACCCTGAAGCTGATTGAGTCAGGCTAATAATAATGTTTAACATTTGTACTGAGGCTTGTACTGCTTTGTATAAACTTAACAAAATCTATGAACTTTTTCCATATCCTGAAGCACTAGGTAAGTATTTGGGAGCTCTATAAGAAATTCTGGAACACTATTATATGCTTATTAATTTATATACAATCATTTCCCCTTAAGTATAATGAGACTTGAGTCACAATGCACAACAAAATGTGCCTTTGTATGGAACTGCTAGAGTGAAAGAACATAAATACCACCCTTTTCCTGGTTCTACAGAATCAGATCTCCAACATCATTTAAGCCATGCTCAGCTTGCTTGGAGGGCTTCCAGTTTAGCCTTCATGTATATGTTATTGAGAATTTATTTTATAAGCTCACTTTCCTTGGGTATATTCTTTAACCTGCTAATGTTTCATATAAAAATAACCCCAATATTTCAGAAAAACAAGTGTTGCCTAGCAACAACTACTGCAAACTATTTTCAGCAGTATTTTACTTAGGCTGAAGACAAATGCACTTCTTTGTAGCATTGTGATGAATCCAGCTGTTTCAAAACTGAAGGGAACTTTTCCCTCTGGTTCCATTTCAAAGTGGTAATTTAAGAACATACCTATAAAACTTGTAATTTCTCATGACACTGCTGTACTATAAACTATATATTTAAAAACATATCCACTCCCATTTTCTATTAAACTTTTTCTGCACCACATGACATTATATAAGTACATTACAAAGAATTACAAAGCAACAGGCAATTGAGTTTAATCCTCTATCATTGCAGGAATACAAATTAAAGGGCCCCATACAGATGGAGCTCTTTCTTCCATTTGAAAATCTCCAGGGAAAGAAGAACTTACTGATCTCTGGGTAACTGTCTTCATTTTTTAACTGCTTATTACTTTGGAAAGTTATTTCTAATGTTTAATCAAAATCTGCCTTCTTGTAGCTCAGGCCTGTCAAACTGGCAGCCCTTGGGCCGGATACGGCCTGTGCAGGCTACACCCACCCCACTCAGCAAAGACAAAAAAACATCGCGATACGTCACGATATGGCCTGCGATGCGAGCGAGTTTGACATCCCTGACATTGTAGCTTAACTTAATTAACTTAATGTCCTGTCCTTAGAACATAGATTTGAACGTCTCTTGTAAGACTTCCTTTCAGGTACCTGAAGAGTTGTATCATATCTCCCTTCAACTTCTTAAGGTAAAACATGGACAGCTCCTTTAACTTCTCTTCATAGGACTTCACATTCTTCCTGCCCTTCTCTGAACCTATTCCAGTTTGTCTTAACCTGTAATGTTTGGAACTGAACACAATACTTAACACGACGCTAGATTAACAGTGTAAAACAGAATTATTTCCATAATTTAGAAAATATACTTTTGCTGATGCAGCCTAATATTGCATTAAGCGTTTTTGCAGCCATGACACATTGTTGACTTATATTTAATTATCATTCTAAGATAGTTTTCACAAGTATTATTTCCAAGTCACATATAGCTTAGTCCTCTACTTACAACCATTTAGTTAGCATCTATTTGAAAATGCAATGGCACTGAAAAAAGTGACTTACAGCCAGTTCTCACAGTTATGACCATCGCAGCATATCCATGGTCACATGATCAAAATTTGAACACTTGGCAACCAGGATGTATTCATGATTGTTATAGTATCCTAGGGTCATGTGATTGCCATCTGCAACCTTCCCAGCTGGCTTCAAATAAGCAAAGTCAATGGGGGAAGCTTGTAATTAATTTACAACTGGGATGATTTACTTAACTGTGGCAAAAAAAGGTCATAGAATAAGACAAAACTCACCAACAACCAACTCACTTTGCAACAGAAGTTCGTCTCGATTGTAATCATAAGGCAAGGACTACCCATATCCCTCATTTTATATCCAAGCATGTGATTACTGTTTCTTAAACAAAAATGTTTGCATATGTCTTTCTTGAATTGTGTAAGTTTCTATCCATTTTTCTAATCAATCAAACCAGAAAATGCTCTCTCTCAGAACACATTCCTTGCAATTAGCAGTTTTTCAGAAGAGGACTTTTCCATCCCTTGTAACAAAGCACAGCCTCTTAGTAATTTCCCCAAATCCTGCCTTCCCACCAGGTCTCACTTAATTCCACTAGCAAACCCCTCCTTGTATTCCTTTCTCACTTATAGTGCTTAACCCAGCTGCTTTATATTCCTTCTATATCTCTGCTTAATTATCAGGATACATTCAAACACATGCAACAGGCAATTAACAGTTCTCAGGATATACTTCTTGCAATCAGCAACTATTCACAGCTGAACAAACACTTCTTCAGAACTATTTTTTCTTCCATTCAGTCGTGTCTGATTTCTCAGAAACTTCCTGGACAAGGTCTGCGGTTTTCTTGGCAAGGTTTTTTAGAATTGGTTTGCCATTGCCTCCTTCCTAGGGCTGGCCTGAGGTCACCCAGTTGGCTTTGTGCCTGAGACTAAAACTTTCAGTGTCCCGTTTTCTAGCCTGATGGTTTAATTGCACCTTCCCTGTTCACTCTCTTTATCTTTGGCTCTTCTTCCTGTTGAGATCCAAGTAAAGTCTTGCAAGACTTATTTACTACTGTTATTAGCATGACTACTATTCTGTATAATGATAAGCCTGCCTTTTAAGCAAATTCAAAATATGATATAGGAATGCCCATGCCAGGGCTTTTTCATATATGACAAGCACAAATAATTCAAAATCTCTACTATTCTTACTGCTTTCCTAAGGCCAATGGGTAGTTGGCCATTACCTTTCAGATTACTGCCCTTAACTGGAATGCCAGTTTACGAATGGCTGCACGCTTTTTTGAATATTTCTAAAAAAAGCAGGATGCACACATATCTGATCCTTCTTTGGGTATGTCTAAATTCTAGGTTCTCAGGCATAGAGCCTTATTTAATTCCTCTTCCGTGATCCTATTATTTTTATTTGTTTCCATTTTCTGCAGCATCAAATGAATTTTTTTTAAACCAAGAGTTTATTTTAGCATGTTAAATATTTCTGCTCTTTGATCAAAGTGACCCCTCAAATATTTAACCTTATAAAGGTTTAAGGTTCAGTTGTGACCAACTCAAGGGGGTGGTGCAACACATTTCCGATTCTCAGCTGAGGGAACCTGCATTGTCTGAGAGACACTTCCGTCAGCCAGCATGAAACTACTACGGAACACAGTAACTTTCCCATCAAAGTGGTACATATTTACAGTATCTACTTGCATTTTGCATGCTTTCGAACTGCTAGATTGGCAAGAGCTGAGGTAGGTAACGGGAACTGACCCCATCACCCAGTCTCGACTCTCAAACCTGGACTGTCGGTTTTCCAGCTGACAATCTCAGCGTCTTTGAACACTGAGCCATACAAACTGAAATTCATCAAGAATTAGAAAACAAATAGGTCCCATATTTTTCTACTTGCTACAGTTATTTTTAGTTTGTTTCTTTACATTGCATGCTTTATGATTTAATCTTTATTTTGTTAACCACTCAGGGAGAATGACTCATGCCAGCAATATGAGAATTCTATCAGGCTTAGCTCAATAGTATGTAACACTGGAAAGAAAAATTAAAAGCAACTCTGCTGGTTAATACAAATATTCCTCCAATCAGTTCATTAAATATTTAGGATATTTAGCATTATTTTCCTTATTAATGTAAGAAAAAAAGATAAAAAATTATAAACTTCACCTAGCTAAGGATTTGTCCATTTTCAGAAATAAGTTTCAGTTAAATCCCTTAAGGGTATATATTTTTACCTTCCACATTTTTTTCATAGCAATCAGAATAGTTCAGCAGCAGAGAAGCGACATCTTCAAGTACAACCTAGTGATTTAATGCTACACATTTAGTAAAGATTTATCAGACTTTGCTATGTCCCCCAAATTTTTTTTTGCAGAAAAGCAAATATATAACCAGCAGACAGTGGGTAGCTAGTTCCCTATTTTAAACCTCTAACATGAATGTGTAATCTTTTTGCTATTAAGTAACGGAATGCTTAATTAGTAAAATTATACACAAAAATGGAGGACAGTTCACACAGGCTGCAATAGCAAGCACATCAGAGAGAACAATATTAAGTCAAGGTTAAAGACAAAATACATTTGAAAAAGTACAATGTTCTCTTGGACACAATCTGCTAGTTCAGACTAAATCACAACAACAACTTTGAATAACAAAGTTATCAGTAAATGTAAGGGCTCTTCCTCTGTGCAGAAGGAATGAAATAACAGAAGGTTTTCCCCCCCTCAGTTATAAAGTAAAGCCATTATTTTTTATGGTTTTATATGGGATCCATCCATGGTTTTATTGCATGCCATGTTCTCAGAATCCATCAACATGACAGAATTTAAGATTTGATTTGCAATTTACTGTGCTTTGATTTCTCAACATAATCAATTTGTTTTTAAAACACAGATTGGCAACTTGTGGCGCTTCAAACATTGTTGGACTCCATGAGCTTTAACTAACAAAAGTAAATGGTGAGAGATAACAGGTATCGCTATCTCACAACACTTGGAGGGTCACCTTCATCCAATAGCTATTCTTGCTGTAGATAAGCACTTCTATAAAAACACAATTCAAAGTCCACTAATGCAGGGGTCCCCAACCTCCTGGCTGTGGCCCACTACCAGGCCGTGGCCTATTCGGAATTGGGCCACGTGAGTGCCTGGCTGGAGTGTGTGCGCGCGTGCACAACATGCGCAAGTGGCAGACCAGCGGGCACACAGCCCAGTTCCCCTCTCCTCCCACCCAGCCAGGCCGCCAAGCTGCAAAGGTTGGGGGCCCGCTTCATGAATGGAATAGCATTGGGTTTAGTGTACTCTAGAAAATAACAAGAATAAGGAAAAATGATTTTGGCTGTGAAAAGGAAATAAAAACATAGCAAAAGACAAAGCAATGCATTTGTTTTCATATACACTAATCTAGGGCTTTACTCTCTAAGAAAAGTTTCAGATAGATGGTTTACCTAATCCTAACAGGACTTGATTTAATAATACCTGGATCAGCTACTAAAATATAGAATGTTGCAAGGATGTTATTCTATTATTTGTGAATTGACATTTTAAACCAAATCTTCAGATTACTTCTGGCAGACTGCAGCTTCAGAAGAATTTATTAACCACAATGCTGATTCAGTGAGAAGGAGAGAAATTAGCACCTTCCTTCTGCAAATGTATTTCAAATCTCACTTTCCAAAGCACAATTAAATATTAAATAGAATATTTTAAAAGATCTTCTATTCTACCAGCTATTTCAGATTCAATAAACATATTATAACTTCTATTTCTTTGTACTCAAAACTGAATTTTCAAACCTCATATAAACTTCATGTATTAATGTACATTTGTGTTTATTATGAAAGGACAAAATAATTTGACCAATATGTTCCCTATCTTGATATTTTCATATACAGTACAATAATTTTTAACTAATCTATACAGATCATTTCCTAAGTACATATTCCAGTTTAAGATTACATGATCATGTCATATTAAGCAATGTTTGCTTGGGCACCAAAATGTATTCATCCATCCTATAGTTTGTAAACTATGTTTTGTTCCTTGGGATAGGTTCAGACATAACACTAATTAAGAAAAAGAAAACAATGTCTGAAAGAGGTTTAAGGCAGTAACTGGCTGTTTTTGTTGCTGCTAAAAAAGAATTCCTGCATATTGGTAATTCTTGTTATATTAATAACTGCCGTTAATAAGTTTTGACCTGTATTATGAAGGAGCAGCTAATAACAATATTAAATGATCAACTACCCATCCAGAATGATTAAAGTTATAGATGTAAAATCACACTAAATTATTTTCTCTAGAAATAAAATTTGCTTTCAATATGTTTCATCACATTTTCATTTCTTGGAATGTGTACTGTACCACATTTTGATCATTTTTTTTACAATAGGTTTTCTACCTCTTTAATGGTCTTGGGTGGCTGCATACTTCTAATCTGATTATAACTATTATTTATATGCATCAAGGTCATCAGGTCAACAACTGACCATAAACATTTTGGAATTGCATCATTTATATACTTTATTTATGTATTTTTGTTACATTTATTTGCCACATTTTTCACCATGAGGCTATTATAGATGGCTTACTACAATAAAAAAGAAGAAATTAAAAGAGTGTAAACAAAACAGAAGTAAAATAATAAAACGAGAATACATCAGTATGATAATAAAAGATGGTTGGGTGGAGATCAGAAAACGATGGAGTCTGCCATCAATCCAGAGCCGCCTCCAGTGTGGAACTTTAGTTCTTGTTTAGATCAAGAATGACTATACCAACATTTTAAATAAAAAAATTAAAAGGGATTGTATTTCCCCATGCACAAAATACAGAGTTACAGGTCCTTCAACATCCCCTCCTTAATCCACACACAACAATCACAAAGGTTGATTTGCTTACAATGGTAATCTAGGCTAGTGCAAGCACTTTAAAGCTGAGGTATTCCTGAATCCTCATTATATGAATACTGTTTTAAATTCTTTAATTCAATCTTCCTCAATTTGGTACCCTCAAGATATAGTGGACTACAAATCCTAGCCTTTCCATACAGCAACCTAACACATATGTGAGACAGGAGGTTGCTCTAAGCCGGGGGTCGGCAACCTGCGGCTCCGGAGCCACATGCAGCTCTTTGGGCCCTCTGCTGTGGCTCCCTGTCACCCTATCGCGGCAGTGGCATGACCGGAGCCTTAGTACGGGAGCGAAGCGCCCCTGCATTTGCCTTTGCGTGGCAACAGCATTCTGCCTTCGTTGCAGTACATTTGCTGTTGCCATCAGCAAAGAGGGCTGGGAGAGAACAGCGGGGGCGGATCTTGTGGGCTGGGGGCCATCCCCCAAGCCTGGCCTTCCTCCTCCCTTGGTGGGGCCAAGAGAAAGAAGGGGGCAGTGTGGGGAAGTGCTCCCCTCCCCCACCGAGCGCCGAGCACAACAGTCCAGCAGGAGGGGGAGATGGCCCAGCAGAAGTGCCCCCATTGGTGAGTTGGACAGCGGAGAAGCATGGCCCGGCTCTCGCAGCGGGACGCTGTTCGGCACCTCCAGACGCGAGCTGCCACCTTTGAAATGCGCCGCTTTCTGTTGCCTGTGCCTTCCCCGATCTCAGCCCCAGCCAGAGCTATGTTTCTGCTCGCTTTCTTCTCCTGTGCCTTCCCCGGGCAGCGATGGCTAGGGCCATAGGGGGGGCAGCAGAGGCGTCAGGGCTGCTCCCCCCCAGCAAGCCAGACCTGGAGGAGCATGGAGAGTTCCGGGTGAGCACCGGTCAGAAGACGTGCTCTGATATCGTCCCATCACGTGTTTCCAACGCACGCTCCTCTATCCCGAAGTAGGATTGAGTTAGGGGAAGGGAGCAGGGGGAAGGGGGAATGGTAGGAGGGAAGGAGAAGCCCAGCTGGCTTTCCTTTGGCGTGGGGTGGGGGGGAAGACCCAATACCCCCTCCATGGCCTGCCCGCTGCTCTCGCAGCGCCTTGCGCAGCACAGCAAAAGCGTGCTTCACAATGGGGGAGACTGGATCTCCGCCTCCTCCTCCTGGAGCCCATTCCCTGCCCACTCGCCCCTGGCAACTCTCTCTCTCTCGGGGTGGAGAGCAGATCGCGCGTCCAGCACCAACAAAGCCAGAAGTAGCTGCCCACCGTTTCCTGCCAGTCAGGCAGCGAGAGAGAGACAGAGAGAGGGAGACAGATTCGGCTCGATTCGGCTCTGTCTGCTCTCCTCTCCCCTCCTTTGCCCAGTTTTGCAAGGATTCAGCGGACGCTGCCTTGGTGATGGAGGGGGGGAAAGTTTCGTCCCATACTTTGCCTGCCAAGCATCTTCGGGTTTGATTTCCGGCCACTTTGGACTGAGTTGCAGGATGTGTATGCGTGGCTGTGTGAGTGTGCTGCTGCTTGGGATGATGCTTCTCTGAAGTGCGTGCGGTGATCTAAGGCGGCAACCTCATGGCGCTGTGATTAAACAGCCTGACAGTCACTCCTTTTGCAATGCAGGGTTCATTTTTGTATCTTTCCAGAGATAGAGATAACGTGGTCAAATTTCCTTACAGTTATTCCCTGGGTGTGTGGGTTGGGAAGTGGAGGTGGGGAATGGGAGGGAGGAAGGAATGGAGAGAGCGAGGGAGAGAAAGAAAGACAGAGAGACAGAGAGAGAGAAAGAGAGATGAGAAAGAGAAAGAGAAAAGAGAGGGGGATAAGAGGGAGAAGGAGATAGAGAGAAAAAGAGAAAGAGAGAGATGAGAGAAAGAGATGAGAGAGAGAGGGAGAGGGAGACAGAGAGAGAAAAAGAGAAAGAGATGAGAGAAAGAGAAATGAGAGAGAGAGGGAGATAGAGTGGGTGATAGAGAGGGAGATAGAGAGAAAAGGAGATGAGAGAAAGAGGAAGATGAGAGAGAGGGAGGGAGGGAGATAGAGAAAGAGATGAGAGGAGAAAGAGAGATGAGAGAGAGGGAGATAGACAGAGAGGGAGAAAGAGAGATGAGAGGGAGGGAGGGAGAAAGAGAGATGAGAGGGAGGGAGGGAGAGAGACAGAGAGCAGGAGATACCTATTTCCCATAGAAAATACGTGGAGCCACAAAACCTGGGTAGGCATGGCTGGGGGGGGGTGTCATGTGACTGGGTGGGAGTGAGTGACGTCGAGTTGGCCACACCCACCGTTTTGTGGCTCCCAGTGTTTTGTTTTCTGTGGGAAACAGGCCCAAGTGGCTCTTTGAGTGTTTAAGGTTGCAGACCCCTGCTCTAAGCAAAAACAATATATAAAAGCATGCATTACTCTACCTGCAAGCTATTTCAATGGACTAATTCACTATGCAGATCAGCCATATTTTATTTCCTACATCAAATCAGGCAACAGGCATTTTGGGGATTCCTAAAGTAGTTTCTCTGATTTCAGATATAAATATAAATCTCTCTTCCATATGCCTTTGTATTATGTAAAATATATTAGGTATATTTTGAAGCATTAAATATTCTGGTTTTGAAGGATAAGTATCAGCAGTGCTTCTAATTTGTAGATTACAAAAGGCAAGCTACTTAATTCTTACAGTAAAAGCTATCACTTTCTATTCTAGTGTCACTGAAATTAAAAACGTTGAGGCACTGCCAATCAGAGAAATCAAAGAGTGCAGAGAACAGCAACAAAGATGATTAGAGGGCTGATGGCTAAAACATATGATGAATAGTTGCCGGAACTGGGTATGTCTAGTCTAACAAAGAGAAGGATGAGTGGTGACATGATAGCAATCTTTCAATATCTGAGGGGCTGTCACAGAGAAGAAGGGGTTGATTTATTCTCCAAAGCATCTGAGGGCAGGACAAAAAGTGATGGGTGGAAACTTATCAAAGAGAGATCAAACCTAGAACTCAGGCGAAATTTCCTGACAATGAGAACAATTAATCAGTGGAATGGTTTGCTCTAGAGAAGTTGTGGGTGCTTCATCAATGCAGGATTTTAAGAAGTGGTTGGACGGCCATTTGTCCAGAATGGAATAGGGATTCCGGATTGAGCAGTGGGTTGGACTAGAAGGTCTCTTTCAACTTTGTTATTCTGTATTAGACATGGATCTAGAAAATTTCATCATAGACACTATCTCACCATTGCTCAACTTCAGGAAGATACGCAAGTTTTCAATTAATGCATATGTCACAAGATATCTCTTACTAAGAACAATGATCTATGAGGCACCAAATATTTATATGTTTGAAGATATTTATATTAGAATGAATTGCGTGGTCGCTATTTCACTTTGTACTATTTTTTTGTTAGGAGTGTCTCCTTAAAGACTTTGAATGGATTTGGGAAGTATATAGGTAGACCTTGATTATGATGGCAATTGGGACTGGAATTTTCATTGCTGAATGATGCAATTGGAAAGCAAGGAAGGCACAGTGAGGGTGAGGAAGGTGTGCAAATGGCTGGCGCAGAGAGACAGGGAAAGTGTAAGTGGGGTTGGAGGGGAGGGTCAGGGAGAATGTGTGAGAGGCATAAGTCAGGATGGGTGTGCGAGGAAGTGAAGGAATATATGAGAGGCACAATGAAGGTCTGGAGATTGCACTGTGCAAGGTAAGAAGTACAGGTTGGGGAAGTTGTGTGAGGGTGCCTCAGAGGCACCGCATGAGTCTAGGCAAGTGTAAGATGGTGTGTGAAAGGCATGGTGGGGTCAGAAAGGGTGCACGGGGTTGCATGAGAAGCATGATTCAGGGAGGGTGCATGAGGGTGCATAAGGGTGAAACGTGAGTTGGAAAGGGTGCGTGGGGGTATGAGGGAGCCATGGTAAGGGTACATGAGTGGCTGGCATGGCACGAGCTCAGAAGGGCTTGGGGAGGGTGCATGGATGTGGGCGATTTATTGCAATGAATTGCTATTTTCCCTGCCAGCTTCCCATTGACTTTCTGGGGAAGCCAGCAGGGAAGTGATCATGTGATCATGGGGTGCTGCAAACAGTTGTAAGTACAGATTTATTGCCAAGTGCCCAAATCATGACTATGTGACCACAGAGGTGTTGGGATGGCTGGAAGTCTGAGGGCCAATTATTCAGCGCTATCATAATTTCAATCAGTTGTAGCTCAAGGACTACCTGTATTAAAAATAGAAGGGTTACTACACAGCATACAAGCCCAATTCTCCTTCTGGTCTTCAATTTGTGCAATACTGATAAATACAACATGAAGTCAATCACACTGCAGATTTCATTACTGAATTATAGAGGAAAGCAGGAAAAGAAGGAAACAGACATAATGTACTAAGAGAATTACAGGGATTTGAAATGGTCTATCTTGCATTTGCAAAGCTACAGCAGGGATTTGATTTGCATAAAAATTGAAGGAAGTGAAAATACACAATGTCAATTAAATTAAAGGCCTCGTACTTCTCCTTCTCTATATGAAACATTGCTAGATTCAGTGAAAACCAAGTGGCTTCCACCTGCCACACTGTACAAATTGGAATAGTTGTTCTTTTGTAACACAAATAACAAATCTACCACCTTAAAACGAGGAAAATTTTAAATACAATAATATTTGGGGTTACTCATATATGCAATTATTATTCATAAAAATTCATAAACTACAGATAATCCTCAATTTACCACCACATTTGGGGCCGTAATTTTGCTTGTAAGTCATGACAGTCATATATTGAGGCACCCACATAATCAAACATCATTTTTATAGTGGTTGTTAAGTGTATCATGTGGTTATAACCGGCATGATAGTTGGAAATTGTGGTCATGTGTACAACCGGTCATAAACATGAGCCAGTTGCCGTGCCCAAAATGCGGGCAGGGGAGCAACATTTAACAAGGGGCAGAAGTGCTTTACAGGACATAAAGCACCCCTTCCAAGGCCACTTTAACTCTGAGCAATTGTTAAATGACTGATCATAAGTCAAGGACTCCCTTTATTCAACATTTAGTGTTAGATGTTCTCAAATTATTTTATATGCGTATATATAAGATCAGAAGAGATTGATGCCATACAAGCATAAACATAATCATTAAAATAGAAATCAAACATAATGCACTCACCTGTATAACCTCTATCCCTCTTTTCCTGAGGAAACAAAAGGGGAAAAAAGAAAAGGAAAAATATATTAGGGAAATGCACAACCAGTTATAAGTTTAAATCAGTAAAACAGTATTTGGGATGATTTTACCCCTGAATGTTTAAACTTTTAATTCAGCAGGAGAAATCCTTTGATAATTTAAAACTTTTCTGGTACATTTCTATACAATTTACTAATTTACTAATACTAACAAGTTCTATTAAAGTTAATGGCATTTAGTTTTGAGCAAAGTAAATATTTGATTAGAAGAAGTTTTATAACTCAGCAGAATTACAATTCAAGCATTTTACGATCCCAATTTCCAAAACAAAATATAATAAATGCATCAGCATAAACCTAACCCTAACCCTAAACTATACTAATACTATACTTATACTATACTATATACTATACTATTACTATACTACACTACACACTACACTCTGCATTATACTATACTATCTACTACACTACACTATATTATATACTATATACTATACTATATGTACTGTACTGTATATTAAACTTGTATAATTAGTAGAGAAAAGGGATAAGCAACCCATGGGCTGCACTTATTCAAGACACAATTTTCCCCTATTTCTACCAAAGATATGCTGCCTTATACCCTACCTATCACTACAATGTTGTGAACAAAAACTGGGAATTGGATCACACTAAGTATGATACTTTGAGAATTGAAAATTGAGTGATATATAAATCTACAAAATAAGTAGGTTGCCCTTAAAAAAAACCTCTATAAAATATAACTCACTGGGTATCCATTGTAACCATCAAACCTCAAATTCTTTTTTTCTTAAAAAAACAGACATCAATTGCCAAAGAGTTCTGTGTGGAAAATAAAAAATACATCTCTTTTATGGGGAAAACCCCCAGTTTTTACAATTGGAAAACATTTAACAATTGGAATACTCATGACAATATGAAAATTTCATAGAATCTTTTCAGTGCCTTTTTCTGTTTTCACACACATAAAACGTAAAGGAGAAAATATATTGTTCTGAAAAAAATGGTTGGTAAGAATGAACAAAATTTTAAAATAGTTATTTCATTAGACTTAGTAATCAACTTAAAAGTGATGATTCAAATTATGTATGTATTTAAGAAAGAACTAAAAAAACTTTAACTTTTAGTTAAAGTTAAATAAGAAAAGTGGCATTAAACAATAATAAATGTAATTGAACAATAACAATGGTGCCAAGAGAGCAATTTAAGAAATTAAAGTCTTTACAGTTTTTACTGAGCACATCAATCATTGCAGCACATCTACACACACTTCATATCAATTTCCATTTTTTAACCTATGTATTATTTCAGGAACATATGAAAATTTACTGAAAAACCTGGGATAAGAATGTTTTTGGATTCTGTGCTATGATTGCAGCAACTGTTGCAACTTATTATAGCAGATACATGTATTTCCAGGATTGCAAGGCTGTAATAGAAACCTTCACATATGAAACTTCCCTGCGGTGGCCACATGATCCTGGAAACATACATGGCTGCTTTAATGAGTTGGGAGTCAGGTGATATATTCGTTAGTGGGGGTTCAAAAACACCTCTTCCATATCAAATTTAAAGCACTGCATAGCCCTATATCTAAACTAATGAAACCCAACAAATATTTGAGGCATCATCTAGTTATAATTACTTTAAGAAATTATATTTTCATAGATTCTTCCATACATTATCTCAAGCTTATATTTGATATTCCTAAAAAAATCAAATTGGCAATAAGGCAAAATGCAATCAATTCCAGAAATTCATACACTTTTCTCAAAAGCAGCTCAAAAGCAATTGAGAAGGAATTTGCAGGAGTTAAAACTATAAGAGGAGTAAATATTCCATGTTAGAAATATGAAATGATCAAAGGGAAACAGCAGCATAACACCCAAAGAATGTGCTCTGGGGAATAGAAAGAAACCAACTAAAGTCAGGCAAACTTACTCTTGATTTTTTAAAATTGCATACTTCAAGGTATGACATATTTTATGCTTCAGTGAATGTTAATCAAGCATGTAAGTGCTGTTTTTCTTTTTTGACTTTTGAACTGAAAAGAGGTGGACCATTATATTATTTTATTAGGGACCATAATAAAAGGGATGTTTCTATTGCAAAAAGGTTCAAGTAATCTTGCACTGCACTGATCTTCAGCATATTTCCTTAAAGAAGGATCAAGCAGCAAGTGACACAATTATTCAGGGACTTGATAACTCTAAATGTCAGAGTCTGAATAAAGCAGTTTCATCTTTTCTACAGTCTTTTTTCTAGAAATGTTGATATTAAGATTTAATCAGAAACAAGGTGTTATTGAAATATACTGGTTATATTTTAATAACTTATTATTACAAAGATTGGTTTATTTACTTGTATCCCGCCTTTATTTTTTTATAAATAACTCAAGGTGACAAACATGCCTACTAATACTCCTTCATCCTCCTATTTTCCCCACAACATCAACCTTGTGAGATGAATCAGGCTGAGAGAGGGTGACTGGCCCAAGCCCCAGCTGGGTTTCATGGCTAAAATAGGCAGGACTAGAATTCACGATCTCCCACTTTCTAGTCTGGTGCCTTTAACCACTAGACCAAATATTTATTCAAAGCATTTCTAATATACAAGAACATATCACAAGTAGTAACTTTTGTCAAGATTAATAGTGAAAGATGGTCTGACCTTCAACCTAATCAGGATTCTTTAATGCATAACAAAGCGCATTCTAAATCCTTTTCCTCTGGAACTTGTGACACTTGCAGTCTTTCTGTCTTGGATTAGATTAAAAGGGCTTTGGCAGTATAAAGTCAGCAAGGCAGAAACCCTGTTGAAGGCTCGGTGTAAGCTGGATAAGACCCCCCACCTCTCAGTATTTAATTTCAAAGTTTTTCATCATGCAGGGGGAAGGTTAGGAAAGGGAGATTATAATAAAGACAATAAATTTAGAAAACCAGAAAGTGAACTGTTGTCCCTTCAAATTTTATAAAGGAATGAGATTATTTAAAAGTCTCACAATGAAGAAATAACTTGATATAAAGTCTAAACCATAATCTCGCTGATTGAAGATTTGACTATTTAAAAAGGAAAGTCCATTTTTCTCTTATTAGAGCTTGTTACCTAAACAATGCCAAAAAAGAGCTCAGATTCGTGATAAACGAGATATGAAAAAAACAGGAATCTAAATAACTAATCATCTATTGCTTTTGGTAGTGGGATGTTTTGAACTAGATGATTACTTAGTTTCTTTCATTTTTTCTCCGCTTTTTCTCAACAAGGTTAACAGTTAAAAATACTTAAGGTGGCAATACACACAGGCACAGAGCCAGTAATATCTTTAAGAGGTTCGTACATAATCTACGTGGCAGTATTCTACAATTTTATTAATACACTGAAGCATTTCAGTGTTCTCCAGCAAATGAAATTAAAATGTTATTTTTTTAGAAAACTAGTCCTAAAATGGTCATTCTTGTATTTACTGACTCCAAATTCATTTAATCAACATATTAGACTAAAAGGGCTTTGATAGTATCAGCATGGCATATTAAGAGATTCTAAGGAATCTCTTAGAAGAAATAAAAAGTCATGAACTTTGGGAAATTTTATTTACTTGTTTCTTTATAAGGTTTATCTAGCAGCCCAACCTGTAAAAAATAATACTGGGCAGTTCACAACAATACTATGATACAATATATTTAAACGCTAAATAGTTTATTGCTTCCTAAACCTATAGGTTTTATTCTTATTTCTTTGTTAAATTTATTTGCTGCCTATCTTGCCGTGGGGCTATTCTAGGAGGCTTACAATAATAAAAAGGATTACACCAATAAAACAAAAGAAATGAAAAGCATGTAAACAGGTAACAACGAGAATTTCTTAGGAAACAATCAGAATTAAGTCACTGCATAGATCTGGGTCATATGAATCAGAACACTGAACTTCAAATATAAAAATAATATAAAAAGCAACTGCGTCCTCTTCGCAGACGATGTAAAATTATTCAACACCAACGAAAACACTACAACCCTTCAAAAAGACCTTCACTATGTATCTGAATGGTCTAAAAAGTGGCAACTTCAAATCTCAATCAACAAATGCTCAGTTTTACACATTGGCAAAAACAATCAGAACACAAAATACAAACTAGATGATCATGACCTTGTTGACGATCCTCACTAAGTTAAGGACTTTGGAGTAATCATCTCTAATGATCTAAATGCCAGAGCCCACTGCAACAGCACTGCCAAAAAGGC
>QLTV01002564.1:272846-305451 GCA_003457575.1 Thermophis baileyi
TGCTACAATGTCCTACCTGTCAATGACTACTTCAGCTTCAACCGCAACAACACACGAGCACACAATAGATACAAACTTAACGTAAACCGATCCAAAATAGATTGCAATAAATTCGACTTCAGCAACAGAGTGGTCAATGCTTGGAATACATTACCCGACTCTATAGTTTCTTCCCCAAACCCCCACAACTTTAACCTTAGACTGTCCACCGTCGACCTCACCCCATTCCTAAGAGGTCTGTAAGGGGCGTGCATAAGCGCACCAGCGTGCCTACCGTCCCTATCCTAATGTACCCATATATTTGTAAAATTTCTTGTACTCATAACCATGCTTGTACTTATATATTCACAAACATGTTTATACTTTGTTTATACTTTGTTCGTAATCATATATATGCTTGACAAATAAAAAAATCTGAATGGCATTAATTTTAGCCATGAAATTTTGTTACAGAAATGCACAGCATTTTTCAAACTCAGAATCTTCTTTCAATTCAGCTCCTTTCAACATAAGGAAAAAATGTACACGGTTATTTCACTCTACTGCCAACCTGCAGCCAGTCTCTTTCACCATGTTTAGATTGTGGTCTCCTGTACTGTGTTTAGGTTTAACATGAGGACAATGAGAATTGCTGGGATTCCTATTTTCCTAAGAACATTCCAGAATTTAATAAACTCAGCACACAAACATGTGAAAGAGTAGGTTCACGCAATGTACAGGTTTTTTTTTTAAGATATATGGAATATTTTATTTTCATTCAAACAGTACATAAAGATAAAAGTAATATAACTGGAAAAAAATGAAAAATTGAGCACGCAGTGATTTATTCAACAAGAATTAGCATACATAATTTCTTTCTGTGACCCATGTAGATATAATTTGTGGAGCTTTTTTCTAATGGTAGGTTCAGGTATTGTGACATAAACAGTGGTAAGAGCACTACTACTAGATCACATGATGAAACTTTGGGGTCAGAAACCTTTTTGGCATCTTGCTTTCTGTGGCCTGGCAGAAGCAAGTTAGCGGTTGTCTGAAATCTTCTCCTCTTAAGGATGATCTTCTGGACAGTGAAATGATTGATGTACAATTGCTTGACTATCTTTTAGTCTTAAAATCCCTTCCCACACTCATAGGCATATATACCGTAACTTTCTTTCTAAAGGTCTCAGAGAGCGTTCAATATAGACATTGTGGTATCACACCCTTTAACAATGAAAAGCAAATCAAACTAAATATTTGAGGTTAAAATAAGACACATGCTCTCAAATTTTCTCTAAAAATATTTCCAGATTTAAACTACTCCCTGGCTAGCAGTCAAGGAAACGTGGGGCTGAGCATGGCCATCAAAATAGTAGTTTATTCTGCATACATAACGGCTGCTAAAATCTTGCTCGCTAATTCATACAAATTAAGATTATATGAATATAAAATAGGATTTACTTTGCAAGCCAAAATATATCATGTCTGTTATGGTACAGAGAAATTATTAATTCTATGACTGGATTTATATACTGTGTTAATGGTTTGTGCAATCATTGCTTATTGAGTTAATGACAATTAACTGACCTCACATAATATACTGCCCAGAGTTATTTCTCTGAGATGGGCAGCCATATAAATGTGACTGATTGATTGATTGATTGATAAAGCAATAAATAAATTGAAAACTATAAACAATGGGTTATAAGATATAGAGAGCAAGTTCATATACCATACAAATGTAATATGATTTTCTTGGTTTTTGTTTGGTGTATTTGTATGAACAGACTGTAAATAAAGCAACTACACTATACATTATTGAATACAGACTATTCAAACAGCAATGGCTACAGGAGTTTTAGAAAATAAAACAACAAGTTTCCAAAGGAAATTACTCTAATTTATATGTAAAAACAAAAGACTAAATTTCCATTTGAGCAGAAGGTAAATTAGGAAAAGATTGTCCTGAACATCCTAAAGATGTATTTGAGAATACATTTATGTTACAAGAATTATTGTTTATGATTAATTTATACATGTATAGTATTAATATGTTCATATACACACTATGAATCAAAATTTTCAAATGTTTTTGTATTTTTTCTTTTATGGTGAATAGAAGGTTTAACAGTTTGCGTTTCATGAGAGATATTGAAAGGCCACTACAACTTGTACAGGAAAAGTGTTGAAATTCTATTTGACATCCTTGAAGACCAGTTAGCAAACTTTGCAAAACATACTATACTGAGATTATCTAGTACAAATATGCAATATGCTGATTGAGCACTATACGGGTTGTTATATCAGCACACAGGAAGAGTATTCTGAACTGGAATGAGTTAATGTTTTTATTTATGCTACTTATACAGCTGTCCACATTACACACAATAATCCTTTAATTTTTAAGATCACCTACTTACCAACTGACCCAAGGCAGCTTACAAAGTATTATAAGTAATAAATAAACTATTTACAAAAGAACGTAACATCTCCTTTCTACCTGGAATCTTTCTTTAATCTCAATTTATATTTCCAAGCATCAAAACTAAAATGTAAAGTCTAAGAATGCTTCTGCTGGTCCTCTGATACATGAATGAACTTCTTAGACTGAAAAAAAAAGTTTTCAATTATTTAAACATAACTTATAAATGGAAAAGTAGATTATAAATTGAATAAACGAACATGAAGAGAAATTACTGATAGCATTATGTTAGTTAAATGACAAGAAATTATCTTCTTCCAAATGTGCTGGATTACAACTATTATCGCTCTGGTCAACATAACGTGTTGGTTAGTCCTGAAATTTATAATTTTGCCATGCACCTACATAAAAATCAGTAAGGATCTGCATCAAGATCGTTACTTTTATATATGGCAACACGGGGTTAGGAATAAGTGATTATTCAAGGCTATTACTCAGTATGATACAAGTCAAGCTTAAGTATGGACAGAATTGTATAGAAGCAGCCACAGAGTTTCCAAGGTAGATGATTCATTGTACTACAGATACCACATGCTGATGTGTTAATAGATCAAATGACTATGGTAAACTAAAAAAAATCAGAAGGGAAATGATTGGGGCCACTGTATAGCTGCAAAGATGATAGTGTGCCTCAGTGGAAAATTTCCATTAATTGTAAGGAGTTACATAGCAATTAGTTTAATATGGTTCAAGGTACTCTGTAAAAATAGCAAATAAAAGCAGTGCATAACTTAAGAGTCATTATCTTTGCCATAAATAGGGTAATTTAGCAGAAATGTGTTTGTCTCTCTTTAACAGTTTTAAATGTCATTTACTGCAAATTAACTATCATTTGGATAAGCATCCTGGGCATGCCTACCAAATGAACATTACAGAAAGAAATATCACAATAGCATTTGGACTCTAGGAAAAAAGTAGAGCTATTAACTAAAATTCTGTTAGTTAAATCCAGAAAGCCTTCATTCTGTCTGATTTTGCTTTATGTGACATCTCAGACAGAACTATTACTGGGTTCTCTCATATATCACCAAGTCACATTATGATTTGTTTGGTTTTGGTTTCACATTTTGTATGAATCTGGTCCTTGTGCCTTATCTATCAAATTACTTTTAAAACATGATATGGTTGACTGAACCAAAACAATATATTGAAGTTTTTTGTTTCTTTTTCCTTTTGGAACAGGTACATTTTGAGAAGAAAATTCAGCAATCATACTTTGCCCATGTAACTTAATAGAAGAGAAACATTTCAGGACGACTATTCATAAATTAGTCTTGAAAGCCCAACTATGTTAACTCGTGATTAACTTATTAATCTAATATTCAGTTAAATGAGAGCTAGAAAGCCATGTGAATTGTGAAGCAGACCCTTCCTCAATATAGTTTAAATACGATCCAAATTACTGTGACCATGCAAGTCACAGTAAGACTATGCAGAATTTGTCTTAAGTAGTCTTAGTCTACTGTAAGACTACTTAATCACTGTACTCTAAGTCAGTGATTCGTAAAAGAGGTCTATAGAGGTCCAAGATCAGAGGTGGGTTCCTACTGATTCTTTAGAACCGTTAGTAAACCGGCGATGATGTCACGGAACCGGTTCTTTCGGTGTCTCCGTGGGCGCCGCCATCTTGGATTTTGCTTCCGCGCATGCGCAGAAGCGAATTTTTGCTTCTGCGCATACACAGAAGCTATGTTTTGATTGCTGCGGGGACGCACACGCACGGCGCGACCCTGAGCGAACCGGCAGCAAAAGGATCCAGAACCCACCCCTGTCCAAGATGATCTGCCATAGCTTCCTCATACTCATGGGCCAGAGCCTGTCAGCAGCCTCACATCCTGCCTTCCCACATGGCCTCACAGCCAGATAGTTTGCAAGAATGGATCAGTTACTGAAAACTGATTCACTAAAAGAAAGTGACAATACAAGTATCAGTACCATATTTCAGCAATTTGAATTTTCAACAGGTCTTCTCAATCTACATGTACTGTGCTGTACTAAATGTAACTGTAATCTTGTACAAACAACTCAGAAGAAAAGTACAAATTATAAATACAATGATGACTAATATAGGTTTTTACCAGATTGAAGTACGTTCATCCTTAGCCCCTTAGTATTTATGGGTTTCTACTGAATATAATTCTTGCCCAACAAGTTTGTGTTAAGAGATGTTCCTATTATGATATGAGTAAAATCATTTTTAAAGTCCTTTAAAAATAGAAAATATGGTAAGGCATACATAAATGCAGAGATCATTTTCTAATTTGCCAAATATATGAATTCTCATGTTGTTTATGATGAAAACTTAGGGAGAGAATTGTTTGTTTCATTGGGTAGTCTCAGCCCTGGATTAACCATTAAGTAAAATAAGCACATGCTTAGAGCTCCAAAGGAAGAAGGGCGCTACTAAGTCTGTCCCACTATCTATCATGTCCCTAACTCTTTCACTGCTACACTCAACTTTAGTTGTTGTTTTTTATAATTGTCCATAACTGCTATGTTGTTTAAAGACGAGTTGTTGTTGTTTAAAAAAAAATGGGGGAGGGGGTTATATGTTCAGTGTTTAAAAGTTTGATTTGAAAATATCATTGGATTTCTTTCTGTCTCTAGGTGTGAGCATTTTGCTTCTGTCACCTCTATTGGGCTGTACTTAGGGCATTAGTTGGCCTTCACTCAGCCCTGAGAAGTCTCTACTTTTTCTAAAAAGTAGAGGGCCAAGGTTACCAATTTGAAGAAACAGTAGTCTGTAGCATTAGGGGTATTATAACACCCCAACTTACCTTAGTGCTAATATTAACCTTCAGGAATGATGTTTTGTGGCAACTGCTAGTTAATTAAATTCATTATAACAATATTTTTAAACTTAATAGACAGGGAGAAAGGGGGGAGGGAGAGAAAGCATTCTTGGAAATCCAATGAAGAACACAGATAGGGGGGAAAATCACAAACCAAAGTGCTACCATCCATCAGATTAACCCCATTAGCACAATGGTAAATCATAATGTTCTTTTCATAAGAATTATCTGCATCAAGTCACATATTTACATATATCACTCTTCCCCTCTAAAGCATCTGCAATGTTAACACCATAGAATAAATAATCTTAAATATCATTTTTGCCCGAAGTCAAATTCAAATCAAAGTTTAGAAAATTATTTCACTTAATTGTAGTTAAAATTCACCAAAGTTTCAATCTGAATATCACATTGTAATATAGGTAATTTAAAACCAAAGTGGAAGCTTCTAGTCTCCTTTTTATTGCCACATTAGATGATAATGGAAAGCAATTAAATCTCAACTTAAAGTCTTAATATGTAGTGAATGCAGTGTCTGGTAGAAGCAGGAAAAGAACCTCCATAGACCAACTGATAGTGAAATGAAGGCACATAGCCTACTGCTGAAAAATAGGAAGATACTCAAATGGGTAGGCGGTATCTTGATGGCTATAAAGTTTCAGCATGCCAATTATAAACTGAACAAACCTGGCAACCTCTGACCATAGACCGCTTTCGGTGAAGACACCTCCCACAGATTTTGAGGTAATTCTGTGAACTTCTTGAGGTTCAAAGCTGCAAGTTGTGGCAAGATTTTAACCATGTTTTCTATTGCCTGGTTGCTAATATCTATATGTGTAGGCAATGTCTCTTTTTAGCTCAAAGCAGGACAATGTGGGGGGGGGGAACCCTACCAAAAAATTAAGAGATATAACTTAGGGATTTCTTTCTCCATAGAATAGAAAAACAAAAAGCTGCTATAATTTCTATTTAGCAGTCATAGGATTTAAGGATATCATTATCGCATCTGTTCTCAATCCCAGGCAGGGTTACAAAAGTCTTTTGGGAATTTTTAACAATTTTTATGGTTATGGTACCTTTTTGCCTTCATAGCTGTTTACCTGGAACACCTCTAAATATACAGGCTGTTATTTTGCATCACAATGGTGATTACATACTACCAAACCATTATCCTCCTTTTATACACCATTCACATTTAAGCCGGACAAATAAGAAAAATGACCACATATTACTAACACAAAAAAACCCCACTGCAAAAATAGATAAATTAGCTTTAGCAACTATAGAAAGCAATAGTCTCATTAATTTCTAATTTGAGTGCAAAAAGCTTTCACAGCCACCTCAGTTGCTCCTAGACTGAAAATTACTCAACTAAAATCATCATGTTGACTAAACACATGTAGGAATTTGGCTACTCCTACACATGAGCTACCATGTTACTTTTTAGTAGCTAATACTACCTTAGATTCTCAGTTTCTCAAAACCATTTAGCTGACTTTGTATACTCCAGATTGTCTTTAATTTGCACTGGTTAAATCTTCAGCTCCATGACAACAGTTAAAATCAAACTGCCCTGAGGAATAATTTTAAAAAGGGATCATTTTGGCCATCAAATGCAACCTCCTCCTCAATGCAGGAATCCATATTAAAGTATCCCAGACAAAAACTGACTTCCTCCTCTTAAACAAACTAAATTACGGGAAGCTTTTGTGAAAATTGATCAGATTTGCTTTCTTCAAGTTACAGCCATTGTTCTACATCCTGCACTCTGGAACAAGAGAGAAAGCCTTCTATGTAACATCCTTTCAGATATTTGAAAAATGCTGTCATATTCCACCCAGAACCTATTTCCCAAGGCATAAGAAAGCTAAGCTCTTTCCATTTATTTTCATAGGTCTTTGTTCTAGTCCCCTGATCATCTTGGATGCCCTTCTCTGAACTAATTTATTTAAATCCATCTTAAATTGTCATGCCCAGAACTAGGACAATACTCAGTGTGTGAATGTGTATTAAAAATAGAACGTAATAGAGCAATTACTTCCTATGATTTAGAAATTGTATTTCCAATTATGTAGGCTAAAATTGCTTTTGCTTCTTTGTAACCGCATCATACTGCTAGTTCACCTCAGTTTACAATTAGCTACTATTATAAGAATGTTTCTTGCAAATATTATCAGTAAGGTAATATTCCCACCCTATAATGGTGCGTTTGATTATGCTTCCTAAGTGACAAACTTCAAACGTCTCTTCAATTTGATTGTTACTTTCAGCCATTTCTTTATCAAAGTCATTTTGAATTCTATTTGTCTTCTTACATATAAGTTTTTTCATAATTCACAAGTTTAATAACTATCCTCTCCATTTCTTTATCCAAATCAATCATAGTTCATAAGAATGCTATCATCTGAAACTTTTAGCTTTTGTGGTCCAATTATATTTATATAATTCAATATTTTCTCCCCCAAACTTAGTAACTATAGTACACTGTCTTTTAAAGAAACATTATCCTTATTATATTTCCAGCAAAATGCTGTTTTTGAGAGTCCTTTTCTATACAGGTAGCCCTCAACTTACAATAGTTCATTTAGTGGCACTGAAAAAAGTGACTTATGAACATTTTTCACACTTACAACTGTTGTAGCATCCCAATGGTCATGTGATTTACATTTGAACGCTTGACAACTGACTCACATTTATGACTGCTGCAGTGTCCTGGAGTTGTGTGATCCCCTTTTCCAACCTTCTGACAAGCAAAGTCAATGAGGAAGCCACATTCATTGAACAAACGTGTTACTAACTTAACAATTGCAGTGATTCACTTAACAAACATGGCAAGAAAAGTCGTAAAATGGGGCAAAACTCATTTAATAAATTTCTCACTTAGCAACATAAATTTTGGGCTCAATTATGGTCGTAAGTTGAGGACTACCTGGATAAATTGTAATGGAGTTCAATAAATTCTAAATGTTACTTTTTTGATGTATAAGTCATAATTTGATGTCCATTGACACTCTTGCTAAAGAAATTGACACTCTCCTATTTTCTAGAATTATAGAAAAGAATTCTACCTCTAATTCTTAATTATATTCATTTCTGGAAATTTCCATATCAAATTGATCTATTGATAACAAATATCTATAAAAACTAATAGTTAGGTTTCTAGTTTTAAAGGATTTAACAAGTTGTTCTAGTATTTCAGAAGCTGAAAAAATGCTGCTGATCCAAGCATAATTGTTAACAAATGTAATGATAAATATTGCCATTGGATTATACCTGATAAATGATATTTGTCTCTTAACATAGAATATTGTTAGAAATCATCATCTATCAACTGATCCAAAGTCAATATCCTCACTTCTATCTAATTTTTCCATATCACCATCATTTCTTCAATTTTTAAGATTCGGCTTCCCCATAAAGTCAATTAAGCAT
Organism: Thermophis baileyi; assembly: GCA_003457575.1. Classification (NCBI taxonomy): domain Eukaryota; kingdom Metazoa; phylum Chordata; class Lepidosauria; order Squamata; family Dipsadidae; genus Thermophis; species Thermophis baileyi. The sequence goes on from QLTV01002564.1 coordinate 281,532, forward strand.
GGGGGGAAAAAGGATTCATTCTTTTTTATTAGATATTACATTGCACAGGTTTTTAACTGATGTAATTGTTTCCAGAAATACTAGTGTTTTAATATAATTAGATCCTAATAATATCCATCCAACCAAAGGTATTAAACGTATTCCAAAGTTACCCAAATCAGAAAATGAACACTGATTGTTGGTTTCCAGTACTTAATATTTGACAATAGGTAAGTGTGATGATATAGCTCCTGATTCAAAAAACGAAATCTTCCCTCATCAATAGGTACCGGTAATTGCATTTTCTGTAAAGATATTCTCAGAATCAAAGAACCGCATAGAAATCTGTAAACAAATAATTTTTTTTTGAAAATATTTTGCAGATATATAAACTGGAATTCTTTTCAGAATATAAAGTAACCTAGGAATAATAGTCATTTGAGAGCATTCAACTTCACCCAGAGGGTAAAAGTTATTGATTCCCATCTATCAAAGTCTGAAGAATATTTTGCTGAGTTATATCCTTTACTATACAAATACATAAATATTTAATGGATTCCTCACAAGTATAGAATTGATTTTCCTGAAATGGATGGATAACCAAAATTTCACTTACAGGCATCAATTTCAATTTGGACCAATTAACATAGTATACTATAGTTTTGTATTTCCTTAGGAATTCATAAAATTATTACAATATAATCATCACATAATGAGTCTTTCACTCTAAAGTGAAAGTTGATATGTTTTCTCCTACTCTCTCATTAGAGGAACTAGAAAAGGATGTCTACTTTAGTTCTTAGTTTTTAATGCCATGTTTCCCCGAAAATAAAACATCCCCCGAAAATAAGCCCTCATCCGAAAATAAACCCTTGCCCAAAAATAAGCCCTCATCCAAAAATAAGCCCTCCCCCGAAAATATTTAAACACATGCGCAGCCGGTCCCCATTTCCTCTGGTTAGGGTTAGGGAGACAGAGCTGGAAATCAGGTAAGACGGCAAGAGGAACCCCGTCTTACTCCACGTGCCCCAAAATAATAAGACCTCCCCAAACCAAAAGAAAAGAAGTCCAGTTGCCATGACTCAACTTCCAGTGGTGTTATATGTGCCAGCCTATATGTGAGGCCTCAGTGTGTGCTGCTGCATTCTGCACCAGATGTAGCTTCCAAATACTCCTCAAAGGTTGTCCTATGTAGAGTGCATTGCTGTTATCCAACTGAGAAATGATTAGGGCATGAATGGCCATGCGCAAGGCCTCACAATCCAGATAAAAGTGTAGATGACATTCCTTTGTTTATTTCTAAACTTCAGAGATACTTTGGCCACCTAATGAGAAGGAAGGACTCACTGGAGAAGAGCCTAATGCTGGGAAAGATTGAGGGCAAAAGAAGAAGGGGACGGCAGAGAATGAGGTGGCTGGATGGAGTCACTGAAGCAGTCGGCGTGAGCTTAAATGGACTCCAGGGGATGGCAGAGGACAGGAAGGCCTGGAGGAACGTTGTCCATGGGGTCACAGTGGGTCGGACACGACTTCGCAACTAACAACAACAAACTTCACAGAACTATTCCAATGTCAATGCAAAAATCAGATGCCTTTAGTAAAAGAGCGGGATACTCCATTCATCCAAATCAGTCATGATAAGTAAAGGATTCAGGACTGATCCTTACAGCATTCCATTTCATACCTCTCCCCAATTTTATGAGGAATCTTTCCTGAACATTCTTTGACTATGATTTTCAAGCAGGCAATATAAGCACTTCATTATCATGCTGAAGTCCATAGTTAATTAGCTCTGCTGTCATGGAGATTTTTACTAGATGCTTTGCTAAGTCAAGGTGTATTATGCTTATAGAATTCCCATAATGTAGTAAGTAGTTACTACATGTTGTTATTTTCCTGAATCATAAAGCATAACAGGAGTATAATAAGTATGATTTTCCTCATTAACAGTTGGGATTTTGTCATCTTCCCTGAACAGTTGGTATACTGAACTTTTAGTTTTATTTTGAACATAACTCAAGAAGCCCTTTTGACTTTCTTAGCATATATTCATTAATCTTAACTAGATTAATGCTTACCTTCCACATATCAGCTCCAAAGTGTGGGGTTAATTGTATAGCCTAGCTACTACTTCTATGGGTCCTTTCTAGTTTTCAGAACTTTACTAAAATTGTGAGAACCACTCTGTCTGTCCTCCATTTTTTTCTCATTGGAATTGTCTACAACTGTCTATCTAGCACAGGTAAGTCTTCAACTTACGACCACAATTAAGCCCCAAATTTCTGTTGCTAAGTGAGAAATTAATTAAGTGAGTTTTGCCTCATTTTATCTTTCTTGCCAGTCATTAAGTGAATCACTGCTGTTAAGTGAATCTAGATTCTCCATTGACTCTGCTTGTCAGATTGCAAAAGGCGATCACGACCCCAGGACACTACAACCATCATAAATATGTGACAGTTGCCAAGCATCTGAATTTTGATCACATGATCACAGGAATTCTGCAATAGTTGTGTGAAAAGTGGTCATAAGTCACTTTTTTCAGTGCTGTGGTAACTTCGAACAATCACCAAATAAACTATTGTAAGTCGAGGACTACCTGTATCTCCTATTTTCAAAATTTGCACCTAACTTTTCCTGTTCCCGTTACTTTTTTCAGCCATAGGATCTTGATTAACATTGATCTGAGTTTATTAAAAGCCACTTTTTTGAAGTCAAGATATATATGACTTAGTTTCCTTTAAAATCAAGAACTTCAACATTACATGGTCTCTTTCCCGCGATGTTGTTGCTACTTCCAATTCTTCAAATAAGTCTTCCCTATTGATTAGCATCAAGATAAGTGTAGCTGATTCTTTTAGACTCCCTTTACTTTCTAAAGGAGAAAATTGTACACAAGAAAAGTCAGTAATTTCCTGGAAGGTTCATCCTTAGTAGAGTTTGTCTTCTAACATATGGTAGGGAAATTAAACTCTCTCATTATTATAGTGGGAGAAAATGAACCATGTCCTCTCTCCATAACTCTAATTTAATTACTCCTTAAGAGCTCTATAAATGCCCTGGTTGCATTCTTATGAGTCAATTAGAGGCCTCCAAACTTAGAATGTACAAAGCATAGAGGCAAACAGTAGAAATGCTGATTGTAGCAAAGCAAATAAGTAAAATGACTTTTATTTCCATCTGCCAAATATTACAGCAGGTTTGGATAATTGAGAAAATAAGAAACAGATTCAGCAACATATGTCTTCTGTATGATTATTGAAGTTATTGTACAGCTTATTTTTTCTGGAGCAGTGTAACAAAGGAGAACTGATTTTAATTTTTGCTTTTATTAAATACAAAAGAAGAAAAAAGGAAGGAAGGAAGGAAGGAAGGAAGGAAGGAAGGAAGGAAGGAAGGAAGGAAGGAAGGAAGGAAGGAAGGAAGAAAGGAAAGAAGGAAGGAAAAAAAAAAACGAGGAAAGAAGGAAGGAAGGAAGGAAGGAAGGAAGGGGGCCAGGAGAAGCCAGTGAAGGAAGGAAGGAAGGAAGGAAGGAAAAACAAAAACGTACAAAGCATGTATATATATACATACATAAAAGTTCTGTGTAAGTATTTGAATGAATAGCCATATTTCATTACTATTACCTATATGTAATATATGTCAGCAAGTGATATTTTACTTTAAGTATTTCTGTGTTGATAGAGGTTCTCAAACTGTGGACTTTTCCCACATCCAGAGCAACAAGCAATTTAGAAAGGAATCACAACTTTAAAAAAAAATACAATCTTGCACATGCAAAGGAGGAGTTCTATTAGCACCTGCTCTCAGTTTGCTTAGACAAGCCCACAACTGGCCTATGCAGGCAAAATAGAAAGTAAAGCCAGAGCAAGTTTTAACAGGTAGTTAAATATATGAATCTAGTCTTCTAATAGTCAATTATTTATTCATGGAGGGCTCCACAAATTCATTTATAATTTAGGGAATCACAGTCTCACAAAGTGTGCAGACTCCCTGTATTATGGAAGAAAAATGATCAATACTTCTGGGAGGAAACAAGGCATTCAGGCTTCAATCCTAGGCAGATGCTAGAAAGGAACAGCTCTCAACAGGTAAATACATACATCTTAATATTGTAGATCTCTGCACACATAGCTGAGTTTTGAATGTCCACTGTTGGGCAAGGAAAACCAAGGCAATTGTCTCTATGTAATAGCAAGTATCCCTGGGAGAGTTAGTCAATAAAATAATATTAGGCTGTTACTTTTTAACTTTAAGGAAGAAAATATATTACAGGAAAAGGGTTATTTGCCAGATCTCTCATGAAACAATGCCCTTTGTGCAACTGTGTACATTGAAGGCAACAGGCTAATAAGGAAGTAACTGCTTCAGAGTAAGCAGAAAAGAGCAATGAGCATAATGAGTGCAAAGTTACTAAGTTTTGCTTGCGCCATAGCTTCCTGTTACCACAATGCAGTAGTAACATTGGAAGACTGAATGGAGACATTAAAATTGTAGTCAATTTGTCCTTAATAGGAAACAGAGAACTACCGGTATGTACCAATTTATTTAGTGCCATTGAATAACAATATTATTTATTTTCTTCAATGGATGGAAGCTATTGGTTTGGATGTTGGCAAATGCATTTCATTTGCTGGAAGCACAATTGTTTTACCTATAGAACTGATACAGTGTTTAAGATAAATATGAAACTGCTATGATCTAATATTTTTAAATGTATTAAATAAAGATCCTCTCCTTATAAACCCAAAGCTTCTCAGTGCACAATAGTACCCATATAATAGTAACAAGCACACATTTATTTTGACCTATCTACACTGATCAATGGACATATGCTGCAAGAGAAAAATCAGGTTCTCAAAGAGATTATTTCTCAGAAGGAAATGGGGAAAGAGCTATTATCTAAGATCGCTACTCCACCTACCCACAAGAGGTAACAGTGGCCGATGGTCCAGCAGTGGAAATTTAGAGAACAAGTTGAATTGTAGCTAATATATTATTGCAGACTAATTCTGCTGACTGCCAGCAGTTCTGCAGTTCAATTCTCACCGGCTCAAGGTTGACTCATCCTTCCATCCTTCCGAGGTGGGTAAAATGAGGACCCAGATTGTTGGGAGCAATAGGCTGACTCTGTATACCGCTCAGAGAGGGCTGTAAATGACTCGCCCTACCAGGCTGGTATACGACTCAATACAAGCAATATCTCCAAAAGGAGCTGCTGGTGCTACCTTTCCTTGCTTTGGGAATTTTGGCCACTGAATACTATAACAGCGTATGGTACACAGATATACTTTCCCAAACCTGAACTTGCAGCCCCAAAATACATTTCATGAAACTCCAGTTATTCTGGGTGTGCTAAAGATGACGTACTCTGAAAAACCAAAAATCAAAATTCTAAGCACAAAAATAAGTTTGGGGAACTGTTTGGCACAGTCATATGGTACATAATAAATAAATATTTCATCATATAGTTTCTCTTATTATTTTATAATTGGGCAAATCATTTACTAGCAACCATCAGCATGTTGATAAGTGACAAGATTAGACATGACAGAGTCAATCTTGGATACTCCTCAAGCATAAGAATGTCATTAACGGTGAAGAACTATATTGAACTCCAACAAATCTGAAGTTGCACTGTCATTTCCACTTTTGAAAAGAATAAAATTTGCCTTTCATTTATGTACAAAAGATTAAAATATTTAAAGCAATAGACCAAACTCTAGCTACTTTATTTCAAAACGGAAAACTGGCAACCTGTTCCCCCTGCCCCACTATGTGGATAAAAAAAATAATAAGTCAAATTATTTCAAAAACAGAATATCCAAGTATACCTAGCTGTCAATTTGATTAATGAACTCCTTGTCTGTACGACAGCTGCAGGACTAGCTAAATAATTACAGTCTCACCCAATTTTCTTCATTCTTAGTGAAGCTATCCCAAAGGGCAGCTGCTTGTCATTTTCATAAGAAGTAGGTTACTAGTTACTGAAGTTTCATAGACAAAAACTGGTATGCGTCACTTTAGCCACTGTTTATCCATGCTTTACAGAATAAACCACAACCTAATGAGTGTGCATAGCATGCTAAACTATTAACTACTACCAACCACATTGACAAGCAAGTATACTAAACCATAAACAAACAAATCATGTTTTGGCTTAGCATGTGTGTGAACCAAGTCAAAGACTTAATGGGACATAAAAGTTAAAGCATTTGCTCCCTTATCAATCAATCCTTCAGAAAGTTATATACAGGCAGTCCTCAATTTACAAACATTCATTTAGCAACAGTTTGAAGTTACAATGGCACTGAAAGAGACTTATGATCAGTCCTCACACTTATGACCATTGCAGCATCTTCATAGTCATGTGATCAAAACTTGGCTGCTTGGCTACCAGCATGCATTTATAATAGTTGCAGCATCCTGGAGTCACATGATCACAATGTGCAACTTTTCCAGTCGGCTTCCAAGAAGCAAAGTCAATGGGAAAAGCCAGATTGGCTTAATGATTGTGTGATTCACTTTAAAAATGTAGTAATTCGCTTAACTGTTGCAAAAAAAAGGTCATAAAATCACATGCAACTCAATAACCGTTTTGCTTAGCAATGGAAATTCTGGTTGTAGGTTGAAGACAACCTGTATTGCATATTGTATAAATACTGTACTAGGAAAGGTGGGAATGAGGCAGGTGTCCACCCTCAGCTACAGCAATTGCTGGATGTTAAAAAAAATTATTCATAGAAGAAACTAGGCTTTTTTAGGTTCCCCAAAATGATATTAGCCCTGACAATTTGGTAAAGAAATAATGTCTTGGAAAAATATTAAACAAGAAATCATACAGTAGTATGTTTAGTTTAGAAGACTGCTATCATACCATACCATACCATACCATACCATACCATACCATACCATACCATACCATACCATACCATACTGTATCCTGGCATAAAATTTCATCTCCCATAATTCCCCAGTCATTTAGGGCACCAATGTGGGGAATGCTGATACACTGTTAGCATTCTGAGTCACCTGTTTGAGATTTTTTAGAAATTCAGGTTTAACACAACACACTAAATTCTGGGCACTGCATAATGCCAACATCTCACTATCTCACTTTTGCCAATAAAATGCCACATGTTGTCTTATTAGAAGCTAAAAAATATTAAAGAATGATACAATAATGGCTTTCAAAAGTTGTCTGTGAGCTTTAACATTAAATATAATAGTAGAACATTCCAGCCAATGTCTTTTATTTATTTATTAATGATTTCTCGCTGTTCTGAAGTCACATAGGAAACTATTTCTACTGAATCAGACCACAGGTCCAGAAGCTCATTATTGATCCTGCCAATCTTTCTGATTTGCTGATTTCCAGGTCTGCTGGACTAGAACCCATCTCCTTTCACTGATGCTGGATGTATGGGCATGATCTACTGTATCTTGGGGCTATCTGGTTGAAAAAGTGCTTATGCACAGATTAGCAATAGTTTCCTAGATTTTCAGACAGGAGCCATTCCTGACCAACAACATGAGTTGACCTTGGGACTTTTAATATGTGTTTTACCACATAGTTCTGGCATATGTTTCTGCTAACACAGCAATTGTCAACTTGATGTCCATGTAAAATAATCAGCTGACATACTACTTTTCTATGTCCTTTTAATGACAAGTAAGAAACATTTAGTTTCCACTCATCAATCACTAGTATCAGGAGATACTGGTAGAATACAAGCTTTCTTTCAAAAGCATTGCTTGCATATACAGGCATTACTTTTTAGGCTTTTTCATGTTGAGTTGTTAAGGGGAGCAAAAAAATCAAGGACAATTCTACTTAATTTACTTATCAAACACTGCATAAAATATGCAGTTCAGTCAAATCATAATTGCAGGTCATCTTCCATATGGACTTGAAAAAAAACTGTGGCAATCAAGGACAAAAATTATGATCCTGCAGCAGAAGCTATTCTGTCATTCTATAAATGACATACTTTAGTATCCCAGAGACTATCCTTAAAATGTGCACTATTTCTGCAAAATATTTCCTACTAATAGTGCCTCAAAATTATACAAAAAATGAAAAAAAAATCCTATTCAAAAACTGCTCTTACAAGAATAGATGGTTGTCTCTCAGTTTTTATTGTTGTCCTGTCCTTAATAAGACTAAAACATAGTAAAAAATTTAAGTAATGTTTTGTTAGGGCAAATTTATTTTCTCAGTGTCCAAGAGAGCTCCATATACTATAAAATGTCTCTTTGTTAAATAAAACAAGGGCTACAAGAATCAACATCCCCTACAGCACTTTTGTATTTTCCTTCTTACATGAAATCTTTCTAAAAATTTCAAAATGCAAAGCCTATCTTTATAATAATCTAGTATTTGTATTAGCTTAAAAGGTACTAAATGAGAAACATATCATATGAGGCCCCTGTTTGTTGAAATATTTAATGAATAAATAAGAACAGATTGGGGTCATGTGGCATATTACACCAAAACTTTAAAAATGGCATTTCAAGGCCTGGCATAATGTACGAATCACATGCGTTTAGGTAGTTCTCGTCATAGGACTGCAATGGAGCCTGTTCATTATGGGTTATGACAGCTGTTAAGTGAGATGGCCTTGCTTTGACAACGCATACCCGCTGCTCTCCCTGATGAGGCCGCTAAACACACACGTCATTAAGCCGAGCACGGGGTGCCTCAAGTTGAGGAAGGCCCTGGGAGACCTAGCGTAGGTCCAGGCCTGCCTGCCCTAGGCGTCCCAAGGCCTCCACAAGGGCTACTAGAATATTACAAGGAATAATAATAGAATCTTAAAAGTATGATTAGCGATTCCCTCTCTTGTCTTATATGAAAGAAAATCAAGGCAAGGCAATCTTGAGTCTCTTTCCGGCTCACTCCTCCCTTCAGGTTAATTTAAGCTGGTGTTTATGAAATGGCTGTTGAATGTCTTCTTCAAGACCATCTTCATACTCCTTTGCATATAATGGCACCGCTACTCACACTTTCATTGAACTCTCTTGCCTTTTTCCCAGTGGCAAAAAAGAAGCCCAAAAACCTATTTCTTGACCAAAGTTTTCTTTGTGTTTCTGTCTATCTAATAGTAATCCAAATATCATCTATGAATTTGCCTACTCAGAATGTTTCTGTGTGAAGAGACAGGCAGGAATAGGTGACGTTCAGTGGAAAAAAGAACAGCTTAGGTAAGCATTTTAGGAGAAGATTTACAGATAACAAAAGAATTAGCTTCCCTATATATACAGATTCTCTTTTGCAATGCCATCTTGCATTCCAATTATGTTGTTGCTTCTATTTAGAAAATATGCAATAATGAATGAATATGGCAAAGACTCTATATTATAGAGGTAACTCAAGCAACTATCTCCCTTCCCCAATTCTGTTTATCTATTTAAATGTTCAGGTCAAGTAGAACTACACACACTCATACAGAAATCACAGAATGCATAAACTAGCTTGGGGGGGAAATGGGAAGATGAATGGGAAGAAAATCACTGTTGTCATGAATTAAATGAAGAGACAACCACATAGCAATAGCAATAGCACTTAGACTTATATACCGCTTCACAGTGCTTTACAGCCCTCTCTAAGCAGTTTACAGAGTCAGCATATCGCCCCCAACAATCTGGGTCCTCATTTTACCCACCTCGGAAGGATGGAAGGCTGAGTCAACGTAAGATGATCATTAAGACAGTGAAAAGAGCTCCAATACAAAAAAATTCCTGACTAGAAAACATTACAAATTATGATCTTAGTGCTTTCAATAAAGTTTAGCTAATCAAGATACCAACAATATTTAATAGAATTAATTTCTGGCTTTAATATAAAAATTGAACAAATCAAATTAACAACTAGAAGATGATTTCTCAGGATTTTAAAACTTCATTAGAACACAGTTATTTATCCCTTCTACTGAAAATATTTGATTATTACAAAGAAGCATGCCCTTAAATGTGCTTAATATTAACTTTGGAATCTAAAGTAAACTTAGTTGGCACTAGGCAAAGATCTAACAAAGAACTATTAAAACTCTGCAATTTTTAGTTTATCAAAGTTCCTGGAAGATATACAATATACTTCATTACTTTTTAAATAGGTGATTAATATATTTTATATTTTGATCATCTCTTATGCTAGTATATCTAATGGTCTATTCTCAATACTAACCGTGTTTAATTAAATTTAACTTAAATTAGATGACCTATCTAATTAAAAAATCTAATTTTAAAAAAATGGAAGTACGGCTTTAATTCATTTTCCAGGAAATACTTACCCTACCTCATCTATAAGGAAAAATTCAGAGATTCAGCAAATATCTTCCTGTTTGCTCCAGTGGGCGGCAGAAACATATGAAACACCACCTTATTACTATCCTGCTTCCAATTCTTGAAGTATGGTAAAGGTAAAGGTTTCCTCTGTCCAGTTGTATCTGACTCTAGGGGGCGATGCATATCTCCGTTTCTTAGCCGAGGGAGCCAGTGTTGTCCGAAGATGTGGCCAAGGCGCATGGAACGCTGTTATCTTCCCACCGAAGCGATACCTATTTTACCTACTTGCATTTGCATGCTTTTGAACTGCTAGGTGGGCAAAAGATGGGGCAACTAACGGGGCTCACCCTGTCGCACAGCGCTCGTGTCTTGAACCTGGGCTGTCAGCTTTCCAGCTGACAAGCTCAGCATCATAACTGAGCCATTGCGCCCCCTTTGAAGTACATAATGAGTAAACTTAGTTGGCACTAGGCAAAAATCTAACAAAGAACTACACACTTATTAAATATGTACAATGAGTTTGTTTTAGCTTTTATTTTCAAAAGCACTGACACCACCAAAAGAAAGAAGAGGCAACAACAGTTCATCATTTAATTTTTTTTCTGTTTATAAACCAATCATGTGACCATCTTGAAAAGGTTCACAGAATTGGATATTAGAAATGTTCAATATTTTAAACAATTGCTCATATTCTGAAGATTTTTCTACAATTCTTTTTCTTAAACTAGTAATATTGTTCTGAATTGAAGTAGGATAGTAATCTCACAAAAATTTTGAAGTACGGTGGCAGAAATAGTGTTCCCTCCTTGCTTTACTATTTCAATGGCACTTTTCAATATTAAATTTTTATCATTCTTATCTCCATAGTTTTGGTCTGCTTGTTCCTATAAAATGAGTTGTGCAATTTAGCAAAAAGTTTGGGCACAAAGTAACTTTTAAAATTGTTTTCTTTTCTTATATCACATTTATAAGACTATTATAACTACCATGAAAACTTCAAGATTGTTGAGTAAGATAAAATTACAGCAAATGGGATTTTTATCCATGCATGGTAACATACAGATTTGTCTGTTACATCTGAAATCTGCTAAACCAATGTTCATTAAATCTAGGACAGTGTGTCAAAGACAACAGGCCACAACGTTTTGGGTGACGCACCAGCATTCACCAACACCCGACAACTATTCTGATTTTTATTAAGGTTTATTATAATATACAATACAATGAAAATAAAGATTAAAAGAGATGTAGGATAAAAAAAGGGGGGGAAGCATTGACTTTCAACTCTTTCCAATACAGTGAAATACTAACTACTGTTATAGCCTCCACTTTTTGGATTCCATTTAGTTATTACAAGCCATTTCTATAGCTACACAATTATTCAACCTTCAATTGAAAGTCTAGGTTTCTTTTTTTATTATTCCGAGCATAAAAACCAGAAACAATTTTCCAATGGAAACAGGACCAAATAAAATCTTTCTTTAAAACAATTTACATTGCCATCTGAACCAGATCCATTTTCCCTCATCCATTTTTTCCTGTTGAGAGAAATGGTATGTATTTTTATTTGCACTTACTAGATTTTCTGCACTGTCATCATCTATAATAGCAAAATTCTTTTAGATTCTTTGACCAACAGCCATAAAGGGAAAAAAATTGATTTCAATTCTGTGTTCTTTTTAAAACTCTAAACATTTAAAATTATCATCTTTACAGTTCAATTAATTCAAATACTTCATTTAAAAAGGGATTCTTTCAAATTATAATCCATTATTGGCTTCCCATTGCTCAAATATTATAAAAAAAAGACAGAAAATCCCTTTTCTTTCTCTTTGTGTTTTAAACATACATGTTATGTTCTATTATTCTCAACTATTTTTGGCTATATAGCTATTCTCGAAATCACGCCTCATTCCTGTGTAATTTGCAGAGGCCACACAAATGGGTTTGCTCTTGTGCAGCCTTTGGCCCTTCCGGAAGTCACACAAGGGGGCTGTGCTCTCTCCTGGCCTCTGGAGTTTCGGAAAATCAGAGAACAGGGTCTGCTTTTCAATGAGTTTTGGAAGCTGCAGAGGCCATGGAAAAGCATTCTCCAAAGCTGCTTCAAGAACAAAGGTCTTGTGCAACCTGGAGAAGAGCCTTGGGTAGACCACAGGGGTCTGTCAACAGAAAGAGGACACCGCCTGAACATAAGCATTGTGGCCAGATCGTGAGGTACATTGGGCCATTGGACAATCACGCCTTGGGATATAGCAGAAAGTGGCCTTTTTCAGTGGTAGTGGTGATACTAGGATGAAAGTCAAGACTCAGGCCTAACCTTGGCTTTACTGAGTGCTGCTGTTCAGGGTGGCATGGAAAGCAGGAAGATAGAGAATTGTTTCTCTTCTGTTCAGTGTGTGTGTGTGTGTGTGTGTGTGTGTGAGAGAGAGAGAGAGAGAGAGAGAGAGAGAGAGAGAGAGAGAGAGAGGAGAGAAAGAGAGAAAAAAGAAAGAAAAAAAGAGACAGAAAAAGAAAGGAAAAAAGGAAGAAAGAGGAAGTGTGTGTGTTTGAGAGAGAGAGAGAGAGAGAGAAAAAAAAAAAAAAGAGAAAAAAAAAGAAAGAGAAAAAAAGAAAGAAGAGAGAGAGAGAGAGAGAGAGAGAGACTACCAAGTCAAGTTTGGTACTTTCTGGATTTTTGACATGCCAAGCCCAAAAGATGTGCCATCACTGATCTAGTGAGTGCTGCCAAATTTAAATCTATATATAAGTGGAATATTAACAAGGAAGTTCAGTGTAGTTACATTTTACCAGGTCTCAGACACTACCACAACCAGTGCCAAGAAAGCAATTAGAAAAAAGGACTTTTTCCCCAAAACAGAAAGTTCACACTAAGATATACAATAATTGTGAAATTATCAAACTATTTTTCAATCTTGACAACTTCAACTCCCAGAATTCTCTAGCCAGCATGCTGACTGGGGAACTGTGGGAGTTGAAGTTCACACATCTTAAAGCTGAGAAATGCTGATCTACAGCATAACTAAAGAGGGGGAAAAAACAAGATGTTGTGAAATATCACACTAATATTAATAATATTATTTAATAAATCAAAAGCAGAAAATCTGATAGTATAACTGGTTGGCAAAGGAAAATAAGGATGTAGGGAAACTAAATTTTGTTTTGTTTTCACTGTAAATCCATGCTTTAATACTTTTTAGAAGAGTCTTAGGAGTAGTACCATTGACAGAGCACTGACCCTACTTACAAAAAATGGAGTTCAAAGCACACAGAGATTCTGTTTCAGTATCTCCTATGAATAAAAGCTCATCATTTCTTAAAGTAATTGGTCCCACCATTCAATTCCTTTATTAAGAAGTATTTTCTAAAATTAAAAAAAAAAAACTGCCTTCCTACAGATAAGTCCACCATCTACTGGGATGACAAAGGAGGAGTTTGGACCTTTCATGCAATTTTTCTTCAGCTAGACTATTTCTAGAACAACCTCCCTCAAACTTCTCTTCTTAAAGTTACACACACACACACAGTTTCTGCAAACCTTCGTACTGATCTTAATCTATTCAGATTAATTTCAATCTTCTTAAAGTGTTTTGCCCAAAATTGAACGCAGTATTCTAGGTGATATCTGATCAACAAATATAGAGTAAAATATTTTCTATTAATTGGAAGTATATTTTGCAGTCTAATGTCAAGAACGCCTTTTTATCACAGCATTCATCTTATAATCAATTATAATTTCAAGATCTTTTCTATAAATTCTGTTGCTGATAAGTATTCTAATTGTGTATTAGATTTCCCTCTCTCCTCCAAAAACAAAAAATTCTAAGATTTAACAGAGGCAAATGCAATCTGTTATTTTCAGTTAATTTCTTCAAATTGTTTTTAAGTTTGATATTTTCTAGAGTAGTTATACTATCCCACTTCTAGTAATCTGCAAATTTTATAAGCATACATTTCAATTCCTCATCCATGTCATTAATATACAGTAATAGGCCCCAAACCCAACCTTGTAGCTTGTTCTTGTTTCCTCCAGTTTGAAACATGAATCAGAGATAAGCACTTTTTCAGTGCCATTTTTAAGCTAGTGGGTGATATATAGTCCAATATTTTAGGAAGACGAACAAGCTGGAAGGATGTTTGTCTCTTCTTTTACTTTCCCTCATTAAACAAACGTTTAAGAATTCAAATACTACATTTATAGTCAAAAATCATTTGTTAGATTTAGATATACTGAATAGGTTTTATTTTTGTTTATACAAATAAACATATCTGGAAGTACTAACAATCAAAGCTATGTCTGCATAAAATCCATAAAGCCTCAGTTATTATCTGTAGTAAATGTACATTTGCTATTGGTTTTAAACAAACATTTTTGATTTGCAGAATTTATCTGATCAAGAAAGATAACTATTTCAGAAAAAAGCAGCAACTACCAGTAATAGGATATCATAAATAATACCGGTTTTGTTTAGTAACTGCTTGGCACTTAGTCACTAAGATGACATGGGAGGTGCAGAAATGTAATAAATAACCTTACAGATGTAGACTTTCCTATTTAACCATTCAGAAATTTCCCAAATATCCTGTTAACACTACTATCTGTAAGGGGATGGTTATATGAAAAATCTCAATAGCTTTTGCCATATAGCAAAACAACTAGCTCATTCATCCAGTTACCAGTAAGAACCATTATATTAAGTCCCAACCAGAAACAAAAATCTTTCTTAGTTTTATAATTAACAAGGTCTGAAAGCTTGAACTCAAAATAGCCTAGCAGAGCCAGAGGGAGGATGGAAGAGAGCATGGCTTTTGAGTTTTGTAGTATTTAATTGAAAAAAAGAATGCTAATCTTTAGGCCTATCTTAGCTCAGGCATATGAATTTAGTACTGCACTTAGAAGGGAAAGAAAAATAACACTGAAAGGATGCAAGGTATCTTTAAAAAAGAAGCAAAACTGAGGAAGGGAGATGTGTGTAAACAATTATACAATGTTTCTTCAAAAACAGTATTATGGAAAGCCTAATTTTCCAGTTTGTTTACTGAGTCTTTCAAAGCGAAGGAACCTGCTTTTATGGATCAATTTATGATGTGATAGTATTTAAGCCTGGCAAAGAAAATTCAAAAACATCAAAGAAAAAAAAAGGGTGGCTATAACTTTCCTCAGTATATTATTTCAAACATGCACTGCCTACAATGCACTTTACATCACTCCCAAAGCTTCACATTATGCAAGTAGTCGACTTACAACAGTTCATTTAGTGACTGTTCAAAGTTACAAGTGCTGAAAAAGACTTGTTTTTCACACTTACGACTGTTACAGCATCCCCACAGTCATGTGATTAAAATTCAGTTGCTTGGCAAATGACTCATATTTATGACGGTTGCAGTGTCCCAGGGCGACGTTATCACCTTTTGCAACCTTCCGTATTACTAACTTAACAACTGTGGTGATTCACTTAACAATTGTGGCAAGAAAGGTCATAAAATGGGGCAAAATTCACTTAACAAATGTTTCACTTAGCAACAGAAATTTTAGGATCAATCGTGGATGTAAGTGGAGGACTACCTGTAATAGCTAATGTTAGGTCCATCAAGTGAAACCAATGAAACTGAAAGCTTTTCACACTCTTTTCCTTAATAATCTGGCATTTTTCACGCAGCTGAATGCGCCAAGTGACAATCATTAAGTTGTCCAGCCAACCTGCTTCAAAACTATGCTGGCTGGGGATTATGGAAGTCCAAAACATTAACCCTGGTGGAATTTATGCACACCTTTGATAGTTAGAAATAGCCATGTAGCCCCCCCCCCTTACTGGGTGGCATCGAAATGTATTAAATAGATAATTAAGTACAGTATTTATCCAAGACAGAAGCAGAAGCTGGACTACCAACTTTCCTGGAGCCCTGGAGAAAGGGCAGCGAGTTCTCACCAAAACAACCCCAGCATACTCCCCCCACCCCCAGCAGCTAATCTAAAATGCCAATCCTTACCTGCAAAGATCTGCAAAGGCTTGGAAATTGAGCTTCTTGATTTTCTTCTCGCTCAGCCAATAACCGACCCTTTTCCCTTTCAAGAAGGTCTGCATCTTGTTGCCCCCTTCAGCAGAGCATGCCGTTCTTTTGAAAAGAGAAGAATTGGGAAGGATTTCCCCCCCCCCCACTTCGCCAAGGATGCCGACACCTTACTCCGAAGTAATTACGGTCGTTAAGAGGACACCCGTTTTCGGTTTCCAAAAAGAAAAAGAAAAAAAGCAAAAGAAAAAAAAGCCTGGAACTAGGGAAAAGGCGAAGAGGGGGCCCAGCTCTTCAGCATTTCACCCAGAGGCGGCTTTGGGGGGAAAGCACCGCAAGCCTCGGCCGGAGTGGAGAGGTAGGGATGGAAGAGAAGAGGAACCTCTCAGCAGCCATCAGGAAACTTCCTCACGCCACCGACGGGCATGGCCGAGGCGGGGAGGCAAAGGAGCGAGCGGAGGGCGATCGGGCGGGCGAGCAGCAGCAGCAGCAGCATTAAGTTCGGTGCAACCCTTTTCTGCAGGCCCTCCGAGAGGCTCGGCGAATCCGGAAAGGTTCCGAGCCAGCGGGAAGGTGCCTCCGGCGGAGGGAGAGCTTTCCCTTTCCTCCCGCCCTGGTGAGGGAATAGATAGGAGGGTAGCGACGGCGCGGCTGGGCTTTTTCCTGGGAAAACCGCCGTCTGAGGCGGAGGCGGCGGCACTTCAGAGTTTATAAGCCAGAGCCCCGGCT
Source organism: Thermophis baileyi (assembly GCA_003457575.1). Taxonomy (NCBI): domain Eukaryota; kingdom Metazoa; phylum Chordata; class Lepidosauria; order Squamata; family Dipsadidae; genus Thermophis; species Thermophis baileyi. The sequence goes on from QLTV01002564.1 coordinate 298,533, forward strand.
GGGTTGGGCCGGGCTGGGTTGGGCGACGAAAGGGGCGAATCGAAGCCGCTCGCAAGGCTCAGCTCCTTCCTCCGGAGCTCTCGCAGCCTTTCAGAGCTCCATTTGCCCGCTATTCTCTGCCGCCTCTACTTCCTCCTCCTCCTCCCGCCTCCGCCGCCGGTCTCCACCTCCGACACCGAGGGGAGGGGGCTCAAGAACACACCCTCGCCGCCGCCGCCGCTGCTATGGCACCCGCGTGCGGAGGCGCTTGCCCGCGAAAGACACCGCCGCCTTTCTCCCTGCGCAGGAGCGGCGGCTCGTCCCTTACTGTAGTCTCCGCGGGGAATGGAGTGACGACGGGGTGGGGGTGGGAGGGTAATCGAAGTTAGCCTGCCGGGTTTCGGAGGCTGCGGGGTGCGAGGCTGTTGATTTCGGCGAGCTGATCCCCCTTAGCGTGGCTGCTCGCTTACTCGGAAGCGAGCCGCATAGACTAACACGGCTTACTCCCGCGTAAAGAAAACAAGAGCCTTTAATAAAAACACCCGCGCTGCTCCCTGGGCGTCCGCTTGGAGTGCTACCAACCTAAAGGCATGAGGCAGCTGTTCCGTGTATCTCCCATTAACAGGTTTTATTTGAAGGAAAAAGGAAGGGGCGGGGGGGGGAGGAGGAGGAGAAAACCGGGGAGAAAAGACGGAAAGGCTCCCCAAGAAGGATGGCCCCATCTGGAGACTTTGGGACCAACTGCGTCAATTGGGCAACAAAAACCTGGTATGAAAGAAAAAAATAAAGGGGTGCCTTCTGTAATCGCCACTTTTCAGATTGGGATGAAGGGAGGTTCTTTGTAGCATAGGAGACCTGTTTGTGTTGATAGTGTTGCAAGTCAGAGCATTCTAATACAATCCAGAAAAGCCACCCTTCATCATTTTCTGAAAACAAGAGGTAAAGAGGCAGAGAACTCAACCTTGAATTCCCTTTCCTTCTAAGACTGTGCAGGGACAACACAAGAATTAGCATTGTCAGGCATATGGCTATAGGCTAAGGATCTGACTATTTATTGCCTTTTGGCCCTAGGGAAGAGCAAAGACAAGGACAAGAGAAAAATATGCAACTGGTTGTACTTCATCTTTGCTTCTTTTCTTGTCTTCCCTCCCTCCATTCCATGCACATATCTTTTTAAGTTTTGTGCATTACATAAAACAATCTTGTCAAAACTAATGTCATCCAGTAGCTTTGGATTACACCCCATACAAATCTACGCATCCTGGTTGGAAGTATAGTCCAAGACACTTGAAGGGCACCATGATGGACAAGTCTAAGATTACAACTGACTTTAGATATCATTGTAACCTATCATTTGCTTAAATATGACTTAATGGATAATAATTGGCTGATTTCCTACAACAAGCAAAGTAGTTACAGTAGCTGGGTTCCCCCAATTGAGTATGTCAAAAATAAACTCATCACATTATGACTAAATTTGATGTGTGACTCCAACCAGAAGGACACAAAATTATGCCAGAGCTGACAAATGTGGTATAAACTCCAGTTCCAGATCTCCAAAACAATGGTTATTTTGAGGTGAAACACTACAACAAAACAAAGTTTGCTTCAAATGCAAATACACTGAGGGATAAAATGATGGTGACCGTGTAGCCAACAAATTCCAAACTTTATAATTTAAGGTATCGTATAACACAGAATGCTTTTCTTGTGTCATTTGGTCAGGCCACGTGTATCTAGGACCTTGGGCTTTCTAGCCACATTTGCTGGGTGGAGGGAACAATCCTATAATAGTTATACGTTATATATTATATAACGTAAGCAGAAGGCAGCTATTGTAAAAGCATATAATTTTGCAAAGCCTCTCTATTATACTGTTCTTTTATTTATTTGAAACTATATGCTTGGACTAGGCCAAAAGCCAAAAATAAGCATATGCTCAAATTTAATTCAGAATGAATTATTGGGATTTTTTTGAAGCCACAATTATTATCAAACAGTAGTTAGTATGTTGAATTAACAATTTTTGCTTAACCATAGTTTTCCCTTGTAGACATAAATTTCTGAACCTGAGCCAAACCTATCTGAATGTATTCTCTCTTCATGTTTCTTGGGCAAAATGTATGATAAGAAGGTAATAAATACAGACCACACTCACATGATAGAATAAGAGAGTGCAAAAGTATACAAAGCCATTTTTAGACAGTCATATATGCACAGTTTTCAAAAAACATGCAAATACTATATGAGTCGGTGGACATGTACTTGGGTTTCTATCTCATTGAATTTAAATTACTGAACTTTGATTGAAACATAATGACAAAAGCCTTTTCAACCAAAAAAATATTGCCAATCATAATAGATACCGCATTTCCCAAAAAATAAGACCCAGTCTTATATTTTTTGGGCTCCAAAATAAGCACTAGGGCTTATTTTTGGGGAAACACAATTTCAGGGTGATCAGCCCAGCTGGACGCCCCGCCCCCGGCACACACACACGAGGCAGCAAGCGCGTGGGGACTGACAATATCCGGCAGTAGCTGCAGCCCACCGGTCCCTTGGTTGGCGCACTCAGGCTGTGCAGCCGCATAGCACAGGTGAGTTCAGCAGCAGATGGAGGCAAAGGCGCAGGGGGGTGCAGGTGATGCAGATGCGCTGTGCAGGCTGCAGGAAAGCCGAGAGTCAGTGGGCTGGAGTGGCTGGCCGCGGGAGGCTCGTCTTCATGCAGTGGCACTGGCAGTAGCCGGAGGCAGAAGCGTGGGGCAGAAGGCAGGCAATGCCAATGCACCGCGCAGGCCTCAGGCAACCCAAGAGACACAAAGATGAGCCTTCCGTGGCTGCTCAATGCTCCGGCCCACCAACTGGGTTTTCCCAGTCTGCGCGGCGCATCCAGATTGTGTGCCTCCCCCCACCTCTGCCTCCGCCTGATGCTTGGACAGATAATTCACCTGCGCTGCGCAGGCTGCGGCTGTTACCAGGCACCGTCAGCCCGTGCATGCTCACCGCCTCCTGTGCTGGCCACACACACCCTTCACTAGGACTTATTTTGGGGGTAGGGCTTATTTTGCACACTTTAAAATGAAGGTAGGGCTTATTTTCAGGTCAGATCTTTTCGGGAAAACACGGTAATACTGATCAATAGGGAGATAAATATAGCTTCTTATTAGGGTTAGTAGACAAATATTAGCATACACTTTAATTCTTGTGTTCTGAACATATACACAAACTGAAATCAGTCATCTAATTTTTCCAATTGTGAGGTGCATTTCACAAAAAAATTGAGAAAGCTAGATTTTGAAGAATCAAAAATCAGGATAAAGATTGGAGGAAGAAACATTAACAATCTTCGGTATGCTAATGATACAACTCTCCTCTCAGAAACCAAAGAAGGCCTGGGACATCTGATCAAGGAAATCAAAGAAGAAAGTGAGAATTCTAGGCTCTTTCTGAACATCAAAAAGACCAAGCTCATGATCACTACAAGGAATGGAAATGTTAAAATAGAAACTGGCGATGAAGAGAGAGAATGCGTTGAAAAAAATAATTTTCCTAGGATCGCAATTGCTCAAAGTGGTGAATGTAGCCCAGAAATAAAACGTTGGATTGCACTACGATGATGAACATGAGCCGAATGTGGAAAAGCAAGGACATCAGCGTGACAACCAAATGTAGGTTAGTCCACTCTAGTGTGTTCCCCATGGCCACCTATGATTGTGACCTTAAAAAAGTAAGACAGGAAGAAAAGCAACTTGTTTGAGCTGTGATGGCTAGAGAAGGATCCTGCGTATACTTTGGACAGCAAAGATGACTAACAACCACGTACTGGAGAGCATAACATCAGACATGTCACTGGAAGGCAAAATCATAAAACCGCCTCTCACTTATTTTGGCCATGTCAGGCAGGAGAATTCACTGGAGAAAGCAATTATGTTTGGAAGAGTTAGCGGTAAAAAGAAATCAGCTGCCAAAGGACAAAGTGGCTGGACACCATCAAAGCTGATACCAGTCAGAGCATAGAAAAATTCAAGGAAGTAGTGCAAGATCGGAAGATGTGAAGAGACCTGGCCCATAGAATCGGTAAGCGTCTGACACGGCTGAATGGATAACATCATCATGAGCCGCCCAGAGTCCCTTGGGAGTTGGGCGGCATACAAATTTAATAAATAATCATCATCATCACATTGGTAAAAATAAAATATAACAGTTCTATTGGGGAAAAAGTACAAAAATGTGCAAAGTATAATAAAAACGTACCAGTTTGGAAATTTTTGCATATTTTGATGCAAAACAATTCACAAGCTGATAGAGCAAACAGCTCTGAAGTCAGGAAAATTAGAAACTGGATGAAATCAAACTACAAAATGTGTATTTCTATACCATTAGTGTTTCTAATTACTAAGTAGTTTGAAACTAATCTGCTTTCATCTCCACTTCTGTCAATCTCAACATGCCGAGAACACCATGAACCAATCAGTGCTCATCCTTTCCCTTCAGCATACTAACAAGAAACACATCATTCAATTGGTATCATGTCCCCTGAGCTGTCACAACCATGAAATAACAAAAGTCCATTCTTTCCACACAAAAGGGGTATAATTTAATTGCTATGATTTATGAAATTTGTCTCATAATTTGCCCTCAAAATTGGAGAGGCTGCAGTAGGGGATATCATCCACAAGATTAATTGTAAAAAAATGTTTTGAAACCACCACCACCAGCAGCTTCCTAGCTATTTTGGCACTATTTCTTTGTTATACTTAAATTATAGCATATCAATATATTTTAACTTAGGCATTTTTCATAATGGTTATGAAAATTGCATGTTGTCATAATGGCTGGATTGGTGTTTGAGAAAGATAAGCTGTGAAGTCACTGGAAGCTCCAGGAATCAGATATGGGGTATCTGGATGATGTGGGTGGACAGGATGGAGGGAAAGGAACAGTAATGATGACTGGACCTAGGAGGAGGGAGGCAAAAATTCCTGCAAAAAAATGGCTCACCCTCACTAACTAGTTACTGTAAACAAAAGTAAAAACAAAAGGACTCCTCCCCCCCCCGCCCTCAAAATGACATTGTGACATCAATCGGATCCAAAGACGGTGCCCAAGAGAGCCGAGGTGGCGCAGTGGTTAGAGTGCAGTACTGCAGGCTACTTCAGCTGACTGTTCAGCAGTTCAGCGGTTCAAATCTCACCGGCTCAAGGTTGACTCAGCCTTCCATCCTTCTGAGGTGGGTAAAATGAGGACCCAGATTGTTGGGGGCAATATGCTGACTCTGTAAACCGCTTAGAGAGGGCTGTAAAGCACTGTGAAGCGGTATATAAGTCTAAGTGCTATTGCTAAGTGCTATTGCTATAATGGTGTAGGAGTGCCCAATTTCACCTATCCTTATTTCCACTTCTTTCAATGGTCATGCTGCTAGTATGAAGCTGTTTGGAATTCACCTCCACTTTGACCTTGAGAGAGCCAAGATCTTTTTCAGCACTCTAATTAATAAGCATAGATAATTGACTTTTTTATTGGAAGATTGCTCAGTTGGGACTTGGAGAATTAAAGTATATGCCAATAAAATAGGAAGCAAGCCCTAACAATTGGTTTCTGTTGAACCTGCCCAGCCCCCTTTGTCTAACTTTCCCCTCGGCCTGGAGTGCGTGCATTTTTTCCGTAAGCAGACAAGTGAGGAAAGCACTGAATCCAAGGTTTATAAGGGACAAAAAAACCAGACAGAAGATGATGTGGCTATTTTATGGCCGCCTTAATGGAGATCTTGGAAAGTTTGGTCTCCCAGTTTTCAGTTTATGTGGATAACAAAACTAAATAATTCTCACTTTCTGTAGCCCACAGGGTTGCCCTTCCATCTGTTCCCCCTTTATGTAACTGCAGGTTCTTTTTGCACCTCAAAGAGCAGGAAATATATTTTTTTTTTATCCTGGTGACTCACCAGACTGGGTGTGACTTACTAACTCTTCCCTGCTATTTAAAAAAGGTAGCAAAGGTCGGCTTATAGGGGAAACTTGAGAGTATGAACAGGAAAGCTTGATGGAGAAATGTCGTAATATACTTGCTCCAAGTATAGTAAGCAATGCTGCTGCTATTGTTTGCAATAACTGGAAAATCAAAGCCTAAGGGGTAGCTTTGCTCTTATGCAAAGCATGACGCTTAGTTATGGTATTTATACATAAATTCCCGAAAATGGGAGTGTGAAAATGCAAGCTCTTGTTACTGCGCTAGATGACACTTGCTAGCAAGGAAGGAAGGAAGGAGTTGCACTCTTTTGTTATTCTGATTGAATTAGCACACTGGAACTTGCAAATTAGGAAAATTACAGTCCAGAACTAATTAACTAGAAACAGAAGATGATGTTCACCTACACAGCATGGGCCCAGATTATTTGAGGGACCACATCTTCCCAATTATGTCTACTCATCCTGTCAGGTCTGGCAGGAGAGGCATGCTGTGGGTCCCGTCTGCAAAGAAAATCCATCTGATAGGACCTAGGGCCGTGATGGCAAACCTATGGCACGTGTGCCACAGGTGGCACACAGAGCCCTCTCTGCAGGCACGCGAGCCGTTGTCCAGCTCAGCTCCACCGCGCATGTGCGCGCGCCTCCTGCCAGCCAGCTGATTTTTGGGTATCTGCTGCGCATGCGTGGAGGGCGGGGCACATGCGGGAGATGCGCATGCATGCGCAGCGGGTGGGGGGTCACACACGCATGCATGGGGGTGGGGGGAGCGTGGGAGGTGCGCTCCCCATGGCCCATTTTTGGTCCCAGGAGGCTGCAGGGAGGCCTGCTAGACCCAAAACAGGGCATGGGGGTGTGTAGCACCCCCTCCCCGTGACCCATTTTTGGTCCCAGGAGGCTGCAGGGAGGCCTGCTAAACCCAAAACAGGGCATGGGGGTCACATGTGCATGCGCAGGGGGCAGGGGGAGCGTGGGAG
>QLTV01002564.1:305526-381447 GCA_003457575.1 Thermophis baileyi
GGGGGGCGGGGAGAGCACGGGGGTCGTAGGTGCATGCGCAGGGGGTGGGGGTGTCACGCACGCATTGCATTATGGGTGCCGGCACGCATGCGCGCACTGTCGCGTGCGCGCACACTTTTGTCACGCGATGAGAAAAAGGTTAGCCATCACTGACCTAGGGGGCACACCTTTTCTACCAAGTACTGGCCATCTGGATCCCTCCCAAGGTGAAGTTAGCTCCAATCCTTATAGCCTTCAGGAAACCTCTCAAAATGTGTATGGCGGGGTCAGCAACCCTGAGGATCCCCTGGTAATAGGGAACCTACACACTAGTTATACTGTATTTAAACATCTTTCCTATCCTTATTGTATCCATATTTGTTCTTTTAATGGATTTGCAACATGTTTTAACTCTTGGTTTTACTGTATGCTGCCCAGAGTCACTTCGGGTAAGATGGGCAGCCATGTAAATTTGGCAATAAAATAAGTATAATATTAAGAAATAATATAGTTGTTAGCTGGGTTTTGACTTATCTTGTTGTGCACACTTAGCCATTGTGGTTTATAGACACTGGTTTGTCTTAGCATATTATGGGTATCCATTCCAGAAAAAAAATCTTAAACAAATGTGGCTTAATACAGGATTATTATCCACATCAAAGAATTAGAAGGCAATTAGAACATGCCAACAGATAGTTCCTTGACAGATACATAATAGTCTCCAGAGCAGGTGCCAAATCCAAAGGCCTCTTAAATACAATTAAAACAAAGAAACATGCTAGCTAGGAAATTCTGGGAATTGTTGTCATAAATTATCAGGAAAGCTCCAGATTGGGGGAGGCTGCAAGTAAACAATGGGTAGTTTGTTGCCCTTTAACAGAATCCAAAATTTTTGCTTGAATCTGTCAATTTCCTTTGCCTCCTAGTGTAACACAAACTTCTCTCTTTGCATAACAAGTTCTCTGGAAAGAGAATTGTCTTCACTTCTTTTCCTATCCCTATCTTTTGCAGTACAGAGTACTGATATCAGAGAACAGTCTCAGCTGGAGAGGGAAGAATTAAGCCTGTGTTCCCCTCATTCTGTTCCCTGATTTGGAAGGCCTCCATATTTACTTTTGGGGGGGGGGGAACAACACTGCCGAGGTGGGTAGCTGCCTGCTGTATTTTTCAAATGATGCATCATTTAACCCACAGTGCCCTCTGAAGCTCAACGTGTTTAATAACATCCTGTCTTATTTTTACAAAAAAAAAAATAAAAAAATTCTTAACCCTGATTTGCTGGTCCCTCAAAGATGTGTAAAATATCCAAAATTCCACCAGCAGGAAGTGGCAAAGAGACAATGTGTATAGAAGCTGTTCATGTACCCTTTCATTTTGTTAAGAGGGATAATGTGCAAGTTTGTTCCCCACTATGTTATAATAGTTCTTGTTTTTATTTAAGAGTATGTATACTGTGTTTCTCCCCCCCCCCATAAGATGCAACTTCCTTGGCCTTTGAGTTATTACTATTTGTGTCAATATAAGGAAAATAAACAGTGGGGTGCCAATCTTTGTCTTTTGCATCTGATCAGCACTGAACTAGTTTTACTCTCTTAATTCAATTCTAAATCATTGAGTAATTGAGTCATTATCATTGAGTAACTATGAGATGACAACTGAAGAAACTTCTTGGATGAAAAGCTAAACGTCTTCAAGGAAAAACAAAGAAAGTCCAATTGCCTTTTAAACAAGCATCTTTGGGATAACCATGACCTAGATGACTGAGAATCTCCATAGATCAGGGGTGAAATGCTACCGGTTCGGCCCGGTCCGGGCGCACCGGTAGTGGCGGCCGCCGGTAGTTCGGAGAACCGGTAGCAGCGGCAGCGTGAGGCTCCACCCACCTGACCGGACGTCGCCATTTTCTTGTTTTTAACCCTCTGCGCATGCGCAGAGGGTGAAAAAGCGTGCCCGATGGTGGCGCACACACTTCCAAACCGGTAGGGAAAGTAAGTAGATTTCACCGCTGCCATAGATATATGGGATGATAACTGGTGCTCTAGCTTTATAATATTTCTCTTGGTTTGGATCTGAAATACTAACTTAAGGAACTTCACACAAGGAAAATTTCCAAAATGATTCCTTCCTGAGGCTCCTGTAAATCCAGCAGAGGAAATGAAGTAAAGTTAGGAGGTCCCCCTGATTGTGGAATGTTGCAAATCTTTTATTCCTTTATTTCTTTTTTTAGACTCTAACAAAAGGATTTATACTGAGCCTTTAAACCAGCCTTTCTCAACTGGGATTCCACAAGATATTGTGATTAAAAAAAAACATTGTTTTTTGAACTTTGCACACTGTGAAGTGCTAATGTTTGCAGAGGTGGGATGAGTGCATACTTGCACTAACATTCTGCCAACTGTAGATTCAATAATTTTTATGCAGGGATTCCCTGAGACTTGAAAATTGTTTCAAGAACATCAGGGGAAAACGGCTGAGAAAGGCTGATTTAAATTAAAAGCTTACTTGATAGATTGATTCTCTTTAATGCAACTTGGCCTCCCGAACACAGTAGGCCTTTAAGGCCTAGGCCTTCCTCACACAGTAGGCCTATGAAGGGAGCCTGATTAGGCCAGTACAGAGGCCTTTGATTGAGCGTGCCATGGCCTAAGCGGATCGCCCGCCCCCACCTCACTGCGGTGGCCTGATCTCGCAGGGAACAGCTTCAGCCTGTGTTCCCAGGATCATCCTTTGCCCCAACTCAGGCCTAGGCTTCCCTCACATAGTAGGCCTGTTTTTTCCTTATGTTTATTGTATTCCATAATAGATTTCATTGCTGTAACAATGCCTCCAAGGAAACGTAAGGCGATTGGCCAAGTGCAATCAAAGGCTTAAAAAATGAAACAACAGTGTAGACAAGAAACTCCCAAGGAGAGGAATAGAAGACTTGCGCCACTGCGCGAGAGAGCTGCTACATCTAGAGCTTCAGAGACAGTACAGCAGCGTGAGGCCCGACTACAGGATATGAAAGACACAGCTGCTACATCTAGAGCTTCAGAGACAGTACAACAGTGTGAGGCCCGACTACAGGAAATGAGAGATAGAGCCAGACGATCACGGAATGTGCAACATTTTAGCTTAGCATTGGAAGGATTCCACTATGATCCACATAGAGACAACTCGCAGCATCCAAGTGTTACCATCGGAAAAATGGAAATGGTTTGTAGTTACTGTCAAGCCAAAAAGTTTAAATCAGAGTCTCCTGGTATTTGCTGCACAAATGGGAAAGTGAAACTCTGCCAACTGGACCCACCACCAAAAGAACTTTTGACTTACACATCAGCAGATACATCAGAGTCAAAGCATTTTCTTAGTAACATGAGAAAATACAACTCATGTTTCCAAATGACATCGTTCGGCGCCGCCAAAACTTTGCAACGACACAAGGCTGTGTGTAAAGAAGATGCTGGGCAATGTAATTGAAGCGACTATCTTAACAGGAAAGGGAGAGGGTGAAACAGTTTTTATCCCACGGATACCACTCATTCAGACGGATCTCCCTTTTAACTTTAAGAGATTGCAATTTCCAGTGAGACTTGTGTTCTCCATCACGATCAACAAGTCACAGGGTCAGTCTATTAAGTACTGCAGAGTGGATTTGAGATCACCATGTTTCTCCCACGGACAACTTTATGTTGCTTGCTCAAAGGTGGGTTCACCACTGAATTTATTTATTCTTGCTCCTGGAGGTAAAACTAAAAATGTTGTTTATAATCAAGTTTTGTGTTAAATTAATATTATACTTAATTTGTATAATATTTTACTTTATAATTTGTATACTGTACTTATACTTTTAAAACCCTGTAAATAAAATTGCTTTGATTTGACACTATAGATATAATTCATTCCTTTTCCTGTCTAATACAAGATGGGATAAATAAATACCCGAGCAACGCCAGGTAATCAGCTAGTAAAATAAAATGAAATGTCGTTTTTAAAATAATTTTTAACATTATTTAAAAAACCTTAAAGAGAGCTGTGATGAAAGATACCCTTTCATTTTTATCAGCACAACAGACTTTTGTCAGCAATGACCGAGAGTCAGCAGTTAAAAATGAAATAAAGTAAAAAAAATTATAACAGATAGAGACTATGCTCTTCCATTTTCTATTCCTATATAACATGGTAGCCATAATAGATCTATAAAGCTCTGTATGACCTGGGTCCTGGGTATTTTAGGGACTATCTTTCCTCAATAGTTTCTGCCACTTTATCCATATAACTAGGGAGCACCTAATAAGGGGCCTTGGCTATGGCAGGAGGGGCCCGACAGCTGGCATTTTCTTCAGCAGCTCTCTTCTAGAATAGCTTGACTCTTGAATTTAATGGGTTGAGAGAAGACCAAGGGGAAGAGGAGGAAGAGCTGCAGCTAAGGTGATGATCATCAGATAAGAGAAATCTCAGCTCAAAGGAGAAATGGAATTTGAGAAAGTGTCTCAGATGACCCTCCCTGGTTTTCTATAGAATAAAGGCAAGGAAAGAAGAGGCACATTCAGAGTTGCAAGATTCTGTTACTTTAACCCTATAATAGAAGCAGTTTTAGTATTGACGACTAGTAGTCAAATCTGATCTCCTTGAAGGGATGACACCAGGGGTGGATTCCACTTACCTTCCCCACCGGTTCACATCGCGACGTTTTGCACGCGTGCTCGCTACGCTCACGCTCACATTCCCTCGCGCAATTTTGCTTCCGCACATGCTCAGTAGCTGCAATCAGCCCGAAACACAGCTGAGGAGCTGATCAGCTGTGCTTCGGGCAAAGGAATAAAGGTCAGTATAAACCCGGGGGTGGGCGGGAGGGCCCTTTTTCAAGCAGCAGAACAGGAAAAACCTTCCAAACAGTAAAAAATTTGCATAAAATTCACAAAAAAGATGGCGACGCCCACGAACTGGCACCGGCCGATCCACTTCAGTGACGTCACCAGCGGGTCACTACCGGTTCGGGCGATCCGGTCCGAACCGGGAGGAACCCACCCCTGGATGACACTGAGGCATGGATGGTGCACTCTCCGATGGCCATATGGAAGCAGGTGAAAACATGGCTCTTCTGGAGATATGTAGTGGCACCACAGTCCATAATTTCAGTTTTTTACTTTTAGTATCAATTGAAAATTGAATTGGAACTGCTATTTTAAGTAATTATTCTGATTCTGTACCAGGATTTTATTAAGTAAGTTCATCTAGAGTCTGGTTGCTTTCATACATAAATATCACCAATAAATAAATACTTTCACTTTCCCCCCCACCCCCGCCATTTATTTTCAATGTTACAAAGAAGAGAAGGCAGAAAACTTTATTCTTGTGAATTTATTTTAAGTTCATTTACTTTAGGTTCTAAGGCCATTTATGAATAATTCCCTCCTCTCTAGCAGTATCTACATCCCCTCTGAGTGTTGTTCAGAAAGTACCTCTGTGCCTTGGAGGAACCTGAGGAATTCCTTTGTTATTACATTGTATTAACAAAATGACAAATGAGGTGGTGATAAGCCGCCTGGGAAAGCAAAGGGAAATCATCAAAGCCATTAAAAAGTGAAAGTTAGAATATTTTGGACATGTGATGCGATACCCAGAAAAATACAGCATCCTTCACTTAATCCTACAGGGAAAGATTGAAGGCAAACGAGGTCCAGGCAGAAGAAGAACATCATGGCTTAAAAACCTAAGGGACTGGTTTGGACAAAACTCAGCAGCACTTTTTCATGCGGCTGTTGACAAAAATAGGATTGCCAACATGATCGCCAACGTCCGATGACGGATATGGCACAAGAAGAAGAAGATTACATTGTATTATATTTTCTATTTTGGTTTGGTTTTCCTGTATACTGCCCAGTCGGGTGGAGTCAGTGGTAATTAAATTGAATACATTAATTAAATTAATTAAATATTTGAAGTGGTGGAAAGGGGGAAGCAAAGACGCAATATAATACACTTGTTTATTATGTCCATTCTTCTTGTTGCTTAATATGAGATTCCTCAGAAGAAACATGATACATAGTATTCTTACTGGATTTGTAGGGGCAGGGGAGCAAAGCAATTAATGTGAATCTTATCTTAGAACTATTCATAATTTCTCAGGAAAAGGATTCCATGCTCTACCACTGGAATATGCGAAGTTTCTTTATAACAAGTCAGACCGTACATCAGGCTAGCTCAGCATTTGTTTCATTTCTATTTATTCTTTCATTTACTGGATTTTATAAAGTTGCCCAATTCAAACAATGTGACTTTGTGTAGGAAAAAAAAAACAATAAACCCAAAGAACCACAAAATATTAAAACACGCACAATACACAAATATAAAATTTAAAATTTAAACAGTAGAAGAGTTAACTTTCTCAGCCTCATTGGAAAAATGAGAAAGACTAGAAATTAAATTGAGACCTTCTATATGCAAAGCAGAAACTTTTATCACGGAGGGTCTTTCCTTAAACTAGCAGAAGGCTCTGTGAAGAATGCCTTTAGTAGTGGAGTTACATAGAAATAAATATACATGGACAGGTATATTTTCCTGAAGTTTGCTTTGCTTCCACCCTGTAGATTAATCACTTTCTCTACCTGGTAACATAATACAATTTTTATAGTACTTGAACTACTGGAAATTGCACAGGCACTACTAGAATTGCGTGTCCTTAGAACTGTAGATTTTATATCTGATTAAACATTTAATAGCAAACAGCTCTGATACACCACGTAGCAGATCTGCTAGGATAAACCAACCTGATCTTATTATTTACTGGCATTTTTCTGGGGAAATCTGGGATCTGAACAGTATCTTTTTGCCTGAAACTCAGTTATTATTGGACTCTTGTGAAGCTGATCAACTTTTGAAACTATGTCCAAATACTAGTAATTCCTACATAAAGAAAAACAAAGAGCTATCCAGATGAGACAAAAATCCTTCTGGTCACAAATGGGAATTCAACCTGCTTTAAATTAATATGAATTCAATTAGGGTTATACTGATCCTTTTTCTCCCGATGGCTGTATATTCCCTGGGCTACAAGTCAGAGGTGGGTTCCTCCCATTTTGGGCCAGTTTGCCCGAACCGGTAGCAACCCGCTGGTGACGTCACGGAGCCGGTTCGGTCGGTGCTGGTCTGTGGACGCCGCCATCTTTTTTTTGGAATTTTTTTAAATTTTTTTCTTCTGCGCATGCGCAGAAGCTGAGTTTCTGGCAATGCGCATGCGTCGCCATCTTGTTTTTGGCTTTTTTTGGGGGGGTTGGATTTTTCAACGCGTGCGCACCCACGCAGCGTGGCCACATGGCGTGGGAGGAAGCGAACTGGCAGCGAGGTAAGTTAGAACCCACCCCTGCTACAAGTTTACCTTCTGAAAAACACGGGGTAGGCCTACATATGCATTTTACAAGGTCAGATATTATATCTTGAGAGATGTGGCGCCAAGACTACCCAATCTGATAGTATCAATGAAAATGTCAAATCTTCATTGGTTATGGTAATATTCCACTTGGACTGGTATAATCTGCTCTATATAAAACTACCATGTACTGTAAATACTTGGAAATTTAAGCTGGGCTAAAAGGCTGAAATGATATTATTTAAGTGGACTAGTTAAATGGAACATATGACTCTTTAAGAAAAAAATTCACTGGATTCTTTTCTAGGCAAAATTCATGGGAGATGTGCTTCTTATCCATAGTTTCAAGTTTTATAGGAAACCAAAATGAAGCAAAAGAAAGAGATCCATTTCTGCCAGCTGAATGGTTTTTTCATTGCTAACAGACTTCAAGTAACCACATGATGTCTAAATACATGAATATCATCAGAATACACAGAAATCAAAGTGACTATATTATTGGCACAAGGAGGTGAAAGAATTTAATTATAACAGCAAAGATGAGGCTAGGGGCTACTGTGAAACAGATCGTGTACTGCCCATACGTTTCAGGTTAAACTAGAGTGAAAGGGAAAAAAACAACTAATTTTCATGATATGATCTTGACTATATACCCACCCATTTTCAAGGAGATGATCAGAAATTGTTTTGTAGTCCTGAACGTCATTGAGAGGGAACCAGAATCTGGAATGGAATCAAAGAAGCTGTTAAGCAGTGGTTCTCAACCTTTCTAATGGCGCGACCCCCCCGTGACCCCCCCGCCACCACAAGAGCAGGGGTGTCAAACCAGGGGTGAAATGCTCCCAGTTCAGGCATGCCTGTGGGTCGCCGGACAGCCGGTAGCGACGAAAGCGGGAGACTTCGCCCACCCGTCCGGATGCCGCTATTTGGGTCCTTTTACCCTCTGCGCATGCGCAAAGCGTTCTGCGCATGCGCAGAAGGTAAAAGAACCCAAATGGCGGCGTCCGGGCGGGTGGGCGAAGTCTCCCGCTTGTGTCGCTACCGGCTATCCGGCGACCCACAGGCACGGCCAAACCAGGAGCATTTCACCCCTGCAGTGACGGTGGCACCAAGATGGTGGGCTAACGCGCGCGGCGACCCCTGTGAAATGGTCGTTCAACCCCCAAAGGGGTTGCGACCCACAGGTTGAGAACCGCTGCTGTTAAGGATGAATTAAAAAGAGACTGTCAAAAAACCAAGATACAGAAGAAGGAAAGTTTGAGGTTAAAACAAATTGTGAAGATGGATGGATGGATGGATGGATGGAAAGAAGGAGGAAGGAAGGAAGGAAGGAAGGAAGGAAGGAAGGAAGGAAGGAAGGAAGGAAGGAAGGAAGGAAGGAAGGCAAAGCCAAGAAAACAAAGGAAAGAGCTGTTAGAACAAACAAGAAGCAATATTATGATGACATCTGTAAAGACATTGAAAATGGAAACAGACACCCAAGGTCTCTTCCAACCCTGTTATTCTCTGTTAATAACCTTTACAAAGATTAAGGGGATTGAGATTAAATATAAATAAGACCAAACTAATGACAACAGGTACAGCAACCAACTTTAAAAATGACAGTGGAGATACTAAAGTGATGGATAATTTCTGCTTTTTAGGGTTGATTATCAACAGTAAAGGAACCAACATTCAAGAAATATGCCACAGACTAGCATTTGGTAAAGCAGCTATGAAGGTCTTGGAAAATATATTTGGATATCGAGATATATACCTACAGAAATCAAAATTATGTTGCAATGGTTTTTCCTACAATACTCCATAGAAGCAAAACCTCAACTTTTGATTTGAAAAAGCAAGATAGAAAAAGTACACTTTCAAAAACTTTACTGTTGATGTTTTCAAACTTTGGTGTTGGAGAAGACTCCTGAGAATACCAGGGATAGCCAAACAAACAAACAAACAAATGGATCATTGAACATATCGATGCAGAGTTCTCACTCAAGAGACAAATCACCAGGCTCTAATCATACTTTGGACATATTCTGCAAAGCCAGCATCTGTGAGAAGTCTATATTGTTCAAAAGGTGAAAGAAAAAGAGGATGACCAGCAGCAAGGCAGATGGACTCAATTAGAGTGGCAATGGATGAAGGAAGAAGGACTAGGTTGGGAACAGATTTCATGGAAAAAATTATGTTGAAGACTAGACACTATCTGGATGACACACAATCTCCATTTCAGAGAGTACTGTAACTCCTATGTCTATATTGTATGTGGATCATGACAAACTTAAAAGCTGTTTTTTTTTAGAAAAATAAAAAGTGTGTCATAACACTGCCAACAAATAGCATTGTTTATTTAGGTATGCCAAGCCATTCTTTTGATCTTCCGCAATGCCTTTGAGTGATTGTAGGTATGGAAATTAGAAAAATTAAAAAGATAGGTAGGTAGGTGTACAAATCTAGCACTCTTTGAAGTGCTAGAAAAAACAAAAATGAAGAGGAAATGAGTAAGTGTCAACAATGAGCAGCTTAATCATGTTTATGGCTGAAACCTAGTAAAGCTGGTATTCAATTAATACCAAAGGGATTTTGAATTTGTAGGGGTAATTGAGTGGTCCTTTGGATCTTAACCAATGCCTCTACATTAAAAGACCAGATCCTATGAATAAACAAATGGAAACATTGAAGCCTAGAATGCAAAAGTTAAAACAATCATTCTTCATTCTCAGAAAATGCTTATTGTACGTGACCTCAGAATGTTTGGATGGAAGGAAGCTCTTCTGAGTAATAAAACCATAGAGGAAATTCTGTGTGCAGGAAAAGGTGACAGAGTAAACTGGACATACTCATCATCTCATCAATGGGCAAGAGCAGCGGTTCTCAACCTGTGAGTCGCGACCCCTTTGGGGGTCGAACGACCCTTTCACAGGGGTCGCCTAAGCGTGCGCTAGCCTGCCATCTTGGTGCCATGCCCCCTTTGTCACCTCATCGCATGCAGGGAGGGGGCAGGGCGGGGAGGGTGGGGGTCACGGTGGCGGGGCAGGGGTCACGACATTAGGAAGGTTGAGAACCACTGGGCAAGAGTCTCTCTCCATGGAAGTAATTTTGTTGGAGCACCCATGACATGCTCTTAAAATTACAAAAGCATCACAAAAGGCCCACAAAGGATGACTTATTCCTAGCTTATACCATTTATTTATAAAGCTTTTAAAATAAACCCTGCACTTGGTCCTAAATCTTATAAGAAATAAGCTTGAACTATCAAGTGATATGTTTACAATATATGATTTTCCGATTGATGCCTGTGAAAATGTCATGGGAGCATTATAGAACTGCAAGCTTCCTTGATTTAAGGTGCTTGACTTCCCTGCTAGAAAAGCTGGAAGAAATGGAATGGAGCAGGTAATGAGAACCAGTTCACCATATTAATATGGTCTTAGAGACAAGCAGCTCCAGCAATGTTTTGTTACATTCATCATGTTATATTTGTATAAAAATTCTGTGACCAACAAATCTTGGTGGCAAAAATGCTTAGCATAGCTGTATAGTGTTTCTGGGTCCTTTTGCATAAACAACACAAATGAAAACAGACCAGATTTAGTCAATGAAAAAATACAATTACAGTAGTTCATAGAGCAATTTCAATCTTTGCTACAGCTACTTCATGTAATCTTGATTAGGTGATACAGTAAAAGGACATAAGTGCATATCCATCATCTATTTCCTTCTGAGGTAAGCAAGATTACAGAAAGCATAGAAAAGGAGTAAGAAAGAAAAATCCAAAACAATTAAAGTTATGACATAAGGAAAGAAATGTAGCTAAATCCAGTTTACACCAATACCATTTATCATCTTTCTCATTTCAAAGATCTCATCAAATCCATTCAGTAAGGGTCTTCTCAACCTTCCCCTCTCAATCCATTCATTATTCCTTCATGTAGGTGATCTACAATTTGATCCTCATTTCTGAACAAAATTTCAATGTATTTTGTATTGCTCAGTTACTTTTTTTATTCAATTCATATTTAGCACCAATTCATTCTTGCTCCTATCATTTCTTGTACAACTCATTCGATCCTGATGGGGCTCAAAGTTGACTCAGCCTTCCATCCTTTGGAGGTTGGTAATGTGAGGACCCAGATTGTTGGGGGCAATATGCTGACTCTGTAAACTGCTTAGAGAAGACTACAAAGCACTGTGAAGCAGTATATAAGTCGAAGTGCTATTGCTATTGTACAACTACAGTAATAGTTCTCAAATAATCCATTCCCATTGCATACAGTTTACATTTATGTTTCTCCTTACTCCAACTCTCACTTCCATATTATACAGTAGATAAATCCCCATGCTTACGCATAGCCAGTGTAAATAGTTTCAATAAATATTAATTTCTTGCATCAGATCTAATACAGATCTAATAAATCTACACCATGACACTACTTATCAATTCCATTCTACTAGATCAGACTTCCATTAAGTTGTATTCCATACAGTGTTCTGACACATACTCAAAATCTCTGAAAGGCATTTGTTTTACCATGTACTTCTAACTGTATTTCACAGCAAAAAATTCCTATGATATACCTCCAAAATGATCATTCAAAATATTAGGTGGAAAATGAGATCTTAAAGCCTTTCAATGGCCCTGCTTTCTACTGAAATGGATTGTTCTTCCTGGCATTTTTTCTTCTGGGTAAGGGGGATTTCTGATTGGAAATAAAAACCCATGTAAGGAGGAAAGCCTTCCAAGGTGTTGCACAAAAATACTGTATAACCTGCGCTTCACTTTAATTTTGAGATTATCCTTGCCTTTTCCACAGCCACTCTTTTTTATAGGAACTGTGGTTTGTATTTTAAAAAGTGGATTGTTGTGGCTGTTGTGTATGATTATTATGATCCTCTAGTGCACAAGCAAGTCAGACTGAAATAAAACGTATAGTCATATTTATACCAGTAATAATTATTTATTACACTGTCATTAGAGTCTGAAGAGAAGAAGAAAAGGGTAGTAGGCAAGTGAAATAGCAAAAGTCTTTCTGATTTTACCTTTCTTGAAAGATTTTGCAATATTACTTTTTGGCCGGGAACTCCAACTCCACATGAATGGAATCTATTTGTGCTTCTTTCTCACATCATCCTAACACCTCTCAGAAACTGGGTCAAAGGCTCAATGTCACTGTTCCCATATGGTTCTACACAGAAGAAATTGTAGAAAATACAATTATTGCTGGTTTAGCAAAAAAAATGGATGGAAAAGCAACATCTTCATATGTTAACCAAACAAGCATATTTATTCTAAAATGCAAATACTGAGTTAAGAAGCTCTGGCACAGTAATCAGTACTTTTGCAACTTTAAAGGTTAGTCTGTTAAGCCTAGAGAACAAGCTGTTTTTTTCTCAAATCTCCACAATTAAATTTATCAAACCTATTTTAAAATTACTGCAGCACTTTAGAATTTATTCATGAGGATTGGCTTTCTTTAAGTTATTGTGCTCCATCTAGTGGGCTTCAACAGAATTTTAAGCACAGGAAAAATGATAGCAGTTACTTACAACCAACCTGGGCTTCCCAAAAGATTCTGTGTGTGAAAAGAACAATCCATCTCACATATGTTATGGTGTGTATGATTCCTTTAACATGTATGGAGGAAGACATCATGCTGGCGAGAGAAAAATGGTGCTGACGTGGCCCGATACTAGGCGAATGTCATTTAGTTTTAATCCTACTTATTTTACATACCTTTTACATGTGCTATATTTTATGACCTATTTTATGACTATTTTATTTGGTCAGTATTGAATGTTATATGGTTATAATGTGAAGGTGCTTCTGACACGAATAAACAATCTGGTTTGATTCACCCGACATAATATGCCATGGTTTGTTTACCTTCCACTTATTAATTCAACCACGAGGCTGGATTTCCATAACACGCTAAGCACAATCAAACCACATTGTAATGATGTTCCTGTATGAATAAAACCAATGACTTTTATATAAATACGCCATAATTTAACCAGAATGTGTCAAAATAAACATTATGCTGGGTTCATACAATTAAAAATTGTTCAATGGAGTCTCCAAAACCAGCATATTAGAAACAAATGAGAACAGTCATTCATTCATTCATTCATTCATTCATTCATTCATTCATTCATTGATCACCTTTAGAAATTGCCCATCTCCTTCACAGGGTCTTTGGGAATAAAAGTTCAAAAACATAAAAAACTGAATATAAAAAATTTAAAATTGAGGCAAGGATGGTTAAAACTTGATATTAAATATTAATTAAAAGGTGGGGGAGGGGCTTGAGTGCACCCCTCTGAGCCCCAAGAGAGATGGCAGAGCCAGGTCTTTAGACATTTTTGAAAGGCCAGGAGACTGGGGGCCAGCCTCACCGGGGTGGGGGGGAAGACTGTTCTAAAGGGCGGAGGCAACCACAGAGAAGGCTCTCTTCCTGAGCCCTTCCAGTCGGAATTCTTTAACTAACACTGTCCACAACATGCCTCTCCTGCCTGACTGGGTGGGATGGGCTGATGCAATGGGATGAAGCTGGTTCTATAGGTAACCTGGCTCCATGCCATGTAGGGCTTTAAAGATCACAATCAACACCTTAATCGGACCCAGAAGCAAACTGGTATTCAGTGCAACTCGCTCAGCACAAGTGCCATTATATGCACCATTCTTTGGGTACCCAACATTGATACCTTTTGTATCAGCTGAAGCATCCAGACACTTTTCAAGGATAGCCCCACGTAGAGTGCATTGCAATAGTCCAAACGGGAGATGACCAAGTAGAGAGCCTCCCTATCCAGGAAAGTGTGTAACTGGTGCACAACATAAAGTCGAGTAAAGGACCTCCTTTATCTTAAGAATAACCTTTAAATAACACTTTTATTAACTCCTCAAAAGCCCCAGCTGTGGAAATTATTCCAAGAGGTCTTTGACTGCAACAATCCTAACAGAAGTGATTTATCCATAAGGCATGGAGCAATGACCCACGGATATTTTTTTTACCAGCATTCAGTATAGTTAATTTCCTTTTATTGGTACATTATATTCTGCCATTTTCATAGAATTCCACTTGTTTTAAGGAAAAAAAAATTTGTAACGTGGTTTCTTCCATGTATTCTAGTGCTGTGTGATCTGATTGGCTCGCTTTGGAAAACGGATGATTCAGGCTGTTTCTCAAAATACTTCTTGCCTGAAATAGAGGACAAGAATGCAGTTCCCAAAGCAATTCCTCTCAAGACACCCACCCTCCCAGATTTACTTAAGTCTGGTTGATTTGACTGGCTGCAAAGTTGGCAATCCTGACTACTTTTTAAGTATAGATATTTTTTTTCTGAAACGGTAGACTGTGGCTCCTGTGAAAGCTTTTGGACTTATTTTATCAAATTCCCTTCATGAATTTAGTTGAGTTGTCTGCCTGCGAAGTGGATGTTCCAGGCTATTTTTAAAATCATATTATTATTTATTTTTATTCTGCTACTATTGTTGATACAAATAATCCAAGGCAGCATACATATCCAAGGCAAGGTCTCCTAGTCCTATTGTGATTTTAACTGGCTGGACATGAGAGTTCAAGGTAGTTTTGTCTTGGTCCCAGATGTTTCTTGGGTCTTAATTAATTTAATTTAATTTAATTAATTGTATTTCTATGCCACCCAACTCCCGAAGGATTCTGGACGGCTTACAACGGTATAGAAAATACATTTAAAAACATCATAAAATATAAGAAAATCAGTTAAGTCACATACATACATATATACCGTACATTTATAACTTACAATGCTAAAGATTTGACATTCTTGTTGCTCTTACTGATCTTTAATACACCCAATCACTTCTGGTATCAATATTATTTTTAAAGTGCCACTTCTATTGTCATTTTCATATCATTTCCACAGATGACAGTACTAACACTGTTGTTATCTGGTTTTTCAGTATTCTCAAGCCTGACGTTTGTTTACTCTTCATTGTATCTATATATCTATATATCTATAGTACATATAGTATATCCTTTGATTGGGGGTATGTCTTTGTCTAAATGTTAATGAAGCTGCTGCTGCTTCGGTTCTTTGCACAAGCCCAGCCTTGCATTTTCTGCTCATGTGTCCCACCCATCCCGACTGCATTCACAATTGCCAACAGCAGACACCACAGAACTTCCTGGTGTGCTTGCATCAGCATGCTGACTCTCACCGTGACAAGTTTCTCCGAGTATCACAGGATTAGCTCAGTGTAATAAGATTAACCAGGTTCAGCAGTGCCTGGGGGACCAACCTAAGAGGTGGGCAGACCCTATCTAGTGAACGCGAGTTGTTAAATGGCATAAGAGGAAGTGGTCCAGAAACCCCCGTTCACAGCGACTGACAGTCACAGTCACGTGATTCAACTGACAGTCAGTCACATGATTTACATTCAGATGCTTGACAACTGAGTCAGTCTCCTAGGGTCATGTGATCATCTTTTGCAACCTCATCACAAGCAAAGTCAATGGGGAAACCAGATTCACTGAACAACCAGGTTACTTATTAATTTAACAACTGCAGTGATTCACTTAACAAAGGTGCCAAGAAATCATAAAATGGGGCAAAAAAACCTCTTAACCAATTTCTCACTTAGCAACATCAATTTTTTGAGGCTCAACTGTGCTCCTAAGCAGAGAACTATCAATACTACATCACAAGGCTGTACCACTTGGTGCAAAACTATCTCCAGAGAAGAAAGTCTCTCTTTTTTTCCCCAATCCTTGGGGGAAATGTTGAAAAAAATTCTTTACCTATAAAGCTCACAATAGCCATTCGCAGAGAAATCACCTTTTTTTTTTTTCACAAAATCAGATTTTCTTGGTCTAAGGAGGGAAGTGTTCGTGTGTGTGGCGGAGGGAAATCCTGCGCTTCCCTGCTGATCCTCAGGAATCCCTTCGCCCCCCTCCCTGCACAAAGAGGTGGGGGAGACACCAACCATCCCCTCTGCCCCCACGTTAAGAAGGAAGCCTGGCTCGCTCTCTCGTCTCTCTCTCAAAAAATAGCCTGACTGGTATGTCCGCCGCGTGGCTCCGGCGGCTTGAGGGACCGGGTGAGGCGCCCTCCCCGGCGCCCGCTCGTCACTCCCGAGATGGGAGCCGCGGCAGCAGTCGCCCCTCGTGCACTACCCGGAAGCAGAGGGAGGCGAGGGCGGGTCTTCGGCCGGAGACAAAACGGATGGTGGGGCCCGGCGCCGGAGGGATCCGGAGCGTGGCTTGGGTGGCGGAGCGCCGCCCTCCCTCCCTTCCTCCGCTGGACGCGGCGCAGGGAGCGATGTGATTGGGCGGCCGACCCTTCCTCGGATTCCCCTCGCCTGCCCTCCTCCTCCTCCTCCTCCGGCTTGTTTTGCTCCCGGGTTCCCTGGCGGAGGAAGGTACGCGGTGGGCGGGAAGGAGGGAGGGAGCGGGCTGGGAATGCGGCAGCCTCGCCGCCCGGGGTCGGAAGGGAAAGGCCGATGGCGGAGCCTGTCCCCCGAGTAGGGGCTGCTGGGGCTTAATTGCTCGGATTGGTGCTCCCGCATTGCCTAGGAGCCCCTTTCCTCCCCCTTGGCATCTGCCAACTTTTAGTTCCCCTTGAAACCCCAGTGGGGGGAAGCTGGTGGCGGTGAGGAGAAGGCATGGATTCTCCCGTGGCGAGGAAATGCCAGAGGCCAGCCCCTTAGTCTGGTTGAATTTGGGTGGGTGGGAGAGAGACCGCGAGGGAAGGGACCAAGGCGCTGGAAATCCTTGAGTCCTGGGCTTCTGCTTTAAAGTTCTACCCTGGAACGTGGGATCTCTCGCATTTTTTCTTCTCGGAGGGGGAATCTGCCCAGCCCTTGGATGGAGTTTTATTGTTCCATCTATACTTCTGTTTTTGGGGAGGTAGTTAAACACAGCAGATAGGGAAGATATATATAGGGATCTGAGCTTGGCTGATCTAAAAAAAAAAAAAAAATTAAGCAGGATCAGTTACAATTTGGATTGGAGGCCGCCAAGAAGTCTTCAGATTATAAACCTGAGTGGGAAATTAAAAAAAAAAAATCCCAAAAGAAGGCATGGCCAATTATTTCTGTACTGCTGCCAAGAAAACGTGTAAGACATATCCATAAAATAACCAGAGGGAAGGGAGTTCAATCTCAAGGAGATTTGAGAATCCACTTACTTTGAAGAGGTGTGCTATAAAAGAGAGAAAATTCTCGACAGTTTATGGAAGGGTGAGAAAAAAGTTGTCCTTCAGACTGAATTTTGTTTGTAGTTGCCTGGTATTAATGATTTTAATAACTGGCTTCCTTGCCATCACATTGCTAGCAGTGGAAATGCGTCCTTTTGTATTGTATGAATACATCCCTCACAGGTTGTACATTTAAAATAGATTTGGTTTTTGAAGAATTCTGTGGAAGTGTGCTATATTTTAGAGGATAGCATAGCAGTGTAGATAAAGATCAATATGTAAGAGAAAGATCCATAAATGTGGTTTAACTGAATAACCATATGGCAGATAAGATAGCAATGAAAAACCATTTGTTACAAAAGATGCAAATGATAAAGAGTGGCAATATAACTCTTAAGTTTTCTTAAATTTTCCAATATTATCTACATTACTACCTTTGGAAATAATGTAGATATTTTTAAAATCTTATGGAAAATTATAGCTACCGTGTCACACTTTTGTGTGTGTGTGGCTGTGTATGCCTTTGAGTCAACATTGACTCCTGGTGACTGCCTGAACAAGTTCCCGAGTTTTCTTGGCAAGATGTTAAAAGTGGTTTGCCATTGCCTCCTTCCTAGGTCTGAAAGAAGGACTGACTTAAGGTCGCCCAGTTGGCTTTGTGCCTAAGGCAGGGTTAGAACACACACTCTCCTAATTTCTAGCACAAGTGTGTCCAACCCCATGCAGCCCTGCATGGGCTGCAATGCTGCCTACTCACAAGATCATAAACTTATTTTTTGTAAGCTGCCTAGAGTCACTGAAAGTGAGTGGGCGGCTATATAAATTCTCAAAATAAATACATATATTTTATATAGGCCAAGACAATTCTTCTTCACTCAGTGAGGCTCAGGCGAACCAAAAGGTTGGATATGCCTGTTCAATGATGCCCTAACTAGTACACCCAACTGGCTCTGTGTCACTCTTACAGAATATAAATATTGTCCATGGACTATAGATATTATATGGAAAGTGATACTTTTTTGTTACCCATTTTCTATAGGTAAAATGAAAAACATGCATTGAAGTTTTATAATACTCACTGTTTGGTTATTTTCATTTTAATTAAGTCTCTATTTGGAAGAAGAATGGGATTTGTGTGTGTGTGTGTGTGTGTGTGTGTGTAATAAGGGAACACCAAAATTTCAAAGTATGCATCTCTTCCTCATAGTGTGAATAGAGGGGATAGATTCAAGAAGACTGGTAGAGAAGCAAAGAAAATTAATCCAAATTTATTCAGTTATTATATTCTTTGTTTTCTGTAGACAGAACCTTCTGGTGAATCCTGGTATTTAGTACAACAGTGTTATACCTTTTTAAACAATATTGTCATTAGCATTGGCAGCAAAATAATCTGTAAATCAAGCTCTGGAACAGATTGTTCTAATTGCTACATGCTTCAAGTAAAAGTATGCTGTAGAACTGGAATAAAGTTCCTGTAACGTTGCCTTGAGATGATTATTTAGTGTTTGTGCTGATGAAATAGTTCAACATTTAGGGTGATTTTAATGATTGCTCGGATTGCCCCTCAGTCTCAATTATAACAGCAAACAGAAACTACAGTGCCATGTACAAGACTAAAAACCTCTCCTATAGGACATGTGACTGCAGTAAATATTGAAGTAGAGATTTTCTAAGTTAATTACTGTGGTATTACAACTCAGTTCTATGACCTTAAAATGTATCCACAGTTTATATTAAGTTCTTCATAAGTACATAAATTTCATGATTGCCTAGAACTGCAGTGCAGATAAGTTGCAATACAGATCAGTTGGTCTGAAGGTACTGCCTGGACTTTCGTTACTGTGCTTCAGAATTGTCCTTGAAACCTTTTTAAATTGTTTTAAAATGTAAGTAGCCCTTTTTCCTATGTAAGCAAAATCAGGTAAATCTCATGGGTTGGTTTCTTGAATATTTAGTATCTTGAGATAATGACTACAAAGCAAAGATTGTTAACCTGAAATCTTATGTAGCCATTTTGAAAAACAACGACCAAGTTTGATAACGGTGAACTACCGGTATATGCAGCAATTTATTGTAAACCTATTATAATATTTATTGCAAATGTGAAAGTCAGAATTGTATTTTGAATCAGGCCAATGTGTATTTAGATAATACTCAAGTTATTTCAAGTAGCTAATCAAATATTTCAGGAAGCTCAGAAGTGGAGCATGTTATTCCATGTTATTTTTCATAGCTATTATTG
Source organism: Thermophis baileyi (assembly GCA_003457575.1). Lineage (NCBI taxonomy): Eukaryota > Metazoa > Chordata > Lepidosauria > Squamata > Dipsadidae > Thermophis > Thermophis baileyi. Next base: position 325,266 of record QLTV01002564.1, read on the forward strand.
CTAATAAACATTTATCTACCCTGTTTTCCCCAAAATAAGACATCCCCTGATAATAAGCCCAATCGGGCTTTTGAGTGCATGGCAATAAGGTCAAGCGCTTATTTCAGGGTTCAAAAAAATATAAGACGGTCTTATTTTCGGGGAAACACGGGTATTTACCCGGAAATTCAGAATTAGAATCAGAGTATGTTCACAAAAATGATACTAAATTAAAGGTAGGAGTCTATGCAGCATTAATGCTATATATTCATGTCTCTCTTTAAATAGTGCGAGTTTTAAAACAGGGTTGCTTTAAATTATTGATATTTCCTTTGATATATTGTGTAATTGTGGCTTTTTTTCTGAAAGATGAAAGCAGGTTGTGTGTATATATTTCATTCATTCATTTTCACCATTCTAAATTCAGTATGTTCCTAGTTTGAAGAAAAGTTCAAACTTTCTTTGATCATTAACTAAGGCCACTATGCCTCTATATATTGAAACCAAAAGGTGTTTTTTTTAACAGCTACAAAACCATGTGCTGCCTAAAGTTCTGCAATTAATTTAGGATGTTGGGATGATTCATGGCCGGAATAAAAGCTGGTTTGACATCTTACTCTTCTGAGCAATATGTGCCCATAGCTCTCATAATCATACTGGGATGAGTGATATTGACAGTTACACATTTCTAGTTCAGAATAATATGACTGTTTGTGTATGGAAAGTAGAGATTATAATTTTAAACAAATTTCACTTCTTATAGAACTTAAGTATGCTTCAGTATCATTATGTTTTTGGTAAATGATCAGAATTATAGACTGTTGAATTAAAATTTTGGTTTTCTTCAGACAAAAAAGAACTCTGATGTCCCTAGTTATTTTTGTTAGTTTTACTTTAATCATTGCATCCCAGTTTTCAGAAAAAAGCAGCCATTTCTGTGGAAAATCTTTTTACACATAATTCCTTGCTTTTCATACTACATGGAAGATGTCTCATATCCCACCCTCCATGAAAAACAAATGAGACTTTAATAATCAAGTAATGAATGCCGAATGCCATAAACCACCCATTAATTGCTTGGGAACCAGTAGTGGGTTTCACTTACCTTCGCTACCAGTTCGGAACTGTGAACGCTTGCGCGCGGCGCTTCTGCACATGCACAGAACCTTCTGCGCATGCACAGATCGTCCGTGATGACGGGCGGGTCGGCAGAGCCTCCTGCCGCCACTGCTACCAGTTCGCCCAAACTGAGGCGAACCGGTAGCAACCCACCACTGTTGGAAACCCTTTTAAATGTTTATAATAATCAAACATAACAATAATTCTGATACTAGTATATGTTGGAAGGTGATCTGTATCTTGCATAAAGTACAGATAATTCAGTCTTGTAGTCTTGCTGCAGTGAAACAGAAGCACGTATCCTATTAAACATAATTCGCTGAAAGCATTAGTCTTAGAGCCGAGGTGGCGCAGTGGTTAAAGTGCAGCACTGCAGGCTACTTCAGCTGACTGCTAGCTGCAGTTTGGCAGTTCAAGTCTCACCGGCTCAAGGTTGACTCAGCCTTCCATCCTTCCGAGGTGGGTAAAATGAGGACCCAGATTGTTGGGGGTAATATGCTGACTTTGTGAACCGCTTAGAGAGGGCTGTAAAGCACTGTAAAGCGGTATATAAGTCTAAGTGCTATTGCTATTATAGCTGCCAGCTCTGAACATATGTTATCTATGTGCTGTGATGGGGGCATTGTTACCAAATAATGTGTAGGAGTGTAGTTGAACCTTGAGGATATCTACTAATATTTGCTAAAGAAACTTTAAACAAAGTTTAGCATCTTTGTCTTAAAGATCTAAGGGATCTTTAAACAAAGGCTGAAAATAAATGTGAATTCATAGTCAATTACTCAATTACTCCACATACATTCTCTTCATATTGAAAGAGGTTTTATTTATGTATCTCTGGGTTTATACTGCTATCTACCTACTTATATAAAATTTTCATCATTACATGTGAGATAGGTTGGGCTGAGAGTGAAGGACAAATCCAAAATCGCCCAGTCAGCTGTATAGTTCAGTGGAGCTGAACTTGAGTTTGCCAGACCAGGCCTACTTACCTTAAAACCACCACATCGTATACTTGCATAAGACCCACATATGCATATAGAAAGGGGGCAAAATGGCTCAACAGTTAAAGATGCTTGCCTTGTCAGCTGGAAAACCGAGAGCCTGGTTTCGAGATCCAAACACCATGCAATGGGGTGAGCTCCAGTTATTTGCTTAGCTTCTGCCAATATAGCGTTTCAAAAGCATGCAAATGCGAGTAGAAATTAGGTACCGTTTCAGTGGGAAGGGCCACACGACTACGGAAGTGTCTCCAAATAACACTGGTTCCCTCTACTAGGAAACGGAGATCAGCACCGCCCCGTAGAGTTGGAGACAACTGGACAAGGGGAAACCTTTACCTTTATGCATGTAGAATAAAAATATTCCATAGCAAAAAATTACTGGAAAATAGTAAGGGCAAGTAGGAAAAACTGAACAAATTTCAGACAAAAGAAAAAGAAAAAAGCTCTCACCAATCTGCCCCATTGAGAACTCAGCTCAGCTAAAGGGCAATTAGAAGTTAGGGCACCTGGCTATAAAGACAGGAGGTCAGCTAGACCCTGCTCAGTTATCAGTGGTCCACATAGCAGACCACGTTACCTCTGAAGATGCCAGCCACAGTTGCTGGCAAAATGTTAGGAAATTAAGTCTCTAGTCCAGGGAGTCCCAGCTTGGCAACATTGAGATGTGTGGACTTCAATTCCCAGCTGGGAAATTCTGGGAGTTGGAAATCCACGCATCTTAAAGTTGCCAAAATTGGGAACCTCTTCTCTAATCCATGGTCACTAAACCCTGAAACCATTGCCTCCCCCGGTGTTTATTAAAACATTTTATAATTAGCATATTGCAGGCAATGCTAATATCAGATATCTCGCTACTGTCAATAGTATATCTTAAAATCAAAAAGCGAAAAATAGCTCATTATGTCTATCAGTATTTTAAAACTTTAATACTATGGAGTTTTAATTTCCAGAATCTCCTGGCTAGGGAATTTGGGGAATTGGTCCATGGGTCTCCAAATTGCTAAGGTTGAGAAACACTAGCTTATACTAAGCAGCTTTTATTGTGTACTATTGTATGTTACTTTTCCCCACAATGGCTAATCATTATTTTGTTTTTAAGGCGCAGAGCATGGAGAATGATGAATTTCCGTCAGAGGATGGGATGGATTGGTGTGGGACTGTATCTAATAGCAAGTGCTGCAGCATTTTACTATGTCTTCGAAATCAATGAGACTTACAATCGACTAGCACTGGAACACATTCAGCAACCGCCAGAGAAATTTAAACAAGAGATCAGTTGGATGCATTCCTTAAAAACACGTCTTCTTTCTGTACCCTTTTGGCTATGGGCCATTATCTTTTTAATACCTTATTTGCAAATGTTCTTATTTCTTTACTCATGTACAAGGGCTGATCCTAAAACAGTGGGCTACTGCATAATTCCTATCTGCTTGGCTGTGGTTTGCAATCGTCATCAAACATTTGCAAAGGCCTCCAATCAAATCAGCAGACTGCAGCTTATTGACACGTAAGGAAATCAATGTGGCTTGTCCTTTCCCCTTCCCCCATGGCTGGTTTTTGATAAGTTGAAGATCAGTTGAATATCTGAAAAGAACTTGAAATTCTTTTCCTCAACATTAACCTCTGGACAGAGCACCTACCAACCTTCTATTTTTTTTAACAAGATGCTTTTTAACTAGGGGGGTATTCTATTTGGTGAAAAGTTATTTGAGACCAGGGGGTAACATTCTTCATATTTGCCTTACAAAGCAGAATTTCTACACTCCATCTGAAGATTTTAGAATAAATATATATTTGAAACCCTAATTCACTGTGCATCCTTCAAAACTTCAAGTTTCCTATAAGCGAATTGCTGAAAATTGAATTTGCCTATGTTTATGTGTAAATTTTGGAATTATTATAAAAGTGGCATTTGAGACATTGTCCTTTCTCCTTTGATGATGTTGCACTAAATAAAATGGGATTCCTTTTGCACATGATATGTTTAAAAGAAAATTATCTTTTTATTTGTTCATATATATCTGTATTATTTCTTTAAAATGTAATAACTGCTACTCATGTTTCAAAAACAAGCTGCTGTTTAATATTCCATTCTCTAAGTACCTGAATCATTGTAAAGACAGTAAAATGCATTTTATACAAAATAACTAGAACCAAATTAAAATCCAGTCTACAGGTATCAGCAGCAATATTCTGAATATTGACTATTTCTGAGAACTCTAATCTCATAGAGACACTGTTGGGAAGGTTAATTGGATGCAGAAATGGGGAAACAATGGATCTTCAGATAATATCTAACTACAAATTCCATTTCTGATCACTTGGATAAATAGAAATTTGAACGCAACAATGGAAAGTTCCCCATTCTCAGTTTTTAATCCTTGCAAACAACATACATTTATACTACTCAAAACTACTACTACTAAAATATGTGTGCTACCTGACTCCCAATTTTGAGAGGTTACAAATAAAATATTAAAAACAAGAAAAATACAACAGTAGACAAAAGGAAAACACCTCCAGGTATGAACAAAAAAATAAAGCAACAGTCAAAAAAAAAAAAAAATCTGAGGCCAGAACTGTAAACTGAGTAAGCATCTCAGAAAAGAACCACTCTAGTTCTCATGAAGATAAAGGGAGAGCGGGGGAAGTACATTCAGACTTTGATTCTGCTATTATAGTCTTATAGCAAAAGGAGTATTAGCATGCAGAATCTTGGTTTCCAAGCCTGTGGTCTACCTTGAAGGGCTATAACAGTCTTGGCAGTCTCGGTATGCTTACCCTCTTCCTCTGCTTGCCCTTTCTTCCACTTCTGCTCACCCACAGCCTCTAGTTTGGCTTTCCCTTTTCTAACTTGAAAGCATGGTGGGATGAAGTATGCTAACCTGGCTTTCTAAGGACCTTGGGGGTGGGGAGAGAACTGGCTAAACTTGCCAGGTGTAGATGTAATGCCCATCAAATAGCTAGGATTAGCCAACTGAATTTAAGATGTGGATGCCTGTGGATGATGTGGTTAGTTTGTCTCCTCTTGGCAGATTGGAGAGCAACTGAGTGCTTTCCCCTGAGGTTTTCTGGTAGAGGCTGGGCTGTAAAACTCTTGGAGGTGGGGAAGTAACTGAGCCTAGCCTTGTTGGGAGGTGGTGAGGGTATTTCTGCCTGGCAGTAGTTGCTCTAGTCAAGCGTTTTCAGTGTTGCCTTTCCCAAAGCAGAAAGGGTACTTTCAACTTAGCTTCTTTTTTCCTCACTCATACATACAATCTTGTTGAATAATTTCAAATAACAGATACAAAACTTTATTAACTATTTTAAATACCCAAGCCTTCAATGTTTTAAAAGATAAATTTTCATAGTATAGGAACTTTAATATTTTTTTAAAAAAAGTTTTATAGTGTCCATCAGGAGTGTGGTTTTGTCCGTTTTAATGGTGGTTCATCTGAATATGCTTTGGTGTTGATATGCTTTTCTTCCTCCTCTTCTTCCTCTTCATCTTCATCTCCATCTTCATCATCATCTACAAAAATAATAATCATCACATAGAACTATTTTTCTATTAACAAGTGCCTCCCAAAGTATTCTACTTGTGATAAACCCTAAAGTATCATTCTACTTTTGATAAATGTATTTCCATAATTGAATTCAATTTTTCTCTGCTAGATCAAAGTTCAAAATACATGTAGGCAAAAGATTATACCCAGAGTTGTGGTTCTATACTTTAGAAATAATTAGATATTTCATTAGGTATAGTTAGTTGATTAGTTGTATTTTTACATTGTGTTTGAATGACAATCTGATGCGCTCAGCTACTTCCCCAGAATACATCCATACTAACATACACTAGCAATGCAGGGTAACCATTCTCCTAACTGAATAGTGAATTGGAATTATCAGTGTTCACCTAGTTACTTTCAGATGACTAGGAAGTAATCACTTTGAATTTTTTTCTATACAACCTTTCAGAAAATACAGAATAAAATCTGTACTCATCTGCAGTCAGCATCACCACAGATAGAAATTCAGCCTCCCCAATGCTTTTCTAATCCCTTTATAATGGGCTAGTGGGGATGAACTATAAAAATCACAGAGCTAGTTTTCCCAGAGCTGACTTACTTTTGAAGGGCCCATCTAGACTTCTGTACACAGGGTAAAAATTAACCATCTGTTAACTCCCCTGTTCCTGTTTGAACAACACGACTGACCAGAGACATTACTGTAGTCCTCAATATTGGTTAAGAATTGATGCTGACTTTCCTGACACTCCCCTGCTGCTGTTCATTCTGTCATGGCCTTGTTCCTGTTGAGCCTTAAAAAGTAGCTGATTTTCTCTGACAATTCTGAATGGTCTTTCATGCGGATATTAACTTGATGATATTGTGCTGGTAGTTTAAAAAGGCTGAAAAGGCATCGCAGAATCAGCCCCCTGGCCATAGAAAGTCCTTGTGCAGATTATCAGAACATACAGTATTTACAGCGGATGAGAGACTTTCCACTTAGAAAGAACAAGGTGGTTTCAGAGCAAGCCATGGCTGTGTGTGCCAGATTTTTACCATCAGGCAAGTAAACTGCTATTATGTTTATTGTTGCTATGTTTAAGAGGATCCACTGGGACTTGGAGTAGAAAGCTGTTTTGGTGATCGGCATACACAGCAAAATCACCTGAGTCTTTCCTACATTTTAGGATACAGTTAAAGTTCACAATGACAAAAGCAACCCTTTTAATAGTCAAAATAGGACTGTGATGAAGATATGTATTATAACCACTGTTGTTGAAGAAGGTGATAGGTTGGATAATGGGGAAAAGTCAGAGATACAAGAGTTTAACATGAGGCAGATAAATTGAATTTCACAGATGCAACATAAGCCAATGACACTGCTTTCAAAGAGGAATCACAACAGAAGGCACAGGAACTATTAGGTGTCATAAACAAAAGCAGAGAGCTTGGACTACTTAAAAAGACCATGACTATGTCAACTCATGGCTCAAAAATTAACATGGCCTTTAGAGATGAGCCAACTGAACAAGTGCATAAGTTCAACAATCTAGCTCTCTGACTTTGCATCAACAGTTGCCAGATTCAGTGATGTTGGATCAGTCAGCTTTTACCAATAGTGATGTCTTTGAAAAAGGAAAAACATCAGCTGAAAATTAGGTATTCAATGCAGCCATCATACTACTCATGCTCTATGCAGCAGAAATGTGGACATAGTTTACTCAGCACCTATGGAAATTTCAGATGAAGTGTTTTAGGACTATCCTGTATGATTAATAGTGGAATAGGAACATTAGATATGTCAACAGTCCATAACTGATATTATCTGGCAATCACTCCTTTGTTGGTCTGGGCACATCTGTTGAATAAATGAAGCATGTCTGTCCAGGCAGCTTCTGGAAAGATGACATCCACCTGGTTGGAAAGTAACAAAAATGTCGCAGGAAAGACCTGAATAAGCCAAACAGGCTGCAGTATGGTAGTTACAGTCTAATATCAGTATGCTGCATCTACTCAGGACAGAGAACACTGGAAGGATATCTGCAGTGACTTCTCAACCATGGCCACCACAGCTCCAGCAGCAATATCCTATAATTAATGGGGATGTCCTGCCAATGCCAGAACACATGAATGAAACACTATAAAACAGTGCTTCCAACTGAGGAGTGCATTCCCCTCATCCTGGTCATGACAAAAATCATAAACCAAAGCAACCAATACCAGTTCCAACCAATGACCAGGCATGAATCCTAAGTGACAGTGATCTAATAAATCATTTTATTATTTTATTCTTGATTTATTTGTATCCCACCTTTATTTTTACAAATACCTCAAGATAGCAAACATATCCAACATATTCTTCCTATTTTCTCAATAGCAACCACCACCCTATGAGGCAAGTTGGGCTGAAAGTGACTGGCTCAAAGTCACCCAATTGACTTTCATGGCCATATTTTCTCTATGATACTGTGTTTAACCCCCATGCTCTCTTTCTCTAAATTCTCTAAAAAGGGCAATTGGAAACTGAGTGAAAGTGTAAAAAAAATGAATTGGTCAAGGGAGGGATTATAGCAAGGGTGCATTACTGCTGTCTTCAAAACAGGTGGCATCACATCCTTTCTCAAAGATATATGATTATCTCATCTCTCCTTCTGAGGATCTCAAGTCAATCCAACAAAACAATCACAATCATCATTCATACTTGGTTTTATGAATGGGCCAATCTCTTTTGTCTGTCACTAACCTGTGGATTCCTACTTTCACATGCACTCACAACTAGATGACACCAATTTATGCTTTCTGACATATGCTTTAGCCCTTTCATTCATGATTAATTTCTACACCTTAATTACTTTGCATGTATTCAGCAATTCTACTCCATAAGATCAGACCAATTTCATTCAGCTCCATTACACCCTTCCTCTTTTTCTTAGAAGCACCAGCAGTCAACTTTTTCTTTTTCTTATGTTTTTAATGTATGGTCTTTACTTTTTCCTCCTTTTACATTCTAATTTGCACTATCTTCCATAGGTCATTCACATGACCTTTTGGGCCCCCCGTTATTTATCCTCCATCCATGTTACACAAGGCTTTCAGATGACTCTCTTTAGTCTAAAGATAGAGAGTTGTGGTATGGGTTACCAAGCCTTAATTCCATCCATGATGCCAAACACAACCTTTTCTGCTAACAATAAGGATAGAATAGAAAATAGAATAGAACAGAACAGAAAATAATAAGAATAGAATAGAATAGAATAGAATAGAATAGAATAGAATAGAATAGGGACCTTGGAGGTCTTCTAGTCCAGCCCCCTGCTCAAGCAGGAGAACCTATACCATTTCAGATATGACGGCGGTCAGTTTGGGTACCTTTGGACCAGTATTCCCCAAGCACAATCCAAGCCCAATTTTACCCCTCTTTATCCTCACTCATAGGACGCAGTATCCCGAAAGGTCCTCCTTCGTTTGCGAGCTGAAACAGAGCAATCAAATCTGTCCTCACAGGCGCCGCACAGAGTAGGAACGGCCACCATAACATCAAGGGCAAAAGCTGGTTCCAGAAATCAGCCCCTCACCTCCACGCTCATCTCGGTCTCCGGCGGCAGCGACGCTCTCCTGCTGCACCAGAGGGCCAAGCCGAGCGGTGACTTCCTCCCGCAGCCGAGACAAGCCCGCCAGCAGGCCCCGCAGCTCTCCCGGAGGCTCACACCGAACACGCCACGCTCGTTTCAGGCCATCGCGGCCGGTCAGCTCGGCCTGCAACTCCATCGCTCGGTTCACGGCGCCAACGAGGAACCAATCAGTTTTAGCCTATCTCCCCCGCCCCTCTGACGAAACGGGTGGCTCTTCCAGTTCTCCTCCCCTAATTCAACGCGCATGCGCCACCCCAATCCCGCTCGCTTCTCTCGTTGATACGGTAAGCAGAGGAGGAGCGCATCCGACCGCCCATTGTCTCCGCCTCCGTCCGCCTTTGCGATTGGCTGCCGCCGCTCACGTGCAGGCGGCCCGTTTGTTCTCCGCCGCGACTTGTTTTTCCGCTTCCGGTATGCGCGGAAGCGTCGCCTGGCGGCTGGTTCGCGTTTTCCCGCCTTTTCCTCCTCCACCTCGGGCTTTTTACGACGGAGCGAGGGAAGCAGCGACGTCAGGGAGATGGAAAGGGCGAGGGCCGCTTCTGCCGCTCCAGAAGAGGACGGCGGCAACGACAGCAACACTTCCACGGGCGGCGAAGAGGGCGACAGGAACGCCGAGGAGCCAGTCGTGTCGCTAGCCGAGGTGCTGGCCGAAAGCGAGGAGTTGGAGAACGAAGCGCGCGCCGTGCTGGGCGGGAGCGATCACGAGCGCTGCAGTTACTCTCAGGTGAGAGACGAGGGCGGGCCTGGCTAAGCGCGGCGGGGTGGAAGGGCTGCTTCTCCAAGGCGCTTCAGAATGCGTCCTCAACCTCTTGCCTTCAATTATGTCGGACTTACTTTTTTCCGCCCATTCAGCCCCGTCAGATTCTCGAAGATTGCCTGGACAAGTCCCTGCATATACAGGTAGCCCTCGACTTACAACAGTTCACTTAGTGACCGTTCAGAGTTACAACGGCACTGAAAAAGTGACTTACGACCGTTTTTCACGCTTATGACCGTTGCAGCAACTCCATGGTCACGTGATTTACATTTGGATGCTTGACAACTGATTCACATTTATGACGGTTGCAGGGTCCCGGGGTCGTGTGATCATCTTTTGTGACCTTCCGACAAGCAAAGTCAACAGGGAAACCAGATTCACTTAACAACCGTGTTACTAATTTTAACAGCTGCGGTGATTCTGTGGCAAGAAAAGTCGTAAAATGGGACAAACTCATTTAAATGTTTCACTGTTTCATCAATTTTGGGCTCAATTGTGGTCGTAACTCGAGGACTAAATGTATTGCCATCGCTTATAAGAATTGCAAAATTTAGGAAGTGGTTTACCATTTCCTCTTTTTTTTAGGGCTGAGAAGGAATGACTAGCCCAAGGTCACCCAGCTGGCTGGTGCTTAAGGCAAGATTAGAATTCATAGCCTTTCAATTTCTAACCTGGTGCCTTGACACTACACAAAATTGGCTCTTTAAAGCTGAGGTCAACCAAGAAGATCTTGTCACCTTTTTGATCCGTAGGTTTTGTTGTTTGTATAGCTCCTTAGCAATAAGAATAGAAGCTGACTTATCTGTCAGATAACCAGTTTCCATGGTATTATTACTTGCTACTTGTCTAAATGGAAATTAGTTATAATCATTTATTGCTGGTTGAGTTAGTATAAGTATACTAAGAAGAAGGTAAGTATAATGACCTATGTTTTAGGACATGGTTACTTAAGAATTCTATTAAACTTCCAGTAAGAACAAAACTATTTAACTTCTAGGATTCAGGTTTGTTGTTTTAGGATTTCTCTGCAAAGGCAAAATTGTAACATGGTACTTTCTCTAACTGTTTTCATTATTATGCTGTTGTCTTTCCAGGGTGCTGTAAAGAGGCAGGCGTTGTATGCCTGCAGTACATGTACACCATCAGGTGAAGAACCAGCAGGGATTTGTTTAGCATGCAGCTATGAATGCCATGGCTCTCACAAGTTATTTGAGTTATATACAAAAAGGTAAGCCAAGAGAAAATAAATTCATTTTTAGGCCAATTTATCAGTCTTCAGCTATTTAAACTGGTCCTCGACTTATAACCATAGTTGGGACTGGAACTTTGATCACTAAGCAATGTGGTCATTATGTGAAACATTACATGACTGTACTGTTTAGTGATGGCAGTTCCAGTAGACCCAGTAACATTTGTTAGGCTAGGACAGTACTATTGTTAGATGACAATCCCACACTGCGACACTCACCTTCACTTCAACTCGCCCCACCAGCCAATCTTGCCCCCTCATTCTTCCCTTTTGGGTGCCCCACACTCCATTTCATATCTTTGATGCCACCGTGGCCTACAAGTGACCATTGCTATCTTTCTTCTGTTGGTGGCCAGGCGCTGGGTGAAAGTACAGCCTGGGATGCACACAGTGAGGGAAGGAAGAGGTGGTGGCAGTTCCCTGGGCGAAGGTGGAGGCTGTGTGGGATGTGCTGTTTGGATTAGAGGAAGGAGGGGAGAGACACATGCTTCAGGGAGGCACAGCAAACAATCTGCAGCTTGTGTTGCAAATGCTCCTTGAAAATGGGCCTGCAGGCTTTAGCAAGAGCTAGAAGAAAACCCAGTGCTTACCCGCAGGCTGTTTGTTTGCTTTTGATCCAACTTTCTTCCTGAAAAGTCGACTAAATTCATGGGACAGGGGGAATGCTCTACCTGGGAGTCAGGCATGCTGAATGCTTCAACCAATCAGAAGGCGAATAGTACATGATGCCAGCCAATCAAGGAGAGGTGCCTGAGAACTGTCCCCAACTCTGCTGCTTGTTTATCTATATGAGAGCAACCAGTGGATAAGCATTTGAGTTAGGCATTGCAGAGAAGAAAACAATATATTCCCAACACAAAATTTCTGCATCAGCCTTGCATTCTCTGTTGTGTTTTGTATCTTTCCTTGTTCCTGCTTGTAAATGTTGAGTTTTTTCTTTGCAAATACTGACTAGGAAAAATGAGTCCCCCTCACGTGTGTGTGGCAAAGGCAGTACTAGGAGCCACAAGAAAGATGGGGCACAAGTAGAAGCTTTTAAGCCTTGATTGAGGCATATAAGAGGAGCCAAACTGTTTGGTATCCCAGCACCCACAAAAATACCCATACTGCCACATCAGTAGGCCTGGGATATCTAAGCAACCCAGTTCCTCTTCTGTGGCATCTGGAGCCAGCAGCCCGTCAGTAGCCCTAGTAGTGGTAGATTGGTCCCTGAGCCACAAGTATTGCCAGCCAAGGCAGTATAGCATATGCTGTGAGACAGCATGTATGGGTGGGTTCTATTGGAGCAATCCTCAGCGCATGTGGCAGGGGAAGTGCTAGTGGCCATGTGTTGAGAAAGGCGTGGCTGGTTTGTGGTTCTGGGGCCCATCTGCTTCCACCAGGATTCTGAAGGGCTTCTGTTCCCAGGCACTATGCAAGAGGTCCCTTGCAACTTAGATATCCTAGTTCCCACAAAGATGCTCACATACTACCATATGCACTGAGTGCTGGGATTCCTAGACAGAGAGGCTGTTCTTGTATATTATATTTATATTTAATAAAATTTGTATGCCGCCCAACTCCTGAAGGACTCATTCAAGGCTTAAAAGCCTGCAGCTGTGCCCCATCTTCCTTGCAGCCTCTGCCACAGAGGGATTCCTTCATTTTTCCTTTTTGGTATTTGTGAAGAAAAGACTGAGCTTTTACAAGAGGGAACAAGGAAGGATACAAAACACAGTGCAGGAAATATATGGTGGAATGCAAGGCACCCAAAAGGGCAGAGATGGAGGGAAAATAGGTGGGAGTTGAAGTGAATTTTGATCATGTTATCTTGGGGATGCTGAACAAATGGTTGTTAGTCGACGATTGTCTATAGCAGTGATGGCTAACCTTTTCCGGACCGAGTGCCCAAAGCGCGTGCGTGCATGCGCGAACCCCCAAAATGCAATGCGTGTGCGGCCCCTGCGCATGCACCCCTGCGCATGTGCTTGTGGCCACCCGCATGCGTGCATGCCCCGCATGTGCCCCCAGCCCCCGACGTGCGCCCCGCACATGCGCCCCCCACGCATGCACAGCAGAGACCCGAAAACCAGCTGGCTAGCAGGAGGCGCGCACGCATGCACAGCGGAACTGAGCTGGGACGACGGCTCGCGTGCCCACAGAGAGGGTGCTGCGTGCCACCTCTGGCACACGTGCCATAGGTTCGCCATCACCGTTATAGGTGGATGGACAAAGTAAAAGAGGAGCACACCAGCGTGCCTACCGTCCCTGTCCTAATGTACCCTTTTATATTTATTTGTATTCATTTCATGTATTCAAATCATGTTTCACAATCACGGGTCTATAGAATACAATTGCCTTTTTTAACAGAAGGAAAAACATACCTTTGTGACACTTCATTAGAAAGAGGTTTATTGGACTCAAGATATTATTACATCAGTGTATTTTAAAAGTGATTTGCTTGAATAAATAAATATAATTTTCAAGTTCCTAATTTCCAGCTAGAGAAGAGTAGACTACACTTCACTACAAAATATAACCACAATATATAGTTCTATGGATTAAAGAGTTGTTTTGAAAACTTCATGATGTATTTAGGATTATAACTGAAATTAGCTGTTCAAATACTTACATAGACATTTATTTTGGTTTGAAAAAAATGGACAGTGAATACAATTTAATAATTACAATTCAATAATTTTTTGAAGATGTTTTCCATCCATTATGAATATAGCTTGTAAATGGCTTGCTTTAAGTGTAGGAAGGACATGACACTAGCATCTTTTAGAAGTTGCCCTTTTTCCCCACAGAAACTTTCGCTGTGATTGTGGAAACAGCAAGTTCAAAAATCTGAAATGCAAACTACATCCTGTAAGTATAAATATTAGGTTTACATTTGAGAGAAAAGTGGTAGCCAAACTTATTATTTATCTGGTTTCAATTGTAAATTATGAAAATTATTGTGTAATGAAAGCTTTTGGTACTAAGAAGTCCAGTTGGCTGCAAGAGAAATCCAGGCAGCTGGAATTACTGCCAAAACAAGAGCATAGAGATAACCTTTTCATTGTCCCTCATGCTTTACTCACTTCACAAATAGACTGTTGCAGTGACTATACATGGGACTGCCCTTGAAACTACAGTTAGTCTGGAATGCAGCAATTGAGTAATTATGTGCATATATATAATTTCTTTTTGATTTATCTTCTATTTAAGGTACTGTCTTGCATTTTTTTTAGGAAAAGGCAACAGTGAATCCAGCAAATAAATATAATGATAATTTCTATGGATTATATTGTGTTTGTAAAAGACCTTACCCAGACCCTGATGATGAGGTAAATTGTATTGTAGTGATATATAAAAGATGCAAATGCATTTTGTGTAAATGCAGTTCATAAGATGTAATAAATTTATCATCTTTTATTTTTATTTTTCAAGTGAAAAACCAGGAAATTTACATGTACAATTGAAAAATAAAAGAAGACCACAATAGTTTTATGTTTTGAATATTAGAAATAAGCCATTCTTAGACAAATTAGATCCAGGAGGCTAGCTTATCTTTAAGTATACTTCCTGTTCTGAGGCTATAATAAAAAAGACAGATATTATCTCTCAGAAATTTTATTTTCATTAAATTGATCACACAGTGGTTTGAATGTCTGTTACGTGTACTTTGTCCCAGGAATATTGAATAAGCTTCATGTGATATAGAAATGTATGTCTTTTTCCCAATGTGTATAACCGTGAAAAATTATTTTAAAAATTTAGAGCTGTTCTAAATACATTTCAAAACAATATAAATGCAAGTATCTACAAGGTTAGAAAGAAACAGTCATTAGAGATTTGTTGTCTGGTGAGTTGGGTTTACTCCTCATTCACTTTTTCAGTGTTGAAAGTTAAAAGTGAAATGAATATTTTTCAGTGACATGGAACTTTAATGGTATAAAACAAACCTTTTTGAACTGGATGTAGCAATATGTTGACAGTATAGATCAGGAGGTCCCAACCTTTTCTATACCCCGCACCCCTAGAACGCTTCTGATATATTCTCACACCCCTTAAAAAAATAAATAATTATATGCATATAATTATACACATACACTATAATTTTGAAACTTCTAAACCCAAGTTTTCACACCCCTGGAATATCGTCTCGCACCCCCGGTTGGGAACCCCTGGTATAGATAATTATATATGAGAATGCCAGGTCAAGCTAAACTGATAGTAGCATTACATGTTCTCTGTAATTTCAAAGACCCCTTTCTGAAGGGTTGAAGTAATAGTATATTTTGTAATATAGTACTATGACTCTATCTTTAGATTCCAGATGAAATGATCCAGTGCATAGTTTGTGAAGATTGGTTTCATGGAAGGGTAAGCAAATGTAATAAGATTGTTTCATAAATGGAAAGGATTGGAAATATGTAACTTGTAAAAACCAGCTTTTTATTGCAGTCAAATCTTTCGGAGAATAGTTGCATAGATCCTTAAATAAGTGAATTCAGAATTTCAAACCCATACAAGGTGTTCTTATATTTGCGTTAAAAACAATTTCAGTGCTGAAATTTTGTTTGAGAAACATTTTAATATTAACTACAGCCGTGATGGCGAACCTATGGCACGCGTGCCAGAGGTGGCACGTAGCGCCCTCTCTGTGGGCACGTGAGCCATCGTCCCAACTCAGTTCCGCTGCGCATATGTGCGCGCCTCCCGCTGGCCAGCTGGTCTTCGGGTCTCTGCCGTGCATGCGTGGGGGGCAGGGCGCATGTGGGGGGTCACGTGCGCATGCATGGGAGCGCACACGGGGGGCCGCGCACACATGCGCGGGGCGAGGAACACGGGTGCGTGCATACGTGGGACACGTGGGGCCGCATGCGTGGGGTGTGCATGCATCTGCGGGGCGCGGGCACTGCACGGATTGCATTTGGGGGGGCGCATTTGCACACACACGCACGCGCTTTGGGCACTCGGTCCAGAAAAGGTTAGCCATCACTGAACTACAGGAATGATAGCTTTGAAAATAAAGCTAATCTTTCAGCAAGTGTCTATAGTTCATGCCATATACACTGCATGGACTATAGAAACTTATGAGGAAAAACATGAGCTCTAATTCTGTGATAGTAGATTTTTCTAATTTTAATGATGAGTCCTGCTGTTTGTCAGTAATACACAATTGTTCTGCATTTCCATTTGCTTTTCCCCAGCATCTTGGTGTTGTCCCTCCAGATAGTGGGGATTTTCATGAAATGGTATGTCAGTCTTGCATGGATCACTGCCCTTTCTTGTGGGCATATGCCTCGCGGTTAGCAGGTGAGGAAAAATAACAGTTGTTGAGCTAATGTTTAATCCTGACCAAGTACCACAATTCAATGAAATTGAAGCTTTTTTATTAGATGCTTTAATTTAATTGGCATGAGTGAAATACGTATTCATTGTTGTATTTTATTAATTTAATGCATTGCTTGGGATTAAATATCTAATTTTTTATGATATGCAGTCTAAAATTTTAATACTAAATATGCCTGCATGGAAAAGAATTCTGTCCTGAAAGTTAAATCTGACAGCTGCTTACTGAGGGTTGAAATGCGGCAAATACCAAGAAATTGTATTCAGCTGGCAAATATTTTGTTCAAACTTCTACTTTATCTTCTCTAAAAAATAAATTGAAAATATTTAGTTTATGGTTAGGGAGAAACAATCTTATAAGAAGTTGTATTCTCATCTAGTGGTATCTACAGTCATTTGAAAAAGAAAGTGCACCGTCTGAGTTCTATGGTTTTACATATCAGGACATAGTAAAAATCATCTTGTCCTTAGCAGTTCTTAAAAGTAGGTAAATCCAGCCTCAGATGAACAACAACACATGACATATTACATCATGTCATTTGTTTCACAAAAAGAAAGCCAAAATGCAGAAGCCATGTGTAAAAAACTAAGTATGCCTTCAATAGCTTGTAGAACCACCTGTAGCAGCAATAACTTGAAGTAATTGTTTTCTGAATGTGTACTTTCTTTTTCACATGACTGTATGTGAGTACATTTCTTACTTGAGCAACGTTTGCGTAACTCATTGGATTGTTGGAAGAAAATAAAGATAAGCATTTGTGCTTCTCTAGTGTGGTCCAGCAGTGGTGACCTGTGCATAAAATATGTACAGATAGTCTCCAGTCTTTATAATTCAGCAATATATATATATGACTGAAGGAATACTTTTTTCCAAGGCCCTGTGATATTAGATCACAGCTATGATAGGTTTTACTGATTTCTGATGGTTCTGAATATAGTCACCTAGTACCATGTTATAAAATATTAGGTACAGGCTTATTAAATGATACACTTGAAATTTTATTCAAAAATTACATTTCAAGTTAATTAGCTGTGTTTTGACAATTTTGATGTTGTTAGAATTGCAAGCGAATGACTTGGAAACTTAGCTTAAATATTATTACTGCATAAAACATGAGAAGGTAAAGAGATGAGGTAGTTGTCCAATACAGTAGCTTAGTTGTCATTGGGGAAAAATTATATTGTATTGAGAAATTGGACACTATTATTAAAATAAAAGCATGAAAAATCAGATGCAATTTAACAAAACACCAGTTTCATTATTTTTTCAAAATGTCAGTGAAGATCATATGGGTACTTGGGGACATAGCATTGAACTAATACTATATATATTTATATGGAATATAAAATTTTATGTAACTAAATTTGTCCTGCCACCATGACATACTTTTCTTACTTGTAACTTTCACAGACAATTTTTTCACAAAAGCATTGGAATTCTGGGTATTTTCTCCATTAGGAGCAGGGCATAAAATAAAGCAATACTGAAAAGTTTGTGAACTCTCTTGATTTTTCAATATTTTTTGCATAAATATAACCAATATAATATAAATATAACCAATGTAAAAGTTATTGCTCCTGATAATGGATTATCAGTTATTGCTGCTGATAATGGATTGTGTTGCACAAGTCCTAAAACTAGATAAAGGGGACCCAATTAAACAAGTTCTTGATTTATTGATTTATTGAGAAAAATGATCAAAAACTATATATTTGGATATTAAAATATTTGGATATACAATACTGATAATTCAAAAGGTTTTGCAAACTTTTTAACATCACTGTATAAGATCAGTAGCCTACACTTCATTAAAAGTTATGGATTATTATTTGTAATTGCAATACTTTTATTAAAATGTCTTTTTGGAGATAGAATATAAATGATCATGTTATCCTGTGACATTATCATGTTTCCTTTTTAGCAATATTAGTTTTATTGTTTACATTGATATTTAATTATGCAAAAATATTTTAGCTAATTGAGTAGAAATAGCACTTACTATACTCATTCTAATAGGTCTAGGTGTCTATTTCTTATAGTTCCAACTGTGACCAAAGTTATTGCTGCAGCTGATAATGGAACTGTGCTGAATGTTGAAGAAACTGAAGTAATCAAAAATGAAAACAGTGTAGATCAAATGAAGACTGAAGATAAAATAATACAAATTAATGAACCGTCTACCAGTTCTGGCAATGAATGTTCAGTGGTAAGTCCTGTGTTTCTTGTTTTACACCATATTATTAAAAGCTGTAATTCTGGGCTCATGATATTCCTGGCTGCATCATTGCCACAATATGTATTAAGTAGAGTCATGTAGCCTAATCCAATTTATGAGAGTTTGGTGTAGTAGTTAAGGCACTGGACTAGAAACCGAGAGATCATGAATTCTAATCCTGCCTTAGGCATGAAGCCAGCTGAGTGACTTTGGGCCAGTCTCTCAGCCCTAGGAAGCAGGCAGTGGCAAATGATTGCTGGAAATCTTGCCAAGGAAACTGCAAGGACTAATTCAGTCAGTCACCAGGAGGCAAGACTGACTTGAAGGCATCCGCCACCCCCAAAAAGTCTAATTTACAGAAATGATGCTGCCTGCAAGAGAATAGAACTACAGCATTTGGGTTTATAAATCCCACCCCATACATTATTATCTTTTTTTTTTTGTTTTCATGCATTTAACTCAAAACTATGAGAAGGTTTCTGTTAAGCATAGTTAGCTGAATACATTTACCAAACTCTTCTGATGTGGAATATGCCTTTCTGAAATTAGCTATATCAATGTGCAAATAAAGAACTGCATACTACTATACTGTAAACAGTAAATCTGGAGGACTAAACAGACTGGAATGAGCAAAGAATAAGGAAACTAAATAACATTGGTAACTTTTATTTTATTGCAGCCAGTTAAGAAGGAAATACCAGTGTGCAAGCTGCAAGAACTTCAAGCCAAGCAGAACCTGAAGCAAAATACAGCCACCTTCTGGCCACACCTCTGGCGAAGCAAATTGTGCACCTGCAAAGAATGTGTGGTATGCATTTTTAAATTGCCGTATCTATATGAGTTCTAGAAGAATCTATAGTTCTTTTCTGAAACAATTGCATGTTGCTCTGTGTTGCTCTGGTTGAATTTATTCTTTTTTCAACACTTAAATAGCAATAGCACTTATACTTATATACCACTTCACAGTGCTTTACAGCACTCTCTAAGCAGTTTACAGAGCCAGCATATTGCCCCCAACAATCTGGGTCCTCATTTTACCGACCTCGGAAGGATGTAAGGCTGAGTCAACTAGACTCAGCCAGAATAGAACTACTGGCAGGTGGCAGAATTAGCCTGAAATATGTCATTCTAACCACTGTGCCAACACGTCTCCTGGTGGGACTGCTGTTTCATTTTTTTCCCTAGGGGGGCTGTTTCTACTTGAGGAGGAGAGGCTAGTATATGTTTATAATTTTATGTCTACCATTTTTTAAAGATTTTTTTAAATGCCACCTTTATTATTTTTTATAAATAACTCAAAGTGGCAAACATTCCTAATCCTCTTTCCTCCTCCTATTTTCCCTGCAAGAACAAACCTGTGAGGTGGGCTGGGCTGAGAGAGAGTGACTGTTCCAAGTCATCCAGCTGGCTTTCATGCCTAAGGAGGAACTAGAACTCACCATCTCCTGGTTTCTAGGTCAGCACCTTAACACTAGCTCAAACTGGCTCTCAGTTAATCTTAAATTAATTGTCTTCCTTTTTGGAAGATTAAAAAAAAACCTGGCAGTAAAAATTGAAACATTGCAAAAGATTTCATACTCAGGGTATTTCTTTGTAATTAGTATATTAGAAAAATACGTGTGTTTGTGTTTTGTTCTGTTATTTGAAAATCTACATAGAGATTTCTCCCATATAAAATTTTATGAAAAAGTGGGGGGAAAGAAGTATTGTGTTTTTGACTTTGCTGTTACAATTCATACATTTATTGTAGAGCCACAATTGTATGTTTCTCCATTCATAAGCTTGGTGGAGTTGTTTTGAATTGCTTAGGTTCCTTTGTCACAAAGCTATTTTCTCCCCATCTCACTTCATTTTTACACTATTTTTAAAGACATTTTTATGCTCTCATATGTGCAATTGCTGCATTTTAAAGAAATGAATTTTAAAGTAGTTTGCTTCTCCTGTGCGCTGCTAAGGAGAGTCCAAGCATGGGATCAAACTCCGGTCAGTTGTTAGGGACTGAGTTTAATTTTGCTTGAAGTACGCCCTCTATCTGCTTTACTAGTCAGTTTTCAAAACTCAGTCGAGTAGAAGGGACATTTGTATTTTCTGTCCACTTCCTGGTTTCAAAACGACTGACTTTTTCCCAGCTTGGACTCTTCTTACCGGCTTGATTTCTCCTCCACCTTATCGGGGGCGTTTTCGAGGTTGCCTCGTTGCCCTAGAGCCGCTATTGCTGCCGGCGGTGTGCTGGTTAGCTGGTACGCTGGTAAGAACCGCCACCGCCTTGCTTTGGAGGAAGCCAGAGTCCCTGCCCTGCGTGGACTAAACTTATTTGGCGTGGAGTGGAGCGTTTGGCAGCTGTGAGGGTTCACCTCTCCTCTGTCACCTGTTTGGCCGTGCTAACGCTTTTCCAGCACTTATCGGCTGCACTTATTTACGTAATTGCCTTTCGGGGCCATTGTTTGAGGCCGCGAGGCTCGTTTCGCCTCGGTTTCTAGGCGGTGGCCATTTTACTTCAGCAGAGTGCTGCCTGTTGCCGGGCAGATTTGCGGCGGCCATTTTGAGTGACATAGAGCCAATTCCTGGACACTAAGTGTGCCGGCGGCCATTTTGGAAGCCGTTGAGACAGCGAGGCTTCCGATCGCCATTTTGCGAGCGGTTTTGCTCTCAGTAAGTTGCATTGTTTCACCTGCCAATAATTTCGAGCCTCTGCTTGCTGTTAATCTTGAAGAAGTCTGGGTGAGTGCTGCCTTCAGGGATCCGTGGACCTGCCACCACCCAGCCAATTCGGCTATATATATTAAATCCGGAGTCCCTGCCCTAGGGCTATACTCCTTCAGGACCCTTGAGGCCTATCCATCGATCAACACCTCCTTTTATCAGTTGGGGTTCCAGTGCCTTGCCAATCTCCACCATAATGGCTGGCAAAGCCGATAAATCCACGGGGGAGGAAGCATCCACTTCTGCTGCCCCCAAGAAGGCCACGTCTAAAAGCCATACCTCCTCTAGGGAGAAGGCCAAGGCTTCTGGGTCGTCATCATCTACAGTGGCCCTTAAAGACGCTGAGAGGAGGCTTCGGGCCTTGGAAAAACAATTTGAGAAGGCCCAGAAACAGGCTGCCATGTCTCAGGCACCTCAACCTTTGCCTCAACTGCCACTCCAGGCTCCGTTGTCTGCACGGCCTTTGCTGCCTTCCCCGTCTCAGGTGGATTCTCCTATACAGCTTGCCAATCCACCTGTCCCTACTGGGACTGCAACTGAGAGGGATTGGTCCCCAGACCGACCTTCAGTGGCTCAGGTCATAGACCTTAAGGAGGCCCCTTTGCAAGAGATGCCGGCCCGTGGGGCCAGTCTTACCCCGGCTCCACCTCCCTCTACTTCAAGGGCACCTCCTTCGGCCACCTTTACCCCCACAGCGGCGGGGGTCCGTCCAGGGTTGGATGCCTGGCAACATCTCCCGCCAGAATTACAGGACATGATTGCCAATGCCTATTCTCAGGGCATCGCTACAGGTCTCCAGCAAAGGTCCCCTTACCCTGCCATTCCTGCCCCTATGCAGGAAGTGTGGTCCAATGTGGGTGAAGCTTACTCTTGCCATTCATCGGAGCTTGGCGAAGCTTCCATCCATGGTGAAGGGAGCGTGATACATGAGGAGCTGTCTGAGGACGAAGGTCTCATTCCAGACCAGCCGGCGTTCACCGGGCTTTTCAAACCGGCCCTGTTTAAAACGCTGCTCCACAAAGCCAAGCTCACAGCGAACCTGGGTGTAGCTGCAAAATCTTCTGAGCCATCTGTGGGCTTTGACCGAGCTGCAGGTCTGTTCTCTGAGCCCGAGTGAGAGACTGAATTTCTCCCATCGTCAAAAATTTTCATAGATACCATCAAAAGATCTTGGGCCCATCCTTCCGCCGCTCCTGGCCCGACGTCGGCAGAACGTAAATTTTATGGGTTTGGTCCAGAGGTAGATGAGCTGTTGCAGCTTCCCACTGTGGACACTCCTGTGGCCAATCTGGTGTCTTCGGCTGTTTTTCCATCTGAAGTGTCGGAGGGCCTTAAGCCTGATGACTGAAAGGCCGAGTCTATGCTGCATAAGTCCCACCAAGCGGCCGCTTGGTCTGTGAGGGCAGCTACAGCTGCTTCGTTCTTAACCGAACCTCAATCATGTGGATCAGGGAGATGCAGTCTAGGTTGGGCCCGGAGGATTCCCAGCTCCGCCAGGATTTAAATAAGCTGTTGGCTGCAGCTGAGTTCTCTGTGGATGCTACTCTCAATTCCGCTAAATTCGCATCTCGAGCTATGGCAGCTAGTGTCACCTCTCGCCGCATGCTTTGGCTCCGCAATTGG
This sequence comes from Thermophis baileyi, assembly GCA_003457575.1. NCBI lineage: Eukaryota > Metazoa > Chordata > Lepidosauria > Squamata > Dipsadidae > Thermophis > Thermophis baileyi. The sequence continues at coordinate 348,355 of QLTV01002564.1, forward strand.
CAGGCGGACATGTGTTCTAAATGGCGCCTGGCGGCTGCACCGTTCACAGGCAATCGCTTATTTGGCAACTCACTAGACTCGATCCTGGTGGAGGATAGGGACAAGCACAAAGTTTTGCCCAGAGCACAGACGAGGGCAGACAGACGGCCTGCTCCATTCTTTCGTCGGCAGCCCTTTCGGCCCGATTCTTCCTTTGGTGGCCCCCAGTCCCAGAGGTTGTATTTCCAGAGGGCTGACAGGCAGCAGGACAGATCTGCACCCAGAGACAGGGGCAGACAGTTCACCCAGTCGAGACGCCCCTTCAGGGGATCCGGGTCTTGGAGTTTTCAGAGATCTAAATGACTCCAGAGGGGCTATTCCCATCGGCGGCAGGCTTCAACATTTTACCGCACAATGGGAGCTAACGTCTTCCGACGCCTGGGCTTTACAAACCATCAAATTCGGCCTCACTATAGAATTTGTCTCACGGTCCCCCAGCCGGTTCATCCGGTGCCCCATTTCGTCCGATCCCACCAAACGGGCGTTGATGGAACAGGAGATCCACCACCTACTAGATATCTCGGCCATAGAGAGGGTGCCCCCGGGAAAGGAGAGGTTAGGATTCTATTCAGTCCTTTTCCTAGTTCCCAAGAGTTCGGGGGGATGGAGGGCCATCCTCAATTTGAAGCAGCTCAATGTGTACATAGCGTACAAGTGCTTCAAGATGCAGTCCCTCAGGTCCATCTTGGGATGCATCAGGCAACGGGATTGGCTCACTTCCATCGACCTCCAGGAGGCCTACCTCCATGTGCCAGCATGTCCGTCTCACCGGAGATTCCTGAGGTTCTGTTTTGCCGGGACGCATTTTCAATATCGAGCCCTACCATTCAGGCTTTCATCGGCGCCCAGGACCTTCACCAAGCTCCTCGATGTGGTGGTGGCATACCTGAGGGTGCGTTCAATGTTACTTGGACGATATAATCATTCAACCAACATTGCCCCAACGTGCGCACGAGGACCTCCTGTTCACCATTCGGACTTTACAGGCACACGGCTTCTCGGTGAACTTCCCGAAGAGTCACCTGACTCCCACCACCTCGCTCCTGCATCTCGATACCATCATCAATACGGTGACGAGGTCTTTTTGTCACCGGAGCGCCGAGACAGCATTACTTCTATGGTGCGGATCATCCATCAGCAGCGGTGTGTGCCTTTGTCCCTACTTTCCCAGTTGCTGGGGAAGTTCATCTCTTGCATCGACGTGGTGCCGTGGGTGAGGTTGCACGCTCGAGCTCTTCAATGGAGCCTACTTCCGTACCAACGGGCGAGAACCAGCCATTCCAACGCATTGGTGAGTGTGTCTCCCACGGTCCTACGTTCGCTGCAATGGTGGGTGTCTCCAGCTCTTCAGAGGGGCTGCCTCTTCAGAGAGGCCGCTCGAGTGACTGTTACGACGGACGGCAGTCTGTTTGGCTGGGGAGCTCACGCCTGCTCCCAGATGACCCAGGGTCGTTGGACACCAGCGGACTTGGTCAACGCCAACATCAACTTGTTAGAGCTTCGAGCGGTGTCCTTGGCTCTTCAACATTTCGAGCCACTAGTGTCAAACTCTCATGTCCTTGTCCTGACTGACAATGTGGTGACCCGTTCCCACATCAACCCTCAGGGGGGCATGAGATCCAGACCCCTCATGAGGGAAGCAGAGGCGCTCGGACGCTGGGCAGAGCAGCACGTCAGATCGATTCGAGCGGAACACATCTCGGGATCCTCGAACGTGCAGGCGGACTGGCTGAGTCGCTCCTTGGACCCAGCGGAGTGGCGCCTGCACCCAGCTCTCTTCGAGACATTGTCCCGGATGTTCGGCAGGCTGGTGGTGGATATGTTTGCAACTCGTCTCAACACACAACTCCCCAGGTTCTTCTCCCGCTTCCCATCCCAAGGGGCGGAGGGGGTCAATGCCCTCCGCAGTCCATGGCCGAGGGGGCTCTTGTACACCTTTCCTCCCCTTCCCCTCATCCCGAGGGTGATTCGGAAGATGCTAGCAGAGGAGGCGGAGATACTGCTGATCGCCCCTCATTGGCCCCAACGCCCTTGGTTTGCGGACCTGGTGTAACTCTCTGTATCCCTCCCTTGGCAGATTCCCAACCACAAAATCTCCCTCAGCCAGGGGGCCCTGCTCCACCCTGACCCTCAATGGTTACATCTGACCGTCTGGCACTTGAGGGGGACCTCTTGCGGGGGGGACAGATACTCAGACGAAGTGATTTTCACCATTCAAGCTTCTCGTAGATACTCCACCACTCGCATTTACAACGTGACCTGGTCGGCCTATTGCAAATGTTGTGCCCAATCGCAGCTCGATCCGCTGTCAGTCTCGATTCCCCAGATCCTAGCCTTCTTACAGGCGGGATATAATAAGGGGTTGGCGCCCAATACCCTCCGTTGACATGTGGCCGCCTTGTCCACGGTCCTCCATCTGGACAATTTTCGTTCTTTGTATTACCATCCAAGCGTCCGCAGCTTTCTGAAAGGAGCGGCTAATTTGAGGCCCCAGGTTGTCTATCGATATTGTTCCTGGGATCTATCTCTGGTCCTGCAGGTGCTCACGTCCGCACCATTTGAGCCGTTGAGGACGGTATCTCTCCGGTTCCTGACCCTTAAAACAGCCTTCCTGGTGGTGATCACTTTGGCTTGGAGGGTTTCAGAATTGGCGCTCTCTGTGCGTCAAGACTTGTGCCATTTCCACCTGGACAGAGTCGTCCTACGCCTGGATCCCTCATTCCTTCCTAAAGTCAACTCCTGGTTCCATCGGGCCCAGGAGGTGATACTGACAGACTTTTGTCCCAACCCGAAACACCAGTTGGAACACCGTTGGCATAAGTTGGATGTCAGGAGGGCTCTCCGGATTTATGTCCGTCGGACGGCTTCGTTCCGAAAGACTGAAGCGCTCTTTGTTGCGTTTCTCCCTGCTTCTATGGGTCGTAAGGTCACAGCTCAGACTATCAGCCGCTGGCTTAAGGCATGCATCGCCAGGGCCTACGAGGGCCAGTCCAGGCCGGCCCCGGGCAGAATCACCGTGCATTCAACCCGTAGCGTGGCCACCTCAGCGGCCTGGGCCACGCAGGCTTCCATCGAAGAAATCTGCAGAGCGGCTACGTGATCTTCGCCTTCCCCGTTTGTCAGACATTACAAACTGGACTTGTTTGCCTCTGCTGAGGCTGCCTTCGGCAGGCGGGTGCTACAGAGGGTCTGCTCCACTTCTGCTCCCCTGGACCAGCCTTCTCCCGCCCACGAGACTTAAGCTTGGGTATATCCCATGTTTGGACTCTCCTTAGCAGTGCACAGGAGAAGAGGCGTTGGCTTACCTGAACGGTCTTCTCTGTGCGCTGCGGGGAGAGTCCAAACTCGCCCTGGCTTGTGTGGTCCAGGGTCACGACACCTGCTACTTGACTGTCCTACATCGGATGTTCGTCTACGCCTTCGTTTGAAAACTGACTAGTAAAGCAGATAGAGGGCGTACTTCAAGCAAAATTAAACTCAGTCCCTAACAACTGACCGGAGTTTGATCCCATGCTTGGACTCTCCCCGCAGCGCACAGAGAAGACCGTTCAGGTAAGCCAACGCCTCTTCTATTTTGGATTCATGAAATATTTTATAGATACACATGTACAGTGAAAATAATTTCTTATTCTTCAGAAAATGTATTCGGATATGGAAGTCCCATTCCTAACAGATGAATGTGATACTGTCTTGGCTTATGAAAATAAAGGGACAAATGACCAAGAAGCAGATAGAAGAGATCCTCTAATGGACACACTTAACAGTATGAACAGAGTACAGCAGGTAGAACTCATCTGCGGTAAGTAATTAAAATAAAAGAGAACTAGTCTGAAAAGCATCTCACTTTCTGTATGAAAATAGAATTGGGAGAGAGGGCTTTTTCAATTGATGTTCTAAAACATTTTTATTAATTTGGAGGCTGGAAAAAATTGGCCCACAAAAATCTAATACAGTATTGTTTATAGTAGTTAACTAAGTTAGAATGTTGGCTTAGAGTTATTGAGTCAAGAAAATTCCATTGACTTTACTGAGTCTTACGCTTGAGTAAGAATTTATAGGATTATCCCTGTAAAATACTGTCAGCAGCAATCTATCAGAAGTGTTTAAATTAGATAAGCTAAGTGTCCTTGAGCAATAAGGAGTATGGCTATTTTTAAATTATTTATAAACCAGTAACCTGGGCCTATGTTGTGACACATATAATATATATGTGACACACATATATTTTAAATATAAAACATAGAGGGAGATAGAGGGGCAGTATAACTGTAGTATAATTAAAGCAGTCCTGGGGGGAACAGGGACATCTTTAAAGCTGATTGACAAGCCGCAAAGGATAAAAAAGCCCCTCTAATATAAATACACAGCTACAATAAAATCATTTTTTATTTGGTTCAGAGTACAATGATTTGAAAACAGAATTGACAGACTATTTGAGAAGATTTGCAAATGAAGGAACAGTAAGTATATAATACCATCTAATACTATTATGAAAATATTCTTTGAATAATTTAAAAATATAGCAATTGTTACCTGTGCCACTTTGACAGACTGCATATATGGATTTTCAGCTGTATAAGATAGATGAGACCGTTAGGGCTGTTTTTCATATTTGAGAAGTAAATATGCTACTGACATCCCCGTATAATTTATATTAATAATGATCACCTGGAACATGCGAGTCTTAAGCTCTTTAGATAAACTGTTTCTCCAGTGCTTTCCCCCCTTTTCCTCCTTAAGAGCCAAGCAGGAATGTACTACCAGTAATCTAGAGCATGGATAAGATGTATCCCAAGGTAGGCAAAAAGATTAGATTTCCAACTCAATAACTTCAATAAAGATTTATATAGGGAAAAATAAAAAATGGTCACTTGCTAATAAAAATAACACAGAAACATAGTTTCTTACAGGGTGATTCCATAACTCCACAGCACCTTCTGGTATTCACTCTCTGCCAACTGCTTGAAGCCAAAGATTATTGAGCAAATGTTCCAGGACCTTGGAGTAGCTTCCAAAGCAGGAAATTCAAGCTGACCAATCAGATTTTAGATGACCTTGACCAAACTGTCCAGTTTCAGAAATTTTCTACAATACAATGTTTGGTATAATGCTGTTACTAATCAGATTGATGGTAGTTTGGTCTGAATATGCCTAGCTGTTTCCTTTGTTAAAGCAGTGGTCTGAAAATGGGGAAGATAAGCTTGAACTTCTCTCAACTAGCCATAGATAATTATGAAAGTATATACAAAGATTTAAATCTACAATCAGAAGACTTATTTGCAAATTAGAAACAAATGTAACAGACTTTGTAGCAATTAAGTACTATTTGCATTTGGTAAGTGAACTTATGATTATAGAAGATATTCAAAATTTGGTATCAAACTTTGAATTGCTAGTTTTGTGTTCATAAAGATAGCAGAATTGGAACATTGCGGCTTACTGTTTTTAAATCTAGCAATTGAAATGGAGAGACCTGCTGTTTGTCTTTTTGATAAAATACCTCAAGTATCTGGGGTGCAGAAGTCTTGTAAACTCTCAGAGCTTCCAAATTTTCTTGGAACTCCAAGAAAGGGAATAGTGGAAATATAAATAGTAAAAAGGCTTCCATTCTCATTAGTTTAGTTTGCTGCTTAGTTTCCTCTTTCTGCTTCTGTTGTAGTGGATCTGGAAATAAATTTGAATGTTATAAATGAAATGACTATATATAAGAGGTAGAAAGATGATTTTAAGTGTATTTCACTTAACAGTACACAACAGAATTTTGAATAAAGTTGAATCAACTGACATTGATAAATTAAAATCTGAAGGGTGCTTAGGAAAAATCCTGTGTCCTGTTTTAAGTTACACAGTAGATTGAATTTTTAATGATTCAAGTTCAAAAATTCTATATTGTAGCATCCTATTGAGTGTATTTGAGTAAACTATAGCCATTTTAAATATCACACAATGTACTGGAAGTTTGACAAGTTTCCCCACCCCTATGATTCTTTTAGGGCTTTAAAATTTTGGTATCATATGTGCGAACATTTATTATTTTGGTTACATTGGTACATTTGACTTAACTGCATTCTTAAACATCTAAATATGACTGTTCTTCAAACATCAGTGAAATGTTTTATACTTTAACATTGATACTACCATCCTGTTTTTGTTTTCGTTTTGTTAACAGGTTGTTAAACGAGAGGACATTCAGCAATTTTTTGAAGAATTTCAATCTCGAAAGAGGAGGAGGGTAGATCAGATGCAGTACTACTGTAGCTAGACTAGATTGGAAGTCTTAAGAGACTACATATACAGCTGTCTCTGCTAAATTCTGGGGTTTCCCTCCCAATTTAAATCTAACTTCTTGTTCATCTTGATTTGTGTCCTAGAAGGCTGAGTTTATTATTTGTAGCCACATGCATACACCAATTTCCTAGTAACTATGCTGAGAAGTGAAATGATCATGGATTCACAGAATGTCATTTGTGTCAAAGAAAGGGCTGGTTAGTTTTCAGAAGATAACCTACTTAGAAACTATACTGATCGCCTCTTAAGACAGTATGAGTGACAACAATCTTTTTTACGACTTAAAGGAAAACCCTAGATAAAGGTCTTAATGAATTAGCATTCAGGGTCAAGGTACTTGTTTCTCAAAGACTTATTTGAATGCAAGATTTCATATCCGCTTGGTTTTAGAACATTCATTATGGTATATTCTGCTAGCTGTTGCTGTTGAAAAGCCAATTTGGATCATTATATGGCTTGCTGAATTAGTTGAAGTACAACTTTTAGCTAAAATTAGACATTCATGATTGTTGAATGAATATGACTGAGGCCAGAGTGTGTATTATAAACAGCGGTTAACTGGTAGGCAATGATAGTGCAGAGGCTTAGTGATATTATCACCAATATGTTTTGACTGATTGCCAGCACAGAATGTGTAAATTGCTTTTTGGTAGGTCATAATTATCAGGTTAATCTATTGATTTTTTAAGACTGAAAGGAGTATCTGAAACTGACATAATGTAATTGCAAATGTTTAGGAAGAGCAGCCTACAAAGCTATTTACCAAACTGTAAAATATGGCTGTGATCTTTTGTAATTATGTTAGAGAATACAAACCCTTAATACTGCAAAGAATGTTTAAAACATCATTTAAGTACATCTATTTTCTATTGGTTAAATTTATCACCTAACTACTAGAAATTCACAGCAATCATGCTGTATACCAATACCTCAATAAAATGGTATTTTAATTTTTAAGTTGGTGAGTGTTGTAATAGCAAAGGCTAGTTCTAAACATTTAATGCTGAAAGCATATTATGCATTTGCTCATGTAGTAGGATGTTTCGCCCGATTCCCATCGTCACAGAAAACTTTGGCTGTTCATGAGCTATGATTTTTCTCATTATATTTTAAATTAATTAAGAGTCACTGCTATAGCCATAAGATGTGGTTCTCTTGAGTGCAGTGTGGCTTTATATTGCTGTTAGAATGGTATGAAAAATAACCAACTGTACATTAGAAATAATAAGCAATTGTCTTACATAATTACAGAGACTTTTTAAAGAATGAGTGATACAGTATGGTAAGTATGCATTGAAGAAACGTTAGCAGGCAGTGTGTTTCAATTTCAGCAATCTTTGTTGAGAGCCTGCCAAGTATTGCCAAGCTGCAATTTGCTACTTGTTTTTACTCCTGACAAATATAATAGGACAGATGGAAATGAAAATCTATCCCTGCTGGAGAGAAATACCAAACAGAAATTACCCTAATAAACTTGAATTATGACTGGTTTAGGATGTTAAAGTGCCAAATGATTATCTTTTCTATTCTATCCAGTAAGGAATCTGAAAGTCCACATAAATCAACTATTAGATCTAAGCAAACTAATATAATTCAATTAAATTGATCAATTACAGATTTATTGTAACCATTTGATGTTACAAATACTGTAGGTAATCACTTTTCTAAAGAACAGATAACCTACACCAGCACATACAAAATTTTTCACGCACAAAAGTAGGAATGAAGTTCTGTCAGGTAAGTCTCTTCTCTTAGCTTTCTCAAAAGTTTTATCACTATCAATTTACTAATGATGTTGCACACAAGTTCTTCTTTCCTACCTTTGTATTTGGACACTCCTCACATTACTGTTTTGATGATAAGCTATGAGTAGAATGCAGTAATGTGGGGAAAGTTTGGTACTCTAGAGTCATCTCAAAGGCAAGCAATGCAGACTGGAGTGCCTACCATGACATACTTTGCAGTGTTTCCTACAGACTGTTTAAATCCTGGATATGCTAATTTGTTATGTCATCCTTTCCTGAGGTGAAATATAACCAGTGGTGACATAATAGTAGGACCATTCATGGGAAGGAAAATGCTTTGTTCCAAACCAGGAACAAACCATCACATTCCAGAAGTTCTGCTAAGCCATTGAGATCAGCTGCAGTTGACCAGGGACAAAAGACTGAGTAATATGTGAATTTGTGCTAAAACAAAATCCAAATATACAGAGTGATTCTACAAGGCAAGTAGGGCAAGACTGGTGTGCATCACTTTCTCCAGCAGTTCCAGCATGGCATATCCCACCCACCCGCTTACCTCTCCAAATCTTCCCAGTGCTTTCCCTTCCTTCAATTACTGCTGCCAATATCCTTAGCTCTTTTTCCCTGCCCTGTACCACTTTGTCCCAGAACAAAACCATCTGTTTTATTTCATGTATGGGCCAAAGTGTGCTTCAGTTTGGATATGGATTACTTGAAACATTTTATGCATTCATATTTATATTACCACAGTCCTATAAGTGGCTTGACTTAATGACTGGCCAGAATTCAAGTGAGCTCCATAATAAACACTTCAACAGGATACAGAATACATTTCATTAGCTTTGGTAGATCATGAGGTCTTAAGGCAATTCATTTAGTTTGAATATCAGAAAGTCACTGAAAGGCAGAGTAAGCCATTAATAGCTGCAATGTGGTATGGTTAGCTTCCTGTCATGCAGCAAGTAATACAGTCAACGCAGATGAGACAAAGAGAAAACGCCTTTAGTATCTTGCTTAAAGGTGAAATGAATGGTCTCAGTCTAGAAAACAAATCTGTAAGTATAGAATTAAAAGCAACAAAAAATACGGGACACTGAGTAAGCTTTCTTCAGAACTCAATTAACCTGAAAATTAAACAACTAGTGCAAAAGATGAAAAGTGGGCGTAAAAGAAAAATCCTAAAATTTGAGGTGAGTTTTATGAATATACCGAAAAAGTTAGATTGTCTCCTTACCTATATTTTGTGGTACACTTACCTCCATAACCTTCCCAATTATTTGAGAACACATGCTGGGATTGTCGTCATGGTCTGCTTTTTGTTTTCCTTCTACCTTTAATGTTCATTATATGGCACTTGAATTGTTTCAAATAAAGATATTGCCTACTGTAATTCAGTGTTTTATTGGTACTTTTAAAGCATGCAGGTCATGAATATTATCGTAGTGTGTTTGGGCCATTCAAATTAAAAATTCTCAAAAAGTTTCAAAAACTTAGTTTCACAAAAGCAGAACATTTGTAATGAAAAGTATTTTACACTTGTATTTTTCTAGACAAGCCATTTATTTGAAATACCAACTATATGTAGGATAAAGTCAGTGTTAACATGCTTCTCAGCAACAGTAGAAAAATAGAACCAGTGAAAACCTTTTTACAATTATAATGGTACTCAAAAGAGAAATGTATTCTTTTACAATGCATCACACAAGACTAGAATTCAATTCTAGGCGGTACCTAAATAAAAATTCTATTTTTTCTTAAAAATAATATGTACAATTGAAGCGTAAACAAATTTTACAAAGTACTGGTTATGCAGGTTGTAGAAAAAACACTTGCATAGGACATGAAGTTGGTTTAAGAAAATTTCTGAGCCTTTAGCATTGAAGGCACTTTTTATACCAGTAACAGCACAAGAATTTTATCATGGACACTTAACATCTTTCAGAAATACAAGTATAGAAACAGATTGGTTTTTAATCCTTCAGCTTTCCCCAACATTCCACAAATATCCATCCACCATATAAACAAGCACACAGTCATTGGAAGTAACTAGAGTACGAGTGGTATCTTCGGACCTTTTCAAAATAACACACAACAGATGGAAATGGTTTATAATATTTCAAGGTTAAAAACAAAAGTATTGAAGGAGAAGATACTAGCCCTTTTCCATTCCTTAACAGGCAGAAAAAGACTGAAGACAAGTTCAAATACAAGATATACTAAATGGCTAGCTGGGCAATTTTGCTTTAAGTTTGCAGGACTACAAGAAACAGCTTTGTTAGTATTGCAAAAAAAAAATATTTGTAAACACATTGGGCGAATGTCAAAATGCCTTGTGTGGCACTTCCCTCTATAGTAGCAGCCCTTTGTCTTCTGAAAAATGCAGCTGACCACACTACTGAAGCAGCATCAGTTCCTTGTGCCTATGAAAGATCTAAAAATTCTCAAAATATTGTACATGCATGGAAATAGATCCCAGCTACAGTTTAAAACCCCTTTTTCCTTTGTAGGGTGCAGTCAAATCAGATTTGGTACTGTTACAATAAGATTAGCAATAATCTGAAGCTATTTTATGTTAGTTCAGTAACTATCTGCCACGTAATTACAGAATACTTGGGACTTCTTAACAAATTTATTAAATTTATTTGCCACCCATCTCAAATCCAAATGACTGGGTGGATTTGTTCCAATATTTCATTAAGATTTTTTTAATTGCTTAAAACTTTGAAAAATGGTACATAATCATTTATTACAATAATGTGGAAGAGCTGAGATTGATTGTGCATTCTGCATTTTGAAGATAAAAGCTTTAAATACATTTCATAGTAAATTGAATGTAAAAACAATTTCAATTATGACACAAATTCTTTTATTAATTTGTTGTTAGGCAAAATTGGGGGGGGAACCTTGCATTCCTCTGATTGACTGGGTCACAGATATTTTTTAAAAATGCTCCATTTAATGTTCCATTTATATATGGCCCAGAGGAAAAGGCAATAAGCCAGAATTCTGCAGCCTCTCTAAACTCTAGGTCTACTCAAATGGGAATATTTAGGCTTAGGTTGTTAAAGTGGTACAACAGTCCTTAGGTCTGCTACAGAATTACCTTCATCTAAAACTCTGCTGTCAAATGATAGCTTACTTCACTTATGGAGTGTATGTTTTTATGCTTCTCATAAGCTATTCCACAGTAAAAAAAAAAGTGTAAAATGAATTATCTGAATCAATTCAATAGCTACTAATGAGACTGAAAATTTGTGCCTTGAGTTTCTCATCCATACATCCTATCACATTTCACTAGTAAATTGGCTTTGGGTAGAGTTGGAAAAAACCTACTTGAAATAGAATATTAACATCTAAAATAGACTCTTCTGTAGTTTGTTTTGGGAGTGTACACTAATCCAGGAAACTATCAGAAGAGCCCTATCTGTGATCTTTACAAGACAAAGCCAATATACATAGAAAGATTGAGTTTCATGTTAGAAAAAGGAAAGATTTTCAGAAATAACAGATTTGGTGTGTGTGTGGGAGAGGGAGAGGGAGAGAGAGAGATTCTACTGAAGATAAAACAATGGAATACTATTTTTATCAGTGCCCAAATTGAAGCAAAGCATCGTTCTTGAAACAAGTTTGACAGAAAACATTTTTAAATTCTAGATCATTAAGATGCTTGACAAGTGACAATAAGTGATTATCTTATCCTCACAGTGCTGTCTTATTACCGAATCAACTTTTCACAGAATATATTTTTTTCAGTTCACAAAGATGTAACACAATGCTTTAAATTAATGTAGTGTAAACTATCTGGACAAGGTATTGATTCTCATTCCTTTTTAACAGTGTTCCCCCTTAAAGGGTCAGGACTGGGAACTAAAAGATTAGTGGGGACTTTAAAAAAGAGCTCAGAAAATAATTAAAAACACTTAAAACAAAATGTACATTTCAACAGTCTCAAGTACAGTATTTAAAAATAGATTTAAGGTTAGCTAACAATGTTAAAAAAGGTTCAATGTTGCTAAGGTTCAAGTGATGGAAGAGCTGTATTTTAGAATTAACCACCATATCAAGTCAAGCCTTCGCTAGGTATTACCACACAGTGGTACTGAATTTTTTCCAGTCCATGCAAGAGAAATACGTGGCAAGTACCTGAAACAACTGACTGCTGAAATGGCCATTCTTAGTGGCAATAATCTATCCGCCCAGCATCTCTATGTTCATAAAACCCAAAAGAACCTCCCTTCCAATATGGTTTAACCAACTTCAACAAGCTCCAAACTATTCAAGAGAGGAATGAAGAAATTAAGTGCTAAACTGTTTATAGCTCGTTAAGTTGTAACCATCTTCAAATATGCTTTCTGTCCACAAAACAAAGTATATATAACATTACTAAAACTGCAGCCCTTGATTTCTTCAGAGGCAGAAAAAAGGCAGTAAGCATTCCTCTTGACTTCTCCACAGAGGAGGGCTGTTCTACCAAAATGTAGCATTAACACCCATGTCAAATGCTAAACAATTCTTTTCTCACCGCCTTGTGCTTACCATCTATGTGTCTTTCTAAAATGAAGAATCAGAAAAGCACGTCTACAGAACTGTCACAAATTTGAAGCACTCGTCGCACTGTAACCAAAGGGCTTAGAAAGTGTTTCTTCAAAGTTTTCATGTTCCAAAAGGAAAAGAATATTTTCAGAAATCATAACAGACTTGTACTCCTCACTTTCAAAGAAAATCCTGGCCACAGACATTACTGAGCACTTGCTACATCAGCAGCCTGAGACTTGGTAAACAGAGCATACACATTAGACTGGATTCTTGTATTAGTGGTAAAGCAGAAAGGTTGCAAACCTAACCAGAGCAGTTTTGTAAGTGTGCTGTTCTTTGGAATTCCTATTGTTATTAAAAAATAAAGACAGATATTTTCACCATCTTGTAAGAAAATACATCTTAAGTATGCAAGTATGCAGCCTAATGCACACTGAATACCGGGAAATGATTTCTTTAAAAAAAAAAAGACACTCAAAATAGTATGAACGTACAGTCCTATAAAATATAACAGAAGTTTAACATACCAATATAAAAATTAATAAAATTAATGTACAGGTGCAAAAGGCTACCTTTTATTTTTCCTTTTTTAAAGGTGCCAGTTAAAATATATTTTTGAGAATTTTGCAAAATCTGTTGAAAACAAAAACCCTGAAGCAGCATTCCAAATAAACTTGGGAGCATGCCATTTCTTAATGAAGCCATGTATATACAAAAATGATAATTAAAAAAATGATATAGCGGCTGGCATTGGAAAAAACTGGCCTGAGAAAATTTCAGGCCAGGGATTTCAAAGACTGATCTTTCACAAGTCTTAGGCACAGAGAAGAAGTGGCGGTGGAGCGTTTTCAGAGGGCAGATTTTTTGTATAGGAAGTCGGGAGACTTCCTTCCTCTACTTACAACCTCTTCTCTTTCCAAATCTACATTTCTCTGGACTTCACTCTCCAGAGGCTCAGTGACTACCAGTCTCCTGCTAGATGGTTCATCGTGGATTTCTTCCCTGTAGGAAGGCAGGGAAGGTCGACTAGAGGTTAGGCCATACGTTAAATCCGTTTCCATTTTTGTTCGTCCCCTTGCATGAATTGATACATTCCCAGGGTTCTCCTGGGCAGCCAAAGCCAAGTCCAACCTCTGGGGAGGTTGTTCTAAGACATTGAGGTGTATTGTTTCATTCTTTTGTCTGTGTGAATGCCCTTCTTGAGAAAGTGCATAGTCTCTCCTAGAATCTTCTAGTTTTTTAGGAGAGATGTGATTAGGTAACTGAGTGGTTTTTAAGCTGCTGGGCGATGCTTTATTGTGGCTATATAAATCTGGGCCAAAATAGATACCTTGGGAAGGTGAAGGGGTGTGCCTGGTAAGGGAAGGAGTAGAAGGCCTGCATGCAGCATTTGAGAAATCATAGAAATCAGGATATTCCTGCTGATTCTCTCTAGGATCTAGTTTTTGCTCAGCTGAATGTTTCTTCCGTGAACTATGTATGTGCCTTGTCTGAATGCATGAAATATGCTGAGGTGGTCCTGGTGTAACTTCCAGAACAGGCTCTGTGTCCACTGTAAACTCTGGCAGCCTCCTGTCCTTCAGAGATATAGTTGACACGCCCATTGCAATATCTGGCATCAGCTCATTGAGAACAGGTTGAATACCCTGAAAAAGAGAAAACCAATTACAACTTGTGCTTGTCATCTAGCTGTCCCAGGACGACTTTGCCCTACAAAAGTCCAACATTAGGCAGCTAGGAATCTGACATTCAACTTGCCCTGTTTTATACATCATATTGTATTTGCTCAGTAGAAAAACTTGAGTGCTGTTTCAAAGCTACCGTAATAAGAAATAATTATTCATAAACTATGTAGTAGTATTTTATACTGATGCTTCTATGAGAAGTTAGCTTCTGAAATCAAAGGCTCTGATTTGAGCACAAAGAATTGAGGCTTTCTAAGCAAACTAGTTAAAAATTAAAACATGACCACAAGCATAGTCATGTTAATGTAGAAAAGTGAGATAGCCCAAAATCTTACCAAAAGCAGAAATTTTCATTTACTGCAATTTGGCAATGTAATTTTAAAAAAAAACAACTTATGTTACAAAAAACTGCAGTGTATCCAGGATAATATAGTCCTATGTGCAGGCCTGTCAATTTTGTGTGTTTCCTGTAGAGATGCATTTTGGATTGCTTATTAATAGGAAGCTCCTACTGAATTCATTAATTCAATAGGCAGATTCCAAGAAGTAATAACTGCACATAGAATGCTTTAATTATGATTTGTTGATAATACAGGTAACACTGGTCAGCAACAATTTTATCAGAGAGATTGGAATAGGTGTTCTAAGCAGGCTTTTTAAAAAAATGAAATCAGATTTTTTTCCTAACATTTCACTTTCGCTTGTGACTCTATCTTTATTATTATTCATGTTCAAATAATGATATTATGCTAGCGTATTTCAACTATTGTTAACAATCATTTGTAACCTAATTATTACAATTATTAGTAGATAAATAGGTACCACTTTGGTTGGAAGGCTTTTATTGTTTACAGATTATGCTCTGTAACAGGAACCATGCCATTTTATATATTTATAACATAAGATTAAAGTATATTTAATATATTATATATTAACTTTTTAACATACACATATGTGGATGTGTGTGTTTGTATGTGTTATATTATTATGCATTATGAAAGTTATATTATAGCATATACCATAGATTACCTTTTTAACTTTCAATAATGTAAACCTAACTTTTAATTCTGTTTTTAACTGTTCTTATTTATGTTTTTATATTTTGTGACATGTTTTTATGATAAGCTACCCAGAGTCGCTTAATTGAAGTGGGCAGTATAAATATGTGACAAATAAAATACATAAATATTTATACATTGAATGGCGGCTACCTTATAAAATTGTTTCATCAGCTGTTGGTTGAAAATGGGTAACAGGTTTTGTTTTGTTTTTCAAAAAATAAAGCATACATTTTCTTCAAGCCTACTACCTTGATAAAAACACGGAAGAACCAAAATTAGTATCTTATGCTTAAACTAACTTAAAAGCAAAGGTGTAAGAGAAAACTCTTCACAGAAAATTGGGATGCAATCTATAGGAAAGGATTTAATAAATGAGTAAAAATCCCCAGCTACTATGTTCACTTATTCTGGTTTACCATTTTTTTACCTCTTGATATGTTCCTTGGTGGCCTTTGGAGGAAAATGAATTGGTGAGCAAGAACTTGGTTTTCTGCCCATTGTGTTAGCTTCTCCTCCTGCTTCATTTAAACCTTCACTGGACTGCCTCTTCTACATACCATGCAAATATTTGCTTTATTTTTTGTACATTAATGCTACCTAGCAATCTTGGCATCTTCATTGGCAAGCGCTTGAGTCAATTGATTAAACCCATCTGCTTTGTCACATAAATCTATCTATTAGGAGGGCTTGTTAGAGTTATTTGTTATCAACTTAGACCATAGGGAAATTATACAACAGTGTATGATCTCTTGTAGATTCAATGCCACAGTGCTTGATCACAATCAACGTTTCCAAAATGAAGCCTGCTCCACTTTCAACAGCTATAATGGTAAACTTAAAACGCCGAGTCTTATTCACAGCACCTTGCAGTAGTAAATTAATACTGATATATTTATTTATCCACTTTATATAGCCATTCATTTCTTATTGATTGATTGATTGATTGAATTTATATTACCGCCTATTCGCACATGGAGAGTCAAGGAGGCTTACAGAATATAAAATTTCATATAAAAACAATAAAACTAATAAAACAAGAGTCATATAATAAATTAATATAATAAAATCACCCCCCACCACGGCGACAGCACCTCACACGAGCCATTTAATGGGCTTCATTCTGCTCTGGGTTCCCCAGGCCTGATGGCAGAACCAGGTCTTCAGCGCCTTCCGGAAGAGTGCTAGAGTGGGGGCCATTCTAATCCCTGGGAGGGGATGATGTTCCAGAGAGAGAGAGCCACCACGGAGAAGGCCCTTCTTCTGGGTCCCACCAGGTGTATCTCCCTAGGGCAGTGATGGCGAACCTTTTTTGGTCCGCGTGCCAAAAGGGTGTGTGTGTGCGCGCACTAGCGTGCGCGTGTGCCCACACCCATTCCCTCCACCCACGCATGCACACCACCTCTCTCTGCTGACTTCCGGTTTGCCCATTGGGCTGTTTTTCGCACTCCGGGGCTTCAGGAAGCTTCCCTGAAGCCTCCGGAGTGCAAAAAACAGCCCAACGGCAAACCGGAAGTGCGTTTTTCCGAACTTCCGGTTTGCCATTGGGCCATTTTTTGCACTCCGGGGCTTCAGGAAGCTTCCCTGAAGCCTCCGGAGGGCAAAATGGCCTTCCCCAAGGCCGAAAATCAGCTGGCCAGTGCGCACATGCGCGCTGGAGCTGACATAGGGCAACGCCTCGCATGCCCTCTGATATGGCTCCGCGTGCCATAGGTTCGCCATCACTGCCCTAGGGGATGGGACCCGCAACATTCCCTGCCTCTCTTTATGACTCTGGGCAACTTACAAACAGATAAAAAATATATACAACTTAATAAGACCCCTTAAATTTAAAAAAGGTATTGTGTGCATAAAATAAAAAGACACTCTTACCATTTGCTTTTCAGCAGCCACCACAGCTGCTGCAGCTGCAACTGTCTGTCTTCCTAGTCCTGCGGTGTTAGTGCAATCTGGAGGTGTGCCTTTCACACTGGAGAAATAATTGGGTAGGGCAGCTTTGGGGGCTGTTCTGGCATGGAAGAGTGAATGGTTACATGGGTAAGAAAAAGAACGGGAGGGGTGCTGGCTCTGGGCTCTTTGCTTCCATCCAACTTTGAACTGACTGTGAACTGGAGTCGCTGGTGGATGGTAAGGAGGGGGAGGAGGAGGGAGTGGTGGGTGGAAGGCCACAAAAGAGTCTAGGTCTGTAAACACTGTTTCTGCAGTGGGCGTGCTGTTCACACGACATCGGCCTGACTGTCTCAGGGTCAGAAGTGGGCTTTCGTCTCCAAAGTGCTCGTCGGGGAAGAACTTGTGAGGATTCTGCATCAGAAAGACAGAACAAGAAATGCAACATGTCTATGGAGGTTCTCAGTCATCCAGGTCATGGTTGTCCCAAAGGTGTTTTTTCTGAAGAAGCTTCTTGGATGAGAAGTGAAACGTCTTCAAAGAAAACCCAGAAAGTCCAATTGCTTCTTGAAAAAGCACCTTTGGGACAAGAAATGCAACACTTCTACTAAAACAGAAATGGTCGGTTGTACTTTTTCCTCCATGCCAACAATATGGAAACACGGTAGGTTTGCATTACAATGACTTTGCCTGGGCAAAACAAACACAACATGCCAGCACAATGGGATCTATATACGTATCTAATTACAGAGCCTATGTGGGCCAAATACAGTAACTCTTCCTGTTCCATCTTAAGCATAAAACTACATAAATTCTCATCCTGTAGATCACCATAGGGTGGGGCTCTGTATAGGCTTTAGTCTAAGGTTCTTAGCATCTTTTTATCAGCATATTTGAATCAAAAGCTTTAGATGGCTGTAATTTTTTATTAAGCATTCTCATCCTTATGCATGGAAGATAACTCACATTCAGAATGGAGCAGCATAAAGGAGCAACGGGAATACTTTCTTGTTCATCAGTTAGAAACAAATTAATTTGAGCTATTCTTTTTTTTTCATTACAATATGTAACTGCAACGTTCCCTTTAAGTTTCCTCCGGCAATGAATGTACTCACTTCTTCAACACTTTTGCACATGCTAGTTACTTCTGACTTTGAATGCACACAGGTTCTAAGACACTTTAAAAAAAGAACCAGACCAGCCTGCTTGCATGCTGCCTTCATCGCTTCATACCTGCAGCAACTCAGCAGCAGAATCAGAAAGTCCAAACTCCCTCAATACACGGATCTGAATCTCATAACTGACTGTGGCTCCTTCGCCACAGTTCAGAGCATAAGCTCGCTGAACTTGCTCAGTATGGCGGAGCTCCTGAAGCCGTCTGACCATTTCTTTAACAACAGAGAGACGAGGAACTGAGAAAAAAAAACAAACAGAAAACAATCCGAATTGAAATTAGTCCTGCATCCTTGTAATAGCAATAGCAATAGCACTTAGACTTATATACCGCTTCACAGTGCTTTACAGCCCTCTCTAAGCGGTTCACAGAGTCAGCATATTGCCCCCAACAATCTGGGTCCTCATTTTACCCACCTCGGAAGGATGGAAGGCTGAGTCAACCTTGAGCCTGGTGAGATTTGAACCGCTGAACTGCTGAACAGTCAGCTGAAGTAGCCTGCAGTACTGCACTCTAACCACTGCGCCACCTCGGCTCTAATGAGCTTCAACAGAGCCCAAGTTTAGCAAGGTAGATATTTACACTTAAGAAAGAACTTATCCAAAAGCAATTGATCGGAAAGACATGTGTCAGCAAGATCAAGGCAATAATGACTCGAGCTACAAAGTTGGACAGAGGACAGAACAGATGAATTTCCTTCATTTCCATCTTATAGTGAACCCACTGAAAACTTTACCATTTGGAACAGTTTTCCCTCCTGAATTCAGTAGAGGCACCTGAAGGCAGGACAAGAAGCAATGGGTGGAAACTAATCAAGGAGAGAAGCAACTTAGAACTAAGGAGAAATTTCCTGACAGAACAATTAATCAGTGGAATGACTTGCCTCCAGAAGTTGTGAATGCTCCAACACTGGAAGTTTTTAAGAAGAGATTGGACAACAATTCAGGGGGGTTGGACCAGAAGACCTCCTAGGCCCCTTCCAACTCTGTTATTCTGTTATCTTTCCTGGATGTTCTTTATGCAAAAATGGACCATCAACACTTCCCATCCTGCCAAGTATTTCCAAATTTGCTCTATGGGTTGGGAGGCACTCTGCAGCACACGTGGCAATCCTATCTAATGCTATGCAATCTAACTGCCGGTACAACTAAGAAGGTCTAACTCCTTTTACAGTATTTCCCCACTAATATTTTCCAATAAATATCTTCATTCTGAGCATACTCTACCTCTTTCCATTAGTTTAGCCAATATGAATAACAGAATAAAAGATTTGGAAGGGACCTTGGAGGTCTTCTGGTCCAACCCCTTGCTCAGATAGGAAACTCTATACCATTTCAGACAAATGGTTGTCCAATCTCCTTAAAAACTTCCGGTGTTGGTGAATCCACAACTTCTGGAGGAAAGTCATCCACTGATTAATTATTCTAACTGTCAGAAAAATTCTCCTTAGTTTTAGGTTGATTCTCATCTTGATTAGTTTCCATCCATTGCTTCTTGTCCTGCCTTCAGGTGCTTTGGAGAATAGGTGGACCCCCTCCTCCTTGTGGCAACCCCTCAGATACTGGAACATGCTACCATGTTATCCCTAGTCCTTCTTTCCATTAAATTAGACCATGAAATATGGTCCCTGTTCCTCCTGTTTTGCTCCTTCCAGAAGTACATTCTCTCTTTCAGCAACTGCCATGGCTAACATCAGCTTCAACTGTGAAATGTTTTTGCTTAATGTACCACTTCCAAAGCCTTGCTGAAATCATACAAATTTGTTTACTGCCTACAGCATTCATGTAGACTTTCAGGATCTTTTCAACCATTTTCCTAGAAAATAAAAGGTAAGGTTTTCCTGGAAAGGTTAAAAAAAACCCTATGTATGCTTTTTGAAAATTTATTTCAACTTTTTCATGTTGAAAAACAGAATGCAGAATAGGAAACGACACAATGCAAGAGCACTGTATTGCTCAGGAAAAAAACACATCAGAAAACAAAATTCCACACTTCTGAGCAGTTTTTCAATATATTTAGATTAATATTTTGACAAATTTCTAAGCACAAGATGTTGTGCATACTGAAGCATCTGTTTTATATGCTATTAGAATCTCATTCCAAATGAATTAGTACTATATGAAGTGGGCAATTCCCAGCCTTTAAAAATCCCACATTATGAAAATTGAAGTGCAAGTATAAAAGCTAATATGACTATTCCTAAATACTTGGTTGGTCATTGAGTGTAAATATAATTTTCTATTACTAAATAATGAACAGGAAAAAAGTTTCCAGCTGAAAATGAGATCATCAATAGCATCATTTGATTTTGTCCCTTAAATACATTGTAAGGTAATTTTTAACAGGGTTTTGTTGCAGCTCCCAAATCTGTCTCTTATTTAATTTCCAGAAGTTCCCTCTTTGATTGCATATATTTTTTTTGTGGTCATTTTGAATCGGGAAATAAATGAAAACTGCCATGTAAGAAAAACAAGCTTTCTAAAGTTTTTTTTAAAAAGGATCCAACTTCCCCCACCCCCCAAAGGAAAAAAAAAAAACCCTTCCGAAATATCCCAGCTTCATTCATCTTCATGAATCAACGTTGACCACTGTGGCCTTTTCTTCCCCAAAGCTTTCAAAGTCACCCGAACACCAATTTATTTGTCCTTACAAGTGCTATCATCCAGACTATACAGCTTGGCTCAGTGTCTTCAATGATTCCGGTCACTGATCGAGGCTGATCATCATCAGCTGATAAGCATAAAATCCTGTACCAAATACCAAACTATCCAGTGACTGGAATTAATTTCAAGGGTTGACCCTTTGTGTTCAACAACAATTTTCTTGATCATAACCCCAAAATAACTGTAGCAGCTATGCAGCTCAGCTTTTATTATGTTACGCACAACTCCCAAGGATTTTTCTGCACGAGGAGGAACACAGGTTATAAAAAGCAAGTTTTCTAGCCAAATCTGGGCATCCCGTTTTCTTTTTTCTTACCCCTGATGGATTGTTGTGAGTAGCAAAGCAAGGAACAGGACCAGATACCTGTACTTTCAACAAAATACTGGCAGCTGACAAAAAAGCTAATTCTTCAGCGCTGGCACCAGACTTGTCCCCCTGAAATTCACTTTTGGCAGCTCATTTAAGCTTAGTTCTTGGATTAGCTTCAATGAAGGTCAGCATTTGGAGGGCTGCTTTATAAAAGTCTTCCTCTTATACATAAACTTTAAATGAAGAATGCCCATAAGAATTTCTGGCATCACAAGAACTTTTGAACACCGTCCACTATTCATGCCTGTTCTGATACACATTCTGTACGCCAAACTTGACGCGACCATGCCTTCATCTTGTTTTATATCTACAATCTCTGTGGTACTTCTTAATACGAATATATTATGTCAAACATAAAAATCCACCACATTCTTTTTTGATTATGCAGAAATGTATGTATTTTTAAAGTGAGTCTTACGTTAATCAAAAATACCAAACTAATATGAATCTATGTATTATGCAAGCACACATCATGGATGAACTAATACGTTTTATTTCTGTCTACACTTACAGAAATGGGGAAAAGGGAGAAATGTTTAACATATTCACAGTGGACCCAGCTGGCACAGGACAAAATTCCCACTTTTTTTTTTCTTTTTTCTTTTGCTTTGCAGTGAAGAGATCTAGAAATGCCCTGTTAAAAATTATCAGCGTATTATGACTCTATATTAATGATCATACTCTTGTCCTCCTGTTTTTATTTTTTCATGAAACTCTGGTATTTCAGTGTTAAAGAATTTCACAACCAAGAACGATGTATTTATGAATTGGCTTAGAAACATACCTGGAATTTCATTGGCTACAACTGAAGGAGGACTGGACTGATTACTGGTCATTTGCTGGTGATTTATCATATGACAACACTGTGGAACAGCATTGTTAACCATATATAGGGTATCTGGTACATTGGACATTCTAACCATCCGTAAACGGACCAGGTCCGTCTGCTCCACCATCATCTCATCCAGAAGTGACTGAAACAACAAAGGTAAAAGAAATGTTTTGCTCTAATGTACCGAAATAAAAAGGGAGTAAATACAGGTAGTCCTCGACTAACGACCACAACTGAGCCCAGAATTTCTGTTGCGAAGTGAATTTTGGCCCATTTTACGACCTTTCTTGCCACAGCTGTTAAGTGAATCACTGCAGTTGATAAGGTAGTAACCCGGTTGTTAAGTAAATCTGGCTTCCCCATTGACTTTGCTTGTCACAAAAGGGGATCACATGATCCAGGGACATTGCAATTGTCATAAATACGAGCCATTTGCCAAGTATCCGAATTCTGATCACGTTACCACGGGGATGCTGCAACCGTCATGTGTGTGAAAAAGGGTCATAAGTCACTTTTTTCAGTGCTGTTGTAACTTTGGACGGACACAAAACGAACTGTTGTAAGTCGAGGACTATCTGTACTAGATACAGCCTTTTTTTTTTAAAATGACCATATAACGGTAGATAAGAATAGATAATAGAATCTTACTTTTTCAGGAAATAAAGTTTTCTTTCCTTTACATATAATTTTATACATTCTTTCTGTACATGGGTATGGGGTGAATAGGAAGGTGCATGCTCAGAGAGAAAACTCAAAGAGATGAGAAGAGATTAAATCAATCTTTCAAATGTGTTCAGCAGGTAGAGTAATTGCATGGAAGAAAGGATCTGAAATCCTGTTCTTTTGGAGACACCAAAGGAGATGGAAGCTTGTCTACCCTCTAATTCAGGGGTGTCAAACTCAAGGCTCGCTGGCCGGATCCGGCCCGTGAGGTGCTTAGATGTGGCCCGCAGGGCCGGCCTGGAAACAGCAAAGGACCAGCCCGCAGTGCCTCTGCTAGCGAAAATGGAACTTGGGGGGCCGTATGCAGGCCCCTCGTACCCCATTTTTGGGCTGGACAGTTTCCTGAAGCCCTCTGCCAGTGAAAACGGAGCTCGGGTGGTGGTGCCCCCCCCCCCAAGCTCCATTTTCACTGGCAGAGGGCTATCAAAACAAATTAAAAACAAAACAAAAGGAGAAATGTTTCCCCTTTTGCATTTGAGCATGCAAGAAGGGACAGAAAAGGAGAAAGGGAAAGAGGAAAGACGAAGAAAAAGAAGGCAAGATGGGAAGAGAGCAAGGAAGGAAAACTAAGGAAAAAGGGGAAGAAAGAAGAAAGGAAAAAGAAGAGGGAAAGAAAAAGAAGAAAAGGAAGGAAGGAAGGAAGGAAGGAAGGAAGGAAGGAAGGAAGGAAGGAAGGAAGGAAGGAAGGAAGGAAGGAAGGAAGGAAGGAAGGAAGGAGATTATAATGAGAGTGAGGGAGGGGCTCAGGGAATCCTGCCTCAGCACTTGGCCACCACAGGCGCCCCCAACACAAGTCCCATGTCACCAGCACCCCGGCCACACACATACCCGGCCCTCTGAGGTCAAACACAACCCTGATGCAGCCCTCAATGAAATCGAGTTTGACACCCCTGATCTAATTTATCAGATAGTCATATACTGCAAAGAATCCTTAGTGAATCCAGGATGAGAACCTGGAAAAAGGATGACTTAGCATTCAGAAATATTGATGTCTGTCTGCAGAGGTCTGTTATAGGTTTCAAAGTCATCTTAAGCACTTTTGCACTTCAAACTCATAATACTTTTTAAATATCATTCTGAATATAGAACGTCCTTGGTCAGATGACATGGTTACATGGCAGGCTGGGTAACTGCAAGCTATTTATTAGATGGATGGCAGCATTAATACATCATTTTACCTTAGCCTCCTCCACATATGGTGAGAACAGCCTCGGCCTCACATAAATTCCGGCATTTTTTTGTCGCAGCCACACATTTGACTTTCCACCTTCTGCTGTTGGCAGCATGTCTGAAGGAGGTGTACTAATGAGACCTCTCTTCATCTTTAAAAGAAAACATCACACCAGAAAGGTAACAATTATTTTTAAGTATAAAACAGCAAACCATGTACTGTATAACCTGATGAGAGTCACCAGTAAAGAATAACTGAACTGTACCCATACCAAAAAAAAAAAAAAAAACCACAACTGACTGAAGAATCAGAGCAAGTACCCCCAAACCTTCCAAAACCACAATAAATTTTATATAATGATGACCTAAATCAGGGGCGAGAGATCTGTTCTTTGGTGGTGATTTGGTGATCTGTTGGATATCACCAAAGAAACAAGCCCCTGAACCTGATTGGAACTCTTCCTGGCCCAATTTTTTCTGCACTTTTCTCATGGACAGCAGCATAAAAAGCTGAAGGAGGATTCAAAGGAAACTTTTAAAATATACTTACCGAATCTGTCAGTACTTCACTGTTCATAGGCAGGATGTGCTCAGTGCGGACGAACGGTAAGAGAGGGGAAAGTATTTCTTTTAATTCCTCAATATCAAGATCTCGCCTCTTTACACCACGTTTGTTCACACTATGAGCTGTGCCACTCAGTAAATTGGGTTCTGGCAAATTAAATAAGTTGTTTTACTCATGTGTTCTAATTTTTAAAAAAAATTGATTAAAGACATATTTATTCTAAAGTTTTGTTATTTCTTACTTATGAACATTACTTATATAAAAATCAGGTC
Source organism: Thermophis baileyi (assembly GCA_003457575.1). Taxonomy (NCBI): domain Eukaryota; kingdom Metazoa; phylum Chordata; class Lepidosauria; order Squamata; family Dipsadidae; genus Thermophis; species Thermophis baileyi. The sequence continues at coordinate 373,362 of QLTV01002564.1, forward strand.
TCGGACCAGCTAACCGTAAAATTAACCCAAATAAAAGAACTTCTAAATTTATTTATTTTTTAAAGTTTTTTTTAAATGGCTTTAGTTCTTTTATTTGGGTTAATTTTTTACTGTAAGCTGATCTGAGACCTATTGTCATATAAGTAACATTACTGTTACTTACATATAAGCATGTATTAAAGAACCGTGGTGGCACAGTGGTTAGAATGCATTACTGCAAGCTAACTCACTGTTCACTTCAGGAGTTCAATTCTGACCGGCTCAAGGTTGACTCAGCCTTCCATCCTTCCGAGGTCGGTAAAATGAGGACCCCGACTGTTGGGGACAATATGCTGACTCTGTAAACTGCTTAGAGACAGCTGGAAAGCACTATGAAGTGGTATATAAGTCTAAGTGCTATTGCTATTTTCCCTAAAATAGAGATGTTAGAAGCTAACACTGAGGTAAACACGGGGGCAAGAATTCTCTAGCTTTTTGCCCTTCGATTTTTGGGACAGTATTGTTTTCCTTTTATTTGTAAACCTTTATTAAGCTTATCTTAATGTTCATCATACAGTTTTTCTGACTTCTGTATGGGTGGAAGGGACTCTGCTGACCAGAAAAGAGAGATTGGGAGGCCCCTGCTCATTTATACTTTATTTAGGATTTTAATGTCATGGCATCTTAGAATTGCCTTCTCATCACTGCAATATACTTTCAAAGCTGACACCAACCAGAACACCGAACAACTCAAAGAAGCAGTGCAAGACTGGAAGATGTGGAGAACCAGGCCCATAGAATTTCCAAGAGTCGGACATGACTGAATGGATAACATCATCATCCCTGCAATATATACACCACCAGTCAAATATATGGACTACATTTAAATGTGGTGGCTCGGTAAACTGGACTATCAGGGATGTACTGAGGTTGTTCCTTCAATATTCTGATTTAAAGAAAAAGCATGGTACAGGTAGTCCTCGACTTAAAACTGGTCGTTTAAACGTTATGACATAATTGAAAAAAGTTACTTACGACCTGTCCTCTTTTGCCATTTTATGGCAAAAAACCACCAATTAGATAAAATGGATTCACACCAGTGGTGAAATCCAAATTTTTTTACTACTGGTTCTGTGAGCGTGGCTTGGTGGGCGTGGTGTGGCTTGGTGGGCGTGGCTTGGTGCGCGTTGCAGGGGAAGGATACTGAAAAATCTCGAGTCCCTCCCCACTCGAGGGGGAAGGATACTGCAAAATCTCCATTCCCACCCCACTCCAGGGGAAGGATACTGATTTCTTCCCCACTCCAGGGGAAGGTTACTGCAAAATCCCCATTTCCTCCCCACTCCAGGGGAAGGTTGCTGCAAAATCCCCATTTCCTCCCAATCAGCTTGGACTCGGGAGGAAGAGAATAGATGGGGGCAGGGCCAGACAGAGGTGGTATTTACCGGTTCTCCGAACTACTCAAAATTTTTGCTACCGGTTCTCCGAACTACTCAAAATTTCTGCTACCAGTTCTCCAGAACCTGCTGGATTTCACCCGATTCACACTTATGAACATATAGTTCGCTTAATGAACACATGGTTTGCTTAACAACTTCTGTGACCTGCTTAATGATGATCATACAAACAGTTATAAAATTGAGTCCATTCAGATGGTACCTCGACTTTATGATCACAGCGACTTATGACCAAAATTGCAGTCCCAACTGTGGTGGTAAATTGCGCACCACCTGTACACACATTTATTAGCTAGTTAAACTCTGTTGGTGCAAAACACACACATACACAGCATACACAGATGAATATATAAGGAATTTCAGAGTTGCAGTGGATAACTGCAACATACATCAATGTGCCAAAAGGCCTAGCTAATTTCTGCTGCTATTATAGACAGGGCTGCCCCCGAGCAATGGTGATGTCACCAGCAAATCCTTTCACCACGGAAATATTAGTATTATTATAGACAAAAGTGGATAGAATGAATGAATGAATGAATGAATGAATGAATAAGTTAGCTTCATAAGCACTGTATTTCATACTAAAAAGCATGTTTCAGTCAGCATTTAAAGATTAAATATGAGAATTTCCTTATTAACAGTGAAACATAGTATCTATTAAACACCTACCTCGATCTGCAATTCTTTTTATTAATTGATGTTCACCCCATTTCACAAGGTATTTCAAGATATCTTGCTCACTCGCCTATTGAAGAGGGATTTAAAACAAAGCATAAAAACACATAGTCTTAGGCACACAGCACCATCAAATTAAATTTTAGGCCCAAAGTGCTTATTCTAATGAAGTTTAGATTAATAATAAATTACAGCTAATTAAGCTCCTTAATGGCAAAGATTTGTAACACAATATGCTACTGTTGCTCATTGCATTTCAGTCAAACACCTACAGTTTTTATTACTAGCACTTCTAATTCTACAAAGGAACTTTGTTAAAAGTATTCTACTTTTCATTACGTGTGTGTGTGTGTGTGTGTGTGTGTGTGTGTGTGTGTGTGTGTGTGTGTGTAAATTTTCATTCTCTTTCAATCAATAAACCTGGGGGTGTCTTTGAGACCTAGTTGTTGCACAAAAGTGTAATAATGTGTATCTGGACATTGTTTGCTGCTGTTGCAATGTTTTTTTTGGGGGGGATGTGTTGCATCTTCTTGTATTTTGTTCTGTAAAATGCTAGTGTTTTTAATTCTTTTTAAGCACTCAAAGTACTTTGATGAGTGAAATATAAAGAAGAGACAAAGCTGTAACAGCCCCACTCTTGAAATGAAATTGTGCTTCTTGCATTGCATTGCATAAGAACTGAAAAGTACATTGAAGAGTCACTAAGAATTGGCAGAAGTGCTGGAGTAAGGCAGCATGTAAGTGTAAATATGTTGTTGTTGTTGGAGTAAGGCAGCATGTAAGTGTAAATACATTGTTGTTGTTGTTGTTGTTGTTATTATTTCAATAGGACACCAGATCATGGTATCCAAAGGAGAAATAAAAAAATCAAAGATGGCAACTGCAACTGTATGAATTAACTCCCCCCCCCCCATCCCACTTTTTTGTATGTTTGTACTAAGGACAGGGGCTTTGATTGCACAGTCACAAGTATACTCTTATAATATTATATGTGGATGACCTTAGAGAACAAGGGGAAGAGATGCTGCCTAGGAAACAACTAGCCAAGACAGACAGGAGCCCCCAGTGGTTTAACAGTCTCGCCCTAATTGATCAGGCGGTTAAAACTAGTGGTGGGAAGTTTGTACCTTCAGACACGCAAGGTTCTGTTAATGGAGCCTTACAATAAAGTAAAATTAGCTCATCCGGTCACATTTCCTGTCTGGTTTATCTGGAAGGGCTGACACATCTTGACACACAGACCCTGCGGATGCCACTGCCTGCATCTCGGCTCCGCCAAACCGATTGGTGGATGTTTAAGCAAGAAATTCTCTCCTTTCTCCTGCTTTGTTCCAGGCAAGCATGAGTTAACATGTTGGTCCTTCTCTAAGCGTATTTATATGCTTCAGAAATATTTAAATGAAACAAGATAAATATAATCCCAAACCACATCCTTTTCTAAGTATTCTTGATATGCCAAAAGAAGCCAGGGGACAGAGAAATTGGAGCTAACCATAGGCCCCTGGTTGATATTTAATAACATGTATAGGAATATGACTGACATTCTGATTTTTAAAAGAACTTTGTTTTAACTATTCTGAAGCTGAAGGGACTGAAAAATAAGACAAGTATATAAACCAAAGTTTCCAAATTTCATGCTATGTAATCAGAGCAAAAAAAAAAAAAAAAGCATACAAAGATGTATTTTTCAAGGTAATATGCAATACAGATGAGAGACTTTTTTTGAACTAGGTAACAACAATCGATGGCGTTTTTTTTCATTTACTGAACTAGGAGTGTGGAGGAATGAAAAGTAATCAAAATCAAGGAGATTTAGTACCTATCCAACAAGAAAAGTGTATTTCAATGAGGAGCCTGGATTTCCCATTTTCTTGCCACAAATACATGTTGTTAGTGTGAGACTACTATATAATTTCTATAAACCTCTGAAAAGGCAAGACAAAAATTAAGCCTAAAAGAGTTTCACTTAAAATAATTTGCAACTGCTTCTACGCTATTATTAGGCTTTCAAGCAATAGTTTATACTGTCAGTTTGGGCTGGGTTATATGCCAGGAAAGGAGAATGCTTTCCTTTAATCACTACCTCTGCGAGCAACTTGTGTGTATAAATGCCAGAATAAGGGAAGAGGAAGAACCCGTTCTGCACACAATAATTCAAGCCAGGTTTTGCTGCTTCTTCTGTTTTTTCTCCAGTGCTCAAAGTTTTAGGATCTGCATGTTTCTGTTCCACATCATTAGTAAGAAAGCCTGATTCAGCCCTTAATAAAAAATAATTGAATGGGAAGAAACAATTACCTGTAAGTAGTCTGACTGGATAGCAGTTTGCAAGTGGTCTTTGCAAACTTCATAAAAGACATCTGAAATCATGACTTGGGAAAACTCCTCACAGAGGAAATGCAGGGCTTGGCGGTGTACCCACTTGGAGCCATAAGGCTGGGAGCTCCACTTGAGAACGGCAATTAAGGTTTCCAGTGAGATGCTCTCGGCAATAATATCCTCGCAGCCTACACAAAGAACACATACTGTTCAATGAGGTTTACCTGTTCAAGATCTGCCATTATTCAGTAGAAGTCCTGTGATCGGAAAGTTTCGTAAGTAAAACTACAACTGTCCTTTTAAGCAAGGTTCTTTTAAAAACTGGCCTGTCGACATCTGTTATTTATACAGCTGCAACAGGCATAGTGTCTCAAAAGTAACTACAGGTAGTCCTCAACCACAACTGGGACCAGCAATTCACTTAAGTGGGGTGGTCACTAAGTGAAACTGTGACTGTGCTTATGATTTTACTTCAGCTTTCCTTTGCTTTGAAGGCCTGCCTAGGTTGTTAATGTGAGGACTAATTGCCGAGTTATTTTTTCATCACCGTTATAACTGCAAATGGTCACTGTACGCTTAATGAGGACTACTTGTAGTCAAATTTATATTCTAGAAATAGCAGTTTACTATCTTTGTCAGGATTCTCCAGCCCTCCATCTATTTAATGTATCTTAAATAGAAAATTATCTTTAGATAGATTTTTATTCCAAAAGCATTTTATTAAAATTTGATAAAAAATAAAAAAAAATCCGATTTAAATAAAAAAAATCTGATTTTTTGATTTTTTTTTTTTAAAAATCATCGATTTTTATCCACCCTGACACACACACACACACTTTTCCAGGATTACAAATAAGCCAAATCATCCATATACAATTTGTTTTTCACAAAACCACATTAATCAGTAAACATAATCAAGAGTTATTTTTGCTAACTGTGCTTAGTAGATCATTATGTGCAACCTATATACTAATAAACTCTGATTCCTGTAATATTTAACTGGGTGAAATGGTGCACCATAGGGTAAAACATTTTCAACTGAGGTACTTCAAATGGGCTAACTTCCAAAATGGGTTCAAAATCTGGAACCCGTGACTCCTGTGGAATTGAAATTTGTCAAATTTTATAAAACATTTTATTTCATAAACAGTATTATAAAGCACTTTATGACATAATGTAAAATGTCATAAAACATTTCCTGTGCTGATGTTTCACTATGCGATACATGAGTTATTTTCAAGTCAGACACATCTCTGAATGTATCCCAATTTTTCCAGTGAAGGCTGTATATCAGAAGCTGTGTTACTGTTGAAGGCAAGGAGGAATCCAGTTAGTAAGCATATTTGAATGGATGACTCAAAGGGAGGGAGGGAGGGGAGAAAGAAGGAAGGAAGGAAGATTTCCAAGTTCACTGCCAGCTTCCCACAAGGAAATTCAGTGGGGAAGCCAACAGGAAGTTGAATGCTGCTCCCACTGCCACTGATTTTTTTTTTTTTACCTGCCTGACTGCAGAGGTTGTTTTTTTCTGTTTAGGTAAGGAAATATCTCTGAAACAATGACCCAATGGGTCATGGATTGTCTAGTGAATAGCAAAAGTACCTTTAAATGCCCACTTAATGCTTCAGTAGAGCTAGCATTTGTTACAGCAGAAAACCTGTCCAGCAGAATCAATAAGAAACGGAACAAAGAAAGTTAATGTTTTCTTAGCTATTTAATTCAGCAATCTAACCTCCCCATTTCTCACATGCTGCCTGTCTAGACTTCAGGATTTGGCAGACGTAATCCTCCACAGATTTGCCTCTATTGCCAGGAGAAGCATCTCCTACACTCAAGCAGAGCTCTGCCTCCAACACATATGTTCCCACCATTAGCTGCAAGATGCAGATTGGTCCATGTCTCCATAAAGAACCTAATTTTGGATCCTCCTCAGCTATACCAATATGGAATAAATCACCACTTTTTCTGGGGAATCAAAACATAGGTCACAAAGCAAATAATCAAGGCTCACTGCAGTGCTTTATATTATATAAATAGTACGGGGCTAGAGGAGACCTCACTTAAAGGATAGTGAGAGCTGCCCCCTAAGCCAAAGAGATGCATGATATTTACAGTATATATTTCAGAAAAGGGGGTAATGATGCATGGATAAATATACATATGTAACAAACTAATAAATCTCAGGTTACCTCCTATCATTCTGCTGTCCACTATCTTCAAAGGAAACAATTGTCTTAGTCAGAAAAAAAAAAAACCAAGTCAAAGGGAGAGGACAATTTAGGGTGCCAAATGCTAGAAGGAAGATATCCTACATTGGCATCTTGAGGACAGATTTATAGGTTGCCAAGGGAATGTTCTGGTAAGATTTACAACAGGCTGGTGTGGAATTGGATGATAAGCCAGACCCAAGGCTATTGCAAATTCCTTATGTTTCAATTTGATTTGAATAATGCCATTCAATTGAAAACTTACAAGTAGGCTTCAGCTTACAACCGTTCACTAAGCAACCGTCAGAAATTACAAAATAACCCTCAAAGTGTATTTACAACCTGGATTCAAGGTTCTTTCCCCCATGGTCACAAGATCGCATTTGGGGCATTCAGCAACTGGCTCACATTTACAGCCATTTGCAGAGTCCCGTTCACATGACCAAGATTTAAAATGTTTTTGCCTGGGTTTTGGCATAAACCACTTACAGTATTGCAGACAACGGATTTGCTTAAGAATTGCCACAAAAAATCAGTTCAGTCACATGAGTGCCTTGACTTACAACCATAACATACAAAGGAAATTCCAGGCTCCATTATTGTTGTAAGTCGAGGACTGCCTGTAGTTTCCTCACAGTATCTTCTCCCCTTTCACTGCTTCACAGGAGGAAAACTTACTCTATAGAAATTTAACTGGCTAAGGAGACTTCCAGGGAAGACATGGTGAACTGAAGAAGTGGAGCTATTGACTACAGCAGAATGAAGAGCTGGTAAGTAGATAGGTTCTTCGTAATTCCTCTTCCAGACAAGAAGAGGATTTGATACTGCCCAATTTGAGACTGTCCCATACAGTTGCTTGTTGTGAGGAAACCATAAGGCAGTGGTGGGTTTAGAGCTCTGGGAAACAAAGGGATAGCCATCTTCCTCAAACCACAGTTGGTGCATTTAAAAGGACATTGGGTTCACATACTGTTCTTTCTTTTTGTAATGGAATTTGTGGATGGCCTTGGAGAACAAGGGGAAGAGATGCTGCCTAGGACACAATCAGACAAGAGATGTAGCAGCCCCCAGCTGCTTAACAGTCAGAGAAAGAAACTTAGGAAATCCTAATAAATCAAGCAATTAAAGGTAATCACAGAAAGTTTGCACTTTCAGACCTGCAGGATTCTGTTAATATACAGTTGCAAGAAAAAGTATGTGAACCCTTTAGGATTACGTGGAGTTTTGCATGAATTGGTCATAAAATGTGCTCTGAACTTCATCTAAGTCACAACAATAGAAGAACACAGTCTGCTTAAAATAATACTACACAAACATTAGATGTTGCCATGGTTTAATTGAACATAACATGTAAACATTCACAGTGCAGGGAGGAAAAAGTATGTGAGCCCCTAGCCCAATGACTTCTCCAAGAGCTAATTGGAGCCAGGAGTGAGCCAACCTTGACTCCAATCA